>MU005959.1:114269-497646 GCA_010093745.1 Piedraia hortae CBS 480.64
AAAGACTGCAGCAGCAAGTTCAGCAAGTGCGTGTGGATAAGGATGAAGTGATTGCGAGTAAAGTCGCAGAGAACGAGAGGTTGCTGCAACAGTTGCAGCAGATGAGGGAAGACGCTCAGGGAGACAAGCGCGCTCCTTTGCAACAAATCGAGTTCTTCCAACGTCAATATGAGAGTCTACAAGAGGAGTTGCGCAAGAATCAAAGGCCGAACTAGCCGCCGGATGTCAATCTAGAATGATCACAGAACGACCAGCGGGAGCACATGGAAAATTTGTATTTAGAAAGACTCAATGTGTGGTGCACACAGTTGATATTGATCACTTTAGCTGTAGTAGCTGTTGTCATCAACCACCCCCTTCCTTGCCTCCTCGACGACTATCCTATTGATTATCAATCGCTCCCCTTGGCCGTCGTGATCTTGGACTATCATGGACCCCGTTTACTGACACCGACCGATTTTTTCCCCATCTAAGCATCCCAGACCTTGCCATAAGTTAACAGAGGCGCAGTAAGACTTGGGTCTCGCGGGAAACTCGCATTACCAACAGATACCATCATAAAGTCTGCATCTCCATCTATTTCATTTTTCCACGCATGCTTGGCCAAGTGCTCACTCCTACATCATAAAAGCTTCGCCCATTCTATCGTACTTGCAAAGCCTCTTCCATAGCCACATTATCTTTCAAAAAAGTCGAATACTCCGATATCATACCCACAGACAGAACCGATCCCAAGAACCCTCGCCAACACCACCTCTTTTGTTCAAGAAGATAACGAGCTCGAGTACTAGGGAAGAAAGAGCCAAGAGGCTATCCAAGATGCACTGACCTGGACCCACGCTTCACAGACCTGCTACCTATCTGCGGGTATGTCAACGAGCTACAGGGAGGACTGAAATTCCAACATGAAACCACCAACGAGGATACGAACAATTAAACCTACGATTAGACGACACGTAAGAGAGGACTATGAAAGACATTTGGCGTCTGCAGCACGAAAGCTGGCGCTAGGAAGTGAGAGGGTGGACTCCACATTTGAATGCCGCAGCTCGATGACGTCTGCGCCTGAGTCAACTCGTGGCTTACCACTCCATCACCAATCTGACCACGGTGAACAGTCTTTCCTAGAAGTTCGGGTACCTAATCGCTGGGCAAACATGGCTATCACAATTTCACAGGCACTCTCGATTCGAATCCTCGTAAAACTTTCGGCAACCCCTCTCTACCACCCATTGACCAATTACAATAGCCAAGCCAACCCCCGTGCCATTACAAGGTACCTAACTTAGCTGAGCAAGCCCATTATCTCGAAAGTGTTGTGCAGTTCGCCACGGAGCGATCCGCAGGTGATGACCCACACCCCTGACCAGGGTTCGAGTACTCAAAGAAAATATTCTTGTAGCTTTAGATACGTGTGTATACTGACACACCTGTGAGGTGCCGCTGCTTATTAGAACAATATATATATATATATATTTGAAATACAGATGAGGCAAAAAGCTTTGCGTCTCTTGTGACCAAGATTATGGATATATGCGTATCGAGAGTTCTGTTCACCTTCGAGACAATAAAATAGTCACCTCATCTACTTTGAGCCCCATGGACCCGCATGCTTCCACAAATGATCAAACATGTAATCACTGGCAAGCATATCCAGTCTCAATAATCCAGACCCATCAACAATGAAATCACGCTTGAGCAGTAGCGAAGAAATATTGGGTTTGCACAAAACAAAGAGGAGAGTTAGAAAAAAATATTTCTAAACCCGCGTTGGCGACGTTGCTGGGCCAATCAGACGTCCTAAGAAAACTAGCTGCAGGTGGAACGCGTAACTAAAGCGCATCATGCCAAGTAAACACGTACTTCACTCGCGCAACGAACATTTGAAAACGCAGTTGCTTATCGGACATCCATTGACGCGTTACAATTTAGACATGATACTCATGCGTTCATTCGACATTTCAGGTCAAATACGCAAACTTGAAACTCTATTTCGCTCAAATGCAAACTTTTACATGCCCAAATTCTGTCCAATAACGAACACTGTGCATGGCGTAACACATTATAGAGCTCCAGAAGATAATGCATGCCCGAAAAAAGGTACCTAGGCAACTTTGGTGCCGAAGCTAACCGCAAATCTTGGTCGACGAGTCTTGTACGGTCATCCTCATGCTTTTGAGTTGTCCGTTACACATGCCACTAAGTGCCCACGTCGCAGTCAACGAAATCTTCAACAATGCCCTCAACAATACAATATCAATTTCTCCAACGACACATCTAACAACAACCCCTCTAACCCCCATCCTATGAACGCCTCATCCTCAGGACCCAGCCAACAAGCGCGCACCAAAACCCAAACTCAACCCACGACTCATCAGCTCCAAACCCTTCCGCAACCCATGCAAAACTACTTCATCCCCACCGACGAACTAACCTTCGTGGACGTTGACTCGGAATATGATCGCGACCCGCGTGTTTACAAACGTGCGGTGACTCCCATCGATGTCGATTTTAAATACGTCGGCAATAAATAAACCAGACCGTGGAAGTTTTCTTTTTAAAGACATGTTAATCGTAACGGTGGTGGTCATCATTCTAGAGAACGCTTTCATCTTGTTTGTTGCATGGTTTGATTGTGCTTATGCATTGGAGAGTTCGGTTGAGTAAAATAACGTGTGTGGGGTATGATGGTATATATTACATACGAGAAGATTCCTACTGATACGTAAATCTGTTCATCGCTCATGAGATAACATCTCCATTTTAACATGATTAGAGTAGTGGACAATTGATCCAGGGCCTTGCAAAACTTGAGATGCTTCCAATCCTTGCTGCCTCCTCCTAGCGTGTCAAACTGCACAACAATGCGTAAGCCAACCCATCTCAGAACTAGCGTGCAAAGGCCAAGAGAAAGGCAACAAAAAAAGAGTAGCCTCCCAAACCGCTGTTTATCCATCTCCTCTGATTGCCATCCTTGTTCCACAGGTAACTTGTCTGTGTATACCTCCAGGATGAATTACGAGAAGCGCGGCTAACGCAATAGGATCAGCAGGCAGCGTGACTTGGGCATTGGCAGGCTGGTCTTACAGCATTTCTCCCCCATGGTTTTGAATGAGCATTGGTCCACCTACCCCGACTGCGCCACTGGCCCAATATGATGTCGGGAGGTTGGGGTAATTATACTAAGCAAGGTGCACTGTGGTCAGCCGAGTATTAGCCGGATCACGTGAACTCACCCGAAGGGGCGGACGGAACCACTTGATTTTATGCTCACGTTAAATCGATGCTCACAAACATGCGTTTCGTTATATATAGTTGAAGGATTTGTCACGTGATGACCATGAACAAGGTCTCCTCATGTATGCAGTATACATAACTACATACATGTTTACGTCTCAGTATACTCGAACTACCAGTTCGTCCCCTTTAACTTATTTGACCACTGGCTGATGTCAGTGCACAAGTGTTGGGGAAAGGGAACAAACACGCAAAGGATATTTCGGTCGCTATGGCTATGGGAAATAATGGCTTCTGCCTGGTTACGTTCAACTTTTCACTCTATATCACCAGTTGAGATGGATTGGCTGTTGGGTTTTCTTTTCTGCTGGGGGAGTTATGGTGTTTAGCTTTGTGTACTGCTTTGTGAGGTTTGGAGGTTAAATTACGCTTTTCGATGGCCTGATGGTTCTTATTGTCTAAGGTGGAAGTCAATGGAGGTTTTCCTTTGGATGTTTGGGCCTGTGACGGAAATATACGCCTACTATGGTCGCCTTTGCTTAGTGTTCAATTCGTGCCTGAACGTTTTCGTTTTACGCAAAGAGCCTAGGCTTAAGCGTTAGTCAGATTATATCATCTTAGACATAAAACTTCTAAAAGCACAATTCCTTACAGTACCTTGCTCGCTTACATTGTCAATGACTCGTTGTTCTTTGTTCGGTAAGAGGAAGAGATCGAGCATCATTATGTCAACACCAAAGTTAACGCGATACACTCTCTACGCTTGCACATCCCAGACGAAGTCAGAGCTTACAGCAGACAGCTCTACGTAGTTCACGTAACCACGTCAATTCTCATACCTCTTCCCTCATACTGCTTCCATCAACCCATCCAGCCAGCCCCAAAAGCCCCCCCCCCCCAAAAAAAAGCCCACAGCCCAAAACACCCACCCCATGCCATCAAACCATACAAAAGTAAAAGGGTATAACAACTACGACCTCCCCGCCATCATAGACGGATACTTAACATTATCCTTCCCCGGCGGGGGCGGCATAGCTTTAGCCTTTTCCTTCCCCTTCTCCAACAACAACGAACTCCTAGCCTCCTCCACCATCTCGACACTATCATGCGCTTCCCTCCCCGCCTTAGCATTAGCCATCCTCAGCTCCTGATCCATATTATCCAGCGGCTTCGGCTTCCCCCACTGAACCTTAAGGGGCACTCCCTGAACAATCGCGCGGCCCTGACACGCAGCAGCAGCGGCCTCAGCCGCAGGCCGATCAACATAATTAATAAACGCGCAGTGCGAGCGATGCGAGCACACGACCGAGCGCAGCGTCCCATATTTCGAGAAGTGAACGCGGAGGGCATGTTCGGGGAGATCATCATCAACACCCGTAACAAAGAGTGACGTGATATGCACATCTGCGGGGGGTAGAATATCTTCTGGACGGGGAGCATTACCTCCCTTGCGGGGGGCTACCCTCCTTACCGGACCGGGGGCTGCTGAGCCTGGGGCGGCTTCTAACGCTAATCTTTCTTCTCGCTTCTTCTTATGGTATGGTTGCGTACTTGCTAGTCGCCGGAGGAGGTCTCGTGCTTTTTCGTCCGTCTTCTCGTAGCCTTCGAGGCCGCGGCCTTCTTCGATGGCGCGTTCGTGGTTCTGGGCGAAATATTCTCTGTTGATGGAGCTTTGGGGGCCGGGAGCGACCATTTTTAGGGCTGCGTCACGGATGGCGACGGAAAGACCGAAACTGAGGTCCAGCATGCAGCATTGGCAGGCGTTTTTGAGGCGCGCGCAGGTGAGGCAAATGCCGGTGCGCTTTTGTCGCGATGTGCGGTCTGCTTTCCATCGGAAGACGGTAAAGGGTCGGGTGCAGAGTTTGCATTCGGCGCCGTAGTCTTCTTTGAGCATTTGTACGAACGGGTTGTCGGGGAGGCAGCGTTCGCATACCGATGGCCTGGGCGGGTTAGTATCGATGATTAGCATGGAATGTAGGGAGGCTTACATGTCGGTCGTCTCCCATCCCGAGCGGTTAATCTCTTGCTTGATCTGCGGCATTTTGACGGATCGTGTGAGGTTTCGTAGATGTGACGAAAGATGTGACGAGAGATGTGACTCTACATGTGATCACCAGGAGGTGACGTGTGTCTGTCAAACCCTAAATTACGTCAGGAAACCCTAATCAGCCAACGGCAGAAATTGTTCTTCCCGACAGGCACCAGATGGCGCTGGAAAGAGAAGACTTTGAGCGCGATGCGGCGTTTCAGCGGGCAATGCATGGTAAGACTGCCGAGGAGCGGAGGGGGTTTCTGGCAATGATTGGTAAAGACCACGGGGCGCATAAGGAAGCATCGGACCAATACTTTAAGCACTGGGACAACAAGACATCGGCCGACGAGACAGATGAGATCCGGCAGGCGCGGCGGGACGAATATGCCACCTTAACCCGCCACTACTACAATCTGGCCACTGATCTATATGAGTACGGCTGGTCGCAGTCGTTCCACTTCTGCCGCTTCAGCAAAGGCGAAGCATTCAAGCAAGCTCTCGCCCGGCACGAGCACTACCTCGCACTACGGATGGGTATGCACGAGGGCCAGCGCGTGCTGGATGTTGGCTGCGGCGTAGGCGGACCGGCGCGCGAGATCGCCAAGTTCACGGGGGCTTCGATCGTCGGACTCAACAACAACGACTACCAAATCCAGCGTGCAACAGCATACACGCAGAGAGAAGGCCTAGCCGACCGCGTCAGTTTTGTCAAGGGCGACTTCATGCAAATGTCGTTTCCCGACAACAGCTTCGATGCCGTGTATGCCATCGAGGCAACAGTCCACGCGCCAAGCCTCGAGGGCGTCTATAGCGAAATCTTCCGTGTGCTGAAACCTGGCGGCGTATTTGGAGTGTACGAATGGCTCATGACGGCCAAGTACGACAACTCCAACCCGCACCACCGCGAAATCCGGCTGGGAATCGAACAGGGCGATGGCATCAGCAATATGGAGCGTGTTGACGTTGCTTTGAAGGCCATGGAGGCCGCCGGGTTTATTCTGGAGTCGCACGAGGATCTTGCTGACCGTCCAGATCCGTTGCCTTGGTACTATCCCCTCTCGGGTAATTTGAAATACATGCAGAGCATCTGGGACTTGCCCACTTTGGTCCGCATGACGCATGTTGGTCGTGGTCTCCTGGAACGTGTCGTCGGAGTGTTGGAAACGGTTGGTCTCGCGCCAAAGGGCACTCGCAAGACGGCAAACTCGCTTGCCGTAGCTGCTGATTGTCTGGTTGCAGGTGGGCAGGAGAAATTGTTCACCCCAATGTACCTCATGGTGGGGAGGAAGCCTGTTCATTAAGTAAATAGCCTAGTAATTATACCGCCTAATATATATCATCCTGGGGCATTAGTAGTTGGCCGGAATTATCCTCTTGTATAACTCCCTCGTAGACACATCACTCCCGTTAGGATGACAGGCTACTCAACCTCCCCAACATCCCCTGCAACACGGTCGCAAAACCCCACCATTCGAACATCCTTCATCGAAATGCCCCGAGGCCGGTGCGTGGTCCAGGTGACGTTGACTTGATTGTACACATTACTCCATTCGGGGTGGTGGTTTGTCTTTTCGCATTCGCGCGCGACTTGGGTCATGAAGTTCTGTGAGATTATCAGTCTATGTTTCCCTCTTTCGTAGCGTCCCTCTTCCATAGGTATCTCTTCTGCATCGGGATCTGTGGTCCTCTGCGTAGTGTTTTTCTCCATCGAAACAAATCTACGTAGGGCCTTCTGGTTCCTTTCCTTGGGAAATCCCATCGAAACCCATCCCTCTCAGTGCTGAATTTCTACCACAGAGCTATCCCCACGGGTATATCCTATCCATCTCTACAGCTATCCCCAAGGAGCCCCGACCCAAACCCCAATCGAGATGAATACTTACCCAAGCCCCCCCAAAATCCCCAAACTTGAACCGCCTCTCCAATCCCGCTTTCGTACTCGTAAGCGCCCACTTCTTCCCATCCAGAACCTGTTCGATGGACTTCGTGAGCGTCGTAATGTCCTCTTCGGAGGCTTTCTTCGATTTCGCGATGAAGAACGGTGGCTCCCCCAAGGTAAAGGCTCGTTGGAGGGGTGGTTTATAGATGGGGAGACTCCTCGTGAGGAAGAGAGCTCTTAATGTTTTCTGCATAGACATTGTTGATGGAGACGGTTCGAATCCACCACGAAGCTAAACAAATCAAACTTTCTTCACAATCGAACTACACACCATTAAAGATGCCAAAGGCTCTCCCCCATGTTATCACCCCACAAGGAAATACATCCGTGAAATCGATATGTTACGTCTCCTTTTTACTAGGTCATATGCACACCCCCGCCCCCAAACAACCCCCCTCCCCCCTTTCCCCGTCGGTCGTCCCCCCTCCTAAACCCTCAACAACTTCCCCGTATACTCCGCAATTAGCCCCTCGGTAGGAAAACTCATCTCCTCCAACTTCTGCGCGTACGGGGTCGGGACCTCCGCGCCCGTAATCCTAATAGGCGGAGCATCGAGATGCTGAAACGCATACTCGCATGTCAGTGCGATAATCTCCGCTGCGACGCCAAAACTCGGGAATCCCGACTCGACCGCAACAAGATGTCCCGTCTTCTTCACGCTCTTCACAATCGCCTCGACATCAAGAGGTTTGACAGAACGGAGGTTAATAACCTCCGCTTCGACACCGTATTTAGATTTGAGCTGGTCGGCCGCCACGAGGGTTTGGCCCACGCAGCGAGAGAGGGTCACCATCGTTACGTCCTTTCCCGGACGCTCGATTTTGGCTTTGCCGAACTGTTTTCCTGGGTTAGTTTGGAGGTGTGGGAAGGAAGGGGTTGATAAGGGAGGGGGAGACGTACAGGGATGGTAAAGTCGTTGCTCTGAGCTTCCGGACTCATGGGAAAGGAGAGGCCGTATAGGAGTTCGTTTTCGAGGACGACGACGGGGTTTGGGTCACGGATTGCGGATTTGAGGAGACCTTTGGCATCCTCCGAAGACCAGGGCGCCACGACCTTGAGACCCGGGATGGAGCCGTACCAGGCACTATAATCTTGGGAATGTTGCGCTGCGACGCCGGCTGCGAAGCCGTTGGGACCGCGGAAGGTGACGTTGCAGGGCTGGATTCCGCCGGACATGTAGTGGGTCTTGCCGGCAGAGTTGATGATCTGATCGATGGCCTGCATGGCAAAGTTGAAGGTCATGAATTCGCAGACAGGGTGTAGTCCAGCCAAGGCGGCGCCGACCATAAGGCCGGCGAACCCGGACTCGGTGATGGGAGAGTCGATTACGCGTTTCTCGCCGAACCGGTCAAGTAGACCCTTGGTGACTTTGTAGGCTCCATTGTATTGGGCGACTTCCTCGCCGAGGACAAATACGCGGGAGTCTTTCTCCATTTCCTCCGCCATGGCATCATTCAGTGCTTCGCGGACGGTGACTTCTTTCGTGCCCGCCGGCGTCGCGTACGCTCGCCATTGCAGCGCAGCCGGTCTTGTCGCTTTGCACTGCTTGAGGAGGGTAGACGGGGCGGGACGGAGTAGTCGGGATGCTGGGCGCATGAGAGATGCCGCCATTTTGTCGAGGTGGAAGCTTGAGTCCAAGAGCCTTGGATGCAAACTGATCCCAGCAACTAAAGATTCGGCCCGGGCCGGCAGCCCCACCTGGAAATATTCCGCACACAGATACTGTAGAAAACTTTTTACGTGAATGAACAGCAATGTCTACACAGCATTGGCTATCATCAGTACTGCTAATATATACATCGCTCATACCATAGCCTTAATCGCAAACCCAAATAACGAATCCATGCTGACCCAACCCCAACCACTCTTCTCCAAATAACTCCTCACCACATCCGCACATATACCAAACCTCTCCCTGTTCATATCCGCCAGGACCTTCCCCTTCTCATCCTTTTCAGGTTTAATTCCTACGGGGCTCGACTTGTCAACGTCAAACAGTCGCTGAAGGAAGAGCAGCTGATTGTAAAGCGCCTTTTCCGAGTACTCGAACCGCATCTTGCCGCTACAGCCATGTGCGAGGCAGTTTGGTCCCAGACACCGTCGTCCGTAGACACTCATCTGTCTCGTACGCATGCCGCAGGCCGCGTCATCGCAGACGAGCCATGCATCGTAGTAGCGTGAAGTGTGGCGGCGGATTTGCGTTTCCAGCTGGGCGGTTAGAGTCAATGTCGACATTTGTTTCTGACATTCTGGCCTAGGACAGGCGAGGCCGTTGCTTGTAAGTACACCTGCGGGAGTTCCCTGCTCTGCAGACACTGGAGAGAAGAGTCCGCGAAATTCAAAGTGATGTTTACAGCCAAGACAGAGCAAGTTCAGGACCTCGCAGTCTTTGAAACGGATGTGGTCTGGGATCTGGCTTTCCAGTGATGTGATTTCGTTGCCGCGGTCGGCGCTTCCCGATGCGTTTGATACGCGATACTTCGAAGTGTCCAGACCCAAACACTCGGCTAAGCGGGTGATGTTTGTGCCGTCAATAGGCGCACAGAGTCGCTCTACTGGAGGTAAGATCTGCTTATGCAGGTAGTAGTCCACGTCTGGTATGAGATTACTGTCTTTGGCAAGTACCTCTTCAAGAGGATGGGCGTTTTGGGCAGCTTTTTCGGCTGAGCCGTTGTTCTCGCCGCAGATGATGAACGCCATCACATCATTGGCTTTGACAGGCTTGCCTCTGGCCATCAGCTTCAATGCAACCTGAACAGAAGGCATGCTGTTGCCGTTGGGGTAATCCTTAGGCGCCTTGCCAAGCTGCGTGTAGATCGTGTATTTGTGCGCAGGTATACCGTTGTTCCGCATCTTCTTCCCCAGTGCTCTGAGGTGGTCGTGGATTTGACTGACAACCTTTTCTGGATCCTCCCCAGACAGCAGATAGCTGAGCAGCTCACTACAGTTGTTAGCCATATTCCCCTTTCCTGATCCAGATCAACCCACCTCGACGTGTCCTTGGACAACTGGCAATACTCTCTACGCTTCATATCAAGACCCTTGACCTCCATCTTTTGCGTCCACACACCGTCCGTCTCCACCATATTGATGGCAGCATACTTCTTCTTCGCATGCAGGAGCAATCTACGGAAGATGTTATCAATCTCAATCTCCAGCAGCTCATACTGCTCATTGACGGCCTTTTTGAATTCATTGCCCAGTTTGATGGCGTCCTGGATGTTGTCTTGGTTGGTGTTGACCATGACCGAGTCTGTGTCTCCGTAGATGACACGCAGCGCATGAGCAGACTCGGCAAGGTCTTTGGTGCTTTGCAGAATTTCTCGACCCTTTGCAGTGGTCAGAGCGGCAAGAGGTCGCGCGTAGAAACGGGATCTGGCGTATCCAAGACAGCCGTACATGGAGTTGGCCGTCAGCTTCAACGCCTGCTGCTTGACATCCCAAGTCTGGTACTGTTCATCCGAGATGCCTTTACCTTTCATCAGCTTCTTGACCTCTCTTCGCCGACTGACCAAGGTGCGAATCAGCCTGGGAAGTATGCCCTTGTTCGTCACATCATCCGGAACATCTGGGATGCGATCCTCTCCCTCCTTGATATCTCCGCGCTCGACCGTGGTAAAGCAGATGTTGTATTCCTGGATAATGGACGGGTAAAGCGAATTAAAGTCCATGACGAGGACAAACTTATCATAGAGGCCTTTTTCCGGCTCAAAGACTAGGCCTCCCTTGTACTTGTCTTTTTTCTTGCCGGCGTCCTCTCCATCGTCGGTCGCTTTCTTTGCCGGACCCTTTCCATACACCTTGTCTGGACAAATATACTTGCCGCGGTGGAACTCATGCAGCAAAATGTATTCGTTCCTCTCTGCTCTTGTGCCGCTCAATGTCCTAGCCCAGCTGTTCCCAGCAAGGTTGGTGAGGACTTTTGTCAACGGCAGAAGCTGACGTTTGAGAGCGAGGGCTGCTATGAAATACGTATCGGCTTCGCAGAGTCTGACGTAGTTCATGAGTCCTTCCCGAGTGCTAGCCATGGCCAGAGCCTTGTCATTGTCAATGTCCCGACGCAGGTTGCTGCCTCCGAGATACAACTTGACCATCTCGTCAAGACTCCACGATTGACAGCCAGTCATGATGCTCTTGCCCATGTCATTTGCCAAGTCGACCAAAAGACGACCGGCAGCGATGTGACGCTCAACAAAGATGCTGGCACCGCCTTTGCCAATGTTCTTGGGCCATTCTGACCGTTTCAATCTGCCAATTCGATGCCATCCGGGAGTCTTGCGATCCCTCATTCGAGTTAATAGCACATTGAAATCAACATCGTCCAGTCGGTGTCCCAAAATGGCATCGGGATCGTAACGTTGAATAATTGCCAGCATTATTGAGAGCAACGCGCCTTCGTTCCTTTCAGCTTTGATTTGCCCCCGATGCTTCTCCGCCTCAGCCTTAAAGCCAAGCGGGTATTCGCCGTGCGGACGCATGATGGTGAACGTCCGACAAGGCAGCTGTTCAGGCGGCCTTGTATCCGTCAGCGAAACGTTCTCGTAAAAACGAAGAGAGGCAACCAAAATCTCATTTTTGTTTTCTTTTGTGTTCATAGTTGTCCGGATGGCAAGAGACATGAGGGTAAGAGGCGGTGCCTCGAGGTTGTCTGCATCGCCCAGCGTCTCAATGTTGTTTGGTCTGTCGACCAGCAGCTCAAGCTTACACCAAGAGGCGTTGCTGACGGCGTTGAAGTTGGCATTCTTAATCTTCAGCCAGCAGGGCCCCATGATATTCTTCCACATGACAAACTGCTCAAACAAGGCAGTATTTGTGCCAAAGACGTGGGAGAACGTCTCACCCGTAATGTCCATGGGCAAAACTGGCTTGTCGTACGGGTATAGGAGCTTCAAATACTCCGCCTCTTTTGGCACATCTGCCATTTCAAAGGCATACTTTCGTGTGCTGGGCTTGATCTTGTGCATGCTGACTCGGTATTTACTCATAAGCCCATCGACTTCTTGGTAAACATCGTTCATCTCGATTTCTTCGTCTGCCACCACCCCATGACGCATGCGATGCTCTCGTGGTAAGAAATATAGCTTGCGTAGGATGTTGTCTACTTTGACAAAACAGGACACGTAGTCTCCGGTACTGCAATTCTTCACTTTGCCAAAGAGACAGAGGCTGCCGTTGACTTCCGTGTAGTCTGTCCAGAAGAAGCGTAGTGTTCCGTCGTCCTCTAGGGCATCCTTGGCCGCAATCTTCCCAGGCACGTGGGTGTCGGTAGAGCTGCTCAGGATGTTCAGCTTCTCAGTCACGTTTGTAATGGCAGAGATGTCAAGGTCGTTCCGCACAGGTGAAGAGCTGCCAGGAGCGGGTATTGCTCTGACAGCTGGGGGCGGAACTGGACGGCTTCCTTTGATATTTAGATTGTTCGTCTTGACCGATGCATGGCCCTGAATCTCGGCAACCTCCATCATTTCGTCGTCTACCGTTTCCTCAATCTTAACAACGGGCTGTTCTATTGCCTTTGCCAGGGGCGACGAGGGCATCGGCATGTCATCATCTGGCTGCATCATGAATGTATCGTCATCATAGTCCTTATAAGTAGAAGCCCCCGGCAGAGCTGGTTCTCCATCTCCAGAGTCATTTGCAGCTCTGGTGTCGATGAATGCTTTCTTCTCAGGCGCCGGCGAGAGCACGCGGGTTTTGCAACGATCACCGCTCTTCACCGGCTTACCAGAGGACAGAGACCGCGAAGGGACATTTGTATTTACTTCATCCAAGATTCCAGCCATAAATTCGTCATCTTCCTTCAACCTGGCTGGCTTAGGCTTGGCCTTGGGAGCGGCAGCCGCGTTGGCGAAGAACTTGGTGATGCCCTGATTCGCTTTTTCCCGGCGCTCTGCCTCTTCTTCGCGCTTTCTTTTGGCTGTAACACGTCAGCTTCGTCTTTGGCTACGCTGAATTTCGTACCGGCTTTGCCACGCTTGGGAGAGTCATCTTCGCTGTCAGTTTCGTCGTAAACGTCCTGTTGATCCTGCCAGTCCTCGCGCCCATCGTCTACGTAACCCTCGCCATTGTCATCAACCACAAAGTCGTCTTGGTCCAGTCGGCTGCGGACTATCTTCTTGTAACCTTCGTCATCAACTGTCTCGTAGATGTCCTTGGCTTCTTCCACCTGGTAGCTGTCAAACCCAGTCTTTCCCTTTGCCCTCAGTTCGCGGATTTGTGCCAGCCGTTCTGCGCGAGTCGGCGCCATACTGGGAAGCTGGCGGGGGTGCTCTATCCAAGGGTTGCGACGCGCACGCGTTCTGGCGCGTCGCGCGTCTGATCGCGTATAAAGTGCGGGGGCACCCGGACCAATCATCGTCTGAGTCACCACTGTCAGGGCATTGAGTCTTTTTGCATTGACAGATTGGCAGATTTGGCAGATTTGGCAGATTTGGCAGATTGACAGATGATGTTTTGGACTGTCTCAACTTACGTAGTTAGGACTTTCAGCTGGTAGACTCACACACTGTTGCATACCTAGCGTACCTATTTCGTAGCTACCAACTATACATGAACTAGTCAGCTAGGCATTCTCGTCTTTGCTGCTCAAGAACCCCCAAGCCTTTCCAGGTACGTGCTGAATAATCCACACCAATAACCATGATCATCCCAATGCTTACGTAAAGATCTGTCCCTGCACAACCGTTTCCCGTTATCCGTTGTCGTTGCACCCCACAAAAAAAAAAAAAAAAGATCCGACACAGCAGCTGTCGTAACAATGACAAGCGCGTCAAGCATAAGTCTCACTACAGTCGGCGCGGTACTGGGGTATTTATACCTCAAGCCGGGGCGACGCAGTTTCGGGTCGCGACTGCTGGCGATCTTACTCGTAGTCGGGACCATCTTCGTCGCTGTCATGGACACGCAGCTTTCGCGATTCTACAAGTTCGACCCGGGGGAGCTACATCGTCTCTCACTTTCCGCGCTGGACGCGCACGAAAACAATACAAAAGCTGTAGTGAGCGCGATCGTGGACGGCCTAAGACGAGACGATTCCCTGCGACCTTATCTCGCGCAAAAGGAAGAGTGGATCCTTAACAATGCTGGAGGTGCCATGGGTGCCATGTACATTATTCATGCTAGTGAGTCAATGGACTTTGTTCCTCCCTTGCTTGGACTGACCATTAAGGCATAACCGAGTACCTAATAATTTTCGGCACAGCAATCGGGACTGAAGGTCATACGGGTCGTCACACGGCGGATGATTACTTTCACATCCTGCACGGGACACAGTACGTTTACTCTCCGACCACGAACCCGTATGAGCCAGAGATTTATCGTCCCGGGGATGTGCACCTTCTCCGGAGAGGCGATGTGAAGCAATACTCGATGCGAGATGCCTGCTTTGCGCTTGAGTACGCCCGCGGGTGGATCCCCGGCATGTTGCCTTTTGGTATGGAGAAATTTCCCCAATCGTTTTGCCAAGACATCACTTCCCTCCCATTCATGCAGGAGACTCACAAACCCCAACCCCTCCCAAATCTTGGAGAATCCGCCCACCCATCATTCCGTAAAGTACTAACACAGCACAGGATTCGCCGATACATTCACCAGCACGCTGGACATACCGACCCTCCTCTCCACCACTCGCGTAACAGGACGGGAAATGATAGGGAACCTTTTTCTAGGAAAATTCTAGTCGTGAATACCACCCTTAATGTATATACCTTTCCTTCTAGAATAACCCAACCTATCCTTTCCCCCCGGATAACTATTTTCGTCTCTCCATCGAGTGTACCCCTCCATTCCTCTATCGTGCACAGCATCCCCCCCTCTGGACTTCCAAATCACATCTCCTTCTCCTTAACACTAAACCTCTCCCCCGGCCAAACCCACCCTCTTATCCTCTTTGCCGCACGCTCCTCCTTCACACTTGGCATGGGAAGGTTCTCATCCCTCTGATAATGAAACCGTCTACTCCTCTCTTTCGGAACCGTAACATCCGCCGGACCCTCCTGGAGGGAGAGATGATACAAATACCAAATCGCCAGTGGGGCGGTCAGCGGAGCATTCAGCGGAGCATCCATCCCAGCGTGATCCTGCCGGGTACCAGCGGAGTAGTTCACACTCCCCCTCGGTCCGGAAAGACGTGCAGAGCGAACTCCCATACAACCGAATATCGATCCAGAAGAGCCTGAAGTCCGCGAAGCATCCCTCCCTTTCTCACCCCTCCCTCCCTCCCTCCCCCCCTCCCCAAATCTCACAGCCCCCGCAACATCTAACCCCCCAAACACGCTTCCCCTGTGTGGGAAATTCCCCCCTCCCCTCCTCAATCTCACAGCCACGGTCTCAACCTCGCTAATCACAAACCCGTACGACGTCCCATGCTGTCTCATAGCATACTGCAGTTCCGCCAAACCAGCCAAATACCTCCTCTTCTCCGCGTCAGCAGGGGATGAGGGGGAGAACATCCCCGAGTTCCAGGTAAAAAAAGGCTTGACCAACCCTACGAGGACGCAGGTGGGTTTGTTTAGGATGTTGAAGTCCCTAGAGGGATGGAGGAGGAGTAGGGATCCTTCGCGCTGGATGGGGATGTTGTGGGGGAGGGTTGCGAGGATCGTGGATTGGAGGATCTCTGCAAGATGAGACTCGCTTCGCGGGGTGTATGGCCCGTTTTGGGGTGCAGCAGCCAAGGGGAGGGGAGTTTTCAGCGTTGGGTTAGGCGGGGGGTTGAAATCCCAGGGACGGATGTTGCGAATGTCGAACCAGAAAGAGCGGGTTTCGGCTTGGGAGGTGGATGGGTTGAGGAGTAGGTTTATTGTCGGGTTAGGGGCTGTGAGGTGCGTGAGGAGGGTTGGTTGACGGGTGGGTTTGAGGGAGTAGGGTGTCCATCGGGTGGGTTGGGTTCGGGGACGGATGCAGCGGTTGGGGAATTGGTAGGTTAGTAGCATGCTTGGGAGGGAAAGGGGGCTTATGGTTCTGAGGGTGGTGGTTGGGGGGGTTGGGTATGACCCTGAGGAGGTGGTGCATGGGGATGCGCCCGCCGGTGAGTTGTGATGCGATGGACTGTTGGATCTTCGAGGGGGTGTTAAGAGCTGGTCCTGAGCTCGGACTTTTGGGAGTATGGCTCGGGCTCGGGGAGGTGGAGTGAGATCAGGGGTCCAGCCCCGACGGGTGATATGGTCCGTTGCGGTCGTCATTAGAATGCGTATGGGTAAAAATTGAGACCGGCTCGTAAGGGAAGAGAATGTAAGTTGTAAGGTTGTATGGAGGAGAGGGCGATTTGTAGGAAGGCGATGCCATGGTAACTGCTTCGGCGCCTATGCATTGCCGCTTCAGAGAATTTTTTGCAGTGACATGCAAGCGCGTGAGTGAGAAGCGCTCGCTTGTATTTGGACAGTGGACACTTTGAAGGTTGGACAGGCGCTCACGACGGCGCTTAAAGAGTTTGTGCGACGGCTAATCATACATACAAGAGTGGCGTCTTGGCGCCGGAGAATTTAACCGCCCATCTGCAACCCCATTAGCAAGCCCAACCATAAAACAGGAGATTGAAAGCAGTCAGAAAGAAAATCATCAACACAATGATTCTGTCCCGTCTTGAAACATATTTTTTTTGATTTGATTTCATCAAGTGCAGGGAATGGAAGATGCTACTTACCAGTTCACTTCAACAAGCCATTCCAGCTCGTTTTTCCACTCTTCTGCTCATCTGACCTCCCCTTCTCCGTCAGAGTATTACCTCCCTTCTCCAGCAGAGAACCATCCCCCTTCTTTTTAGGCTTCAACTCAAACAACCACGTCGTCCCAAACTGAAACCTCCTCTCCCTGACAACCTCCATCCCCGTCCTCTCCGCAGCGAGTCTCACCAACTCCCCAATGTCCCTATTAAACCAACACCCATGCACCTCCGCATGCCTCTCCGCCGCATTGTCCAGCACATTATTAAGCCACGGCAAATAACTCCTCCCATGCTCCAACAAAAAAACCCTCGCCTCCGGATTCTCCGTATCAAGACATCCAACCATATTCTCAAGTAACCTCACCGGCTCAGCCGTCGAGCAAAGCCCCATTGTCTGCAAAATCGTATCGTACTTCCTCCCTCCCGGCGGTGGCGGCATATCCCCCAACGCGGAGCCCGTCACAAACCTAACCACAAACCCCGGATCAAGATGCTTCTTCTTCCCATGCAAAGCGAGCCATTTCCTCTTACAAACCGCCACCATCTGCGGGCTGAGATCGACGAGGGTAAGGGATTTTACCTTCCCGCCTTTAGAGACGTCGTAGTAGCCTAGATTCCGTCCCGTGCCGCAGCTGACTTCGAGGACGTTGCCCCAGCATCTCTGGGTGAGGTGTTTACGTTTCGCGTTGATGCGCATCAGGACTTCGCTGATGCCGACTTCGGTGTCGAAGTTTTCTGCTGTATCTTCATACCGTGCTGCGACGTCTTTTTGGGAGGAGAGGTGTTTGATCTCCGGGTTGTGGCATGGTTGGCGGACGAGGTTGTAGAGTTGAGCGGCGTAGAGGCCGAGACTGAGGGAGAGGAGGGAGAAGACGAAGTGGGCGGGGCGGATGGTAGGGTGTCCAGGAGTCTTGGGCAGTTCCTGTTTCGGGATAGGATTTGTTCCGCCGGGTCGAGAGATACCTGACGACCAGCGCAGGCCACGGGATACATGTCGAGTGAGCATGGGAGGATGATGACCAACCCTAAGGGTTTGACTGCTGCAACTCCACCTTTCGGTAGATGGAGGTGGGTTGTAGATAGGCTTGATGGTAGATAGTCGCTTCGCAATGAGTACGCCCTCTTCTATTGTTGTTGTTGGTTCCGGCGTCTTTGGTCTCAGTACCGCAAAGGCGTTGACTGAGAGGGACGAGTATAAAAACTCGACAATTACCGTGCTGGAACGGCTGGAGTTCCCAGCTGTGGATGGATCCAGCGTTGATAGCTCCCGTATTGTACGGGCTGATTATGCTGATGAAGCCTACGCTCGACTGATGAACGAGGCTCATCCGATTTGGCGTGGAGAGTTTGGGGCAGATGGCCGTTACTCGGAAAACGGACTCTGTATAGTTAGTGGTAAAGCCTCCAGTGGGGAAGAGGCGCTATATCTTGAAAAGGCACTCGAAAGCCTGAGGGACGGTCTCGGTCTGAAGATTGGGAAGAAGGAGGATGGGGATCAAGTAGAGGTACTGGATAGCCCAGAGGATGTAAAGAGAGCCATGCATGGAATGGGCGGAGACTGCGGCAAACGGGGCTACATCAACTGGACGGCAGGCTGGGCGAACGCTGAAGAAGGCGTTCGACATATGCGTCGACTTATTGAAAAGACTGGACGGGTCGAATTTCGTCAAGCAGAAGTCACTCGCCTCGAGTTCAGCAACGGCTTAGTTCAGAAAATATGCCTCGCCAACGGAGAGCCATTGACAGCGGACCTCTTCATCTTAGCCACCGGGGCTTGGACACCCAAATTGATCGACCTCACCGGCATTGCAACCGCCACTGGTCAATGTCTTGCTTACATCGAGCTCACCTCCGATGAGCAGGCTCGACTAGGTGACAGTCCAACCTTGCTATGCGAGGACAATGGGATTTACATTCTCCCTCCGCGGAACAACATCTTGAAAATCGCACGTCACGGCTATGGATACGCAAATCCCATTGAGATTCCCCATCCTGAGCTTGAAGGAAAAACGTTGACCGTATCCCTTCCAAGAACTACGCAGGATAATCCTGACCTTTCCATTCCGCCCGAGGGCTCAAATGAGCTCCGTGATTACATGGTTAAATGCATGCCGTTCCTGGCGAACCGGCCGTGGAAACGTACCAGAATCTGCTGGTACACTGACACAAAGCTAGGTGACTTCTTGGTTGACTACCACCCAAAGTACAGCAACCTTTTTGTGGCCACGGCAGGAAACGGACACGGTTACAAATTCCTGCCGGTCATAGGAGAGCGGATAGTGGACATTATCCAACGCAAAGACAGGGACGAGTTGGGGGCAAAGTTGAGGAAGAAATGGCGGTGGGGTGGAGCGAGGCCCGATGAGAACCTCGTATGGACCGAGGACTGGAGAGGTGGACAAAAGGGAATGATTCTTGATGATGAACTGGCCAAAAAGTAGATTGAGAGTTAAATTCAGTGATACTTTACACCCTGGGTATCATACAAAAAGGCCTTAGGAGTACACAATGAGATAAACTTGAACACAAGCTGCATAAACGCTTTCTGACAACCATCTGGGTTCTCCGTCGGTGCTACACTCTAGTGTTGGTACACATATTGATGTTGGTACAGTATCAGTAGTCGTCAAACATGGTTTCGAGGTCTTCCACTTCAATGTTTTCTGGTGACTCCAAGTTGAACAAGTCCTTGGGGAGCTGTGATCCACGGTTGCCTCTGCATGGCGAAAAGGTACTCTGGGGGACAAGAATGGGACTGCAGGGGTTCGACATGGACAATGGCAGCATGGGCCTGTGACTTTCGGGCTGGCCGAAAAGCGTCGCGTCAAAGTCGTGCTTGTACATGTCATCTGGCTCAGCGGGGGGAAGAAAGGGCTCGGTGCCATCCACCAGTGCAATGTCAGGCTCCAAGCGACGCAGATTTCTCGCCAATTGCGCCCGTTCGTGGCACTTGTTTGCCGTTTGTCTGAAGTCGTGCTCCTCCCGCTCCAGCGGCGGGCTCCCAACTCGGTGATGTGACATGCTTGACGAGCGTGACAAGCTGTTTACCGAGCTGCGTGCCGAAAAGTAGGCAGTGGGGGGCGCAGATATATCTTCTTCGTTGTCGTCGTCAAGCTGCGGCGTGCACAGCTCAATTTCCGGAGACGGGGACATGACTTCGCGGCTCCGACGGCCCTCCGAGGACTCGTCCTCGACCCCCGATGACGAGGACAACGAGGGTGAAATTGTCGAAGGTTTGCAGAGCGGCTCTGCATCCACAGGAAGAGGCTGACGAGGCAGGGTGGTGAGGTAGAAATACAGCCTGCGCGGATGCACGAGCGAGAGGTCTTTTGCCAGCGGACAGGGACTCATTGCTGGCCATGGTCGATTGATATAAGACGTCAGACGCGACGCGATCAATGCCGAAGGATTTGTGGACCTGTAACGAGTCAGCAGAGCATTTGCGACAGGATGCGATGGACGCACTTTGCGACGGCAGGAATATTCGTGGCCAGAACCTGCGCCAACTGCCTCACAAGCAGCGGTCGGTTGGCGCGCAGCTCCAGCTGGCGGATGACGGCGACGACGATGTCGTCGTTGATGCCGTCAATGTCAACCGTGTGGCTGGTCATGGCTAGCGGCGACAGTGGTGGCGACAGTTCGGCGCCCGCCGTCTGTTGCTTTTCGCTCTTGACGCGGATGGACATGAGATACTGTGACGGCCGGTCGCCATGCGACCGTTTGGCCCGTTTGAGGTGCGGCTCCTGGTCGGGGCCGATCGCGTGAGAAGGCTGCGACTCGGCACGGCTGCGCTTCGGCGGAGCCACGACGCCCAGCTCAACCAGCGATAGCGACTTGCGTCGCGTGTTGTAAGGCATTGGAGGTAGGAAGGAGCGGACTATTATAATATTATTATGGTGGTGTGCAAAGTCAAGCTGAAGGGGTGAAACGAGAGCGGGTGGTAGGAGGCGTCGGCGTCATCCCTCGCTTTGCCCCCCTTCCCCCCCCCCCCCCGGGAAAACTAATATATGCAAGCTCCTTGCGGCGTCTGGCCAATCGCCAACCGTTATTCGCGCTCCCGTTGGCGTTAACCAATCTGCCCTGTTAATGTTTAAACGTTCACCCGTCATGAGTGGCCGAAGCTAGTAGCCTCGGTAGCCAATCATTTGCCGTTGAACCAACCAGGCGAGCTTTCACCTCAGCTCTAGAGCTATATGGAAGCTACCAGACATGGACTCCAGTGATGTCAGTCCACTCTCTCTTTCTTCCGTAGCAATCGTTGCACAGAAGAACAGGTCTGTTCAATCATTGTCTTTCACCCAACTGTGCCACATCAAACGAGTCTTCTCTGAAAGGAGATGGCAACATTCGTGATTTGCATCTTTGCACACACGTTCGCTTTTCTTTGCCTTTCACAACTTGCCCGTCTTCAGCAAAGTTCTCATTGTTCTCTCCCACGCCATGACATGTTATAACGATGCCGCTGGATAGATGGTTTAACTTTAGATGACGAGTCAGACGAATCTTATAACGATGATTCCAGCGAAATCACTGCTTGTGATGTTGGAGTTGAGGATCAAGGCCTTTCTGCCGAGGATTTGAATGAAACACCAGATACAGGAGAGGACGAGATTGAAGAGACTGAGGAACAAGAAGCAGATTACAGTCCTCTCGACAGCAGAGATGCTTCAGAAGGTCCTGTGCCAAGTTCTCATGATAAAGATGACGAGAACCGTGAGACTAGCAATAACTTGGATGCTGGAGACGACCAAGATGACAACTCTACTCCCAGTGAAGATGGTGATGAGGATATATCGCCATCAGATCAGACTCAATATATGCTCGGGAGGTCGACGAGGATCACAACTCAGATCCCCAGTCCAGCGAGGATGACGTGAAGGCAAATCAGTTGAATGCTCGAGCTCTTGAGGCCGAATCAAGTGAAAACGTCAATGATGATGCCACCGTGAATGAAGACAATCACGGCGAGGCAAGCTTTGACGAAGCTGAGCCTGAAGAGGAGTCTAATGAACAGTGCGCGCTCCATTCTTTATGTCGTCGATGCCACTAACACCTTTTCACAGGTAACCACATGAATTCCATCCAACGATCATGTCTTCCAGACAAACTCTCACATGCAGCCAGACTCAAAGATGTTTGAAGATCAATGTTTCTAGAACCGATATTCACAATTAATAGATTCTCTGCTCTTACACATGTAATTGCCGCTTGAATACGAACGCCTTGACCGGGATATTGCCGTCTGCCTTGGAATCTAATCGCACTGCATCTCAACCGTTTGAAGTCGGTGTGTTACAACAGATTTAGAATTAGGGATGGCGCATAAACGCATGCAGCCAATGCAAGATGAATGCAAGATTCAGGACAGCTGCACAACCCAAAAGCCTGCTATATACGACTCTATATCATTCAGTAATTGTAAAAGCCCTTGCCAGACTTCTTCCCTAGCCAACCAGCATCAACCATCTGTCGCAGACGTACACTGGGGCGGTATTTGCTATCGCCAAGCTGGGTGTGCAGCACCTCCATGATAGCCAAACACGTGTCGAGGCCAATGAAATCGGCAAGCTGCAGGGGGCCCATTGGCACGTTTGTGCCATTTTTCATGATGCTATCGATATCGCTCTCGCGACCGACGCCTGTCTCGAGACAGATGATTGCCTCGTTGATATAAGGCATTAGGATGCGGTTGGCAAGGAAACCCGGTGAGTCGGCCGACTGCGATGGGATTTTGCCCATGCGTTTGCAAAACTCCACCGCGGTTTCGAGCGTTTCCGGGCTCGTTTGCAGGCCTGAGATAATCTCCACCCCCTTCTGCACGGGCACCGGGTTCATGAAGTGTGTGCTGACAACCCGGCTTGGCGCGGATAGATCCGTGGGGTCTTCGGTTGTTGCACGAGCTAGCAGCGTGATTGAGATGGAAGATGTGTTGGTTGCAAGGATCGCATGAGGCGGGCAAATACGTGCTAGCTGGGCAAAGAGGGATTTTTTGAGATCCACAATTTCGGGAACGGCCTCAATGACCATGTCAACGTCTTTGAGCTCGTCCATTGAAGTGGTCGGATAGAGACGTCCCCGCGTGTCATCCGCTTCGGATTGAGTGATTTTGTTCTTGCCGACATCCTTGGCCAATAGTTTTTCTGCAAATGATAGACCTTTATCTAGGCTTTTGGAGGAGTTGTCAACCACCGTGACCGGCACTTTGGCCATTCGTGATGCCACCAGGGCTATTCCCAGACCCATCTGACCTGCCCCCACGACACCGACTTTCTTCACCTCTGCCGCAGCTAGGGAAGAGCTTTGGCTAAAGGCACGTCGGCCGCATTGGGAAAGCACCCGCGCACTGCGTAGGCTTTGCATTTTGGTGGTACCGAAGAGTCTGAATGCCGAACCGAACTTCGGAGGTTGGACCCTAATTTGGTCAGGGAAGGTTTGCCGAGTCTCGCGTCGGAGTCGCGTCACGACGCGGCGCCCCACGACGCGGCGCCCTAATTACAAGCGCGTCTTTTTGGGTCTTTGACATGGCTGAGATATGGGAGCAAAGTGGAACAGTTGATCCAGAGGTTCGCGCATATGTACAGTCACTGTGCAATGCTGTAGGTGGTAGTTCCACCGTAGACGACACTTATGCTGTTGGCGACGATGCTCTTGCTGCACTCAATGACATTCTCCGATGGCTCAGGCTTTACGATGAGAAGCTTTCCAGATACGACGTCAAGCGCTGCTTGGCAGAAGCCAATTTGCTCAAAGGAGATCTTCTTGAAATATTAGCTCTGTGGCCCGAAGAATTGCAGGACAACAAACTCAAAGCCAAGCTTGCGCTATCATGCCTTCAGCTCATGGTCCCGCTGACCTGGCCTTTGGAACTGGAAGACGAGAAGACGACGGTGAACCATGCAAGACATATGCCCTATCTCCAACTCGCCCAGGTTGGCTACAAGCGCGCAATACTCCAGTACGAGCATGCAAGCATTTTACGAACGATAGTGCGGATTGGGCTCCCAGCAATGACGGTGGAAAGAAGAGATCGAAGTGCTCGCGATGAGAGCATAATCAAACTGGTTTTGTACTTGTTTCGAAACATAGCCGTCATCACCCAACCGCAGATGCTGCCTTCTTTGGGAGATGAGAATGAGATCAGCCGTTCGGCCACCATCGAGGCCTTTGCAGAACAGGATGTATTTAACTTACTCCTGACAATTGGATCTGGAATTGGCGACGAATTTCAGGATCAGGATGTCATACTACTAGAGATTTTATTCCACCTCGTCAAAGGCGTAGACCCGTCGAAACTCTTCGTGCCAAGTCGACAACTGCAGTCTGATGGGGCGGAAGAACTCCGATCGTTGATGCGAAAAGAAAAGGCAATGCACCAAGGTTACAACAAGACTGCCCCCAGTCGACACCATCGCTTTGGGACCATGATATGGGTCAAACGTGATGACACAAAGCTTTCCACTGTATCCGGTCAGCAAGGTCTAGCGGGCCCAGAGGCAACTCTGCAGCAAATGGATGCCAGCAAAAAGTGGAATAAGCCAAAATACCGTGGCAAAGTGGTTGAGGCCAGTGAGCTCATGGAGTTCGACGTGCCTGTTAATCTTACAGAAAAGGCTCGAGCGCTGCTACGCAATTTTGTGGCAGATTTCGTAGATTCGTCATTCAATCCTCTCTTCTCCAGTTTGCGCAAGGCCATTGAACGTGAAATGGAGCGTGTGGGTGATACCCATCAACGACAATACCTTTACCTCATCCACTGGCTTCTCCGCGCCGAAGCCTCGCGGCGTGAACAAACACCACCATCACAAGGACAGGAAAACGCTTTCACTCACATTGCAGCTGTTCTGGACCAGGAAACTTTTGTTCTCATCAATCGGCATATGCAAAGGGCGTTGGACGAAAAAGCTTGGCACGACCTCCAAGCAACACTCATGGCCTTTACTCAAATCCTGCTCACCGTGCAAGCGGTAGCGGCGAGTGGAGACGAGGGCGACGAAGAGATCGCTGAAAACATACAGCAGCGAATCTTCTACGAAGAGTCCACGCACGACCGCATCGTGCAAATCTTACGCGGCTATTCAAACCAGTCATTCGGCTACCTCGATGCTGTCACAGAATGCGCGCACGTCTTTGTGCGTATGCTGGAGCGATACAGCAAGCAGAATGTGGACCTTCAAATCCGCAGCAAGCGCCGAGTTCATAAAAAGAAAGCCACCAACAACAACGCGGACCAGCAGCAGCCCGCCGGTTCAGACGAAGAGCGAGAAGCGCATCAAACTATCAAAGAAAGGCAATTCGATTTTGCCCGCTTCAGTGCGAAGCTAATGTCCCAAGGCTGCGTCGACACCTTCATCAAACTAACCGGCTACTACAATGAACTCACCCCCGAGCAACTGAAACGCTGCCACCGCTACTTCTACCGCCTAGCCTTTAAACACGACCTCGCCCTCCTCCTCTTCCGCGTCGACATCCTCCAACTCTTCTACCGCATGATAAAAAGCCAACAGCCCCTCGGCGGAGACACCTCTCGTGAATGGGAGCAACTCATCCGCCAAATCTTCCGCCAATGCATCAAATGGCTAACCAAATCTGACGACAACTGGAAAGAAATGTGCATCGTGGAAATGTTATTCAGCAAAATACCAGGCTACACGCACTATCTCCAAACCGGAGAAGCAAAAGTCATCGAAAAACGCACCCCGCGGGCCCCTGCCCAAGTAGAATTCAAACCCAACGTCGACGAAGAGCAAAAAATTCCCATAGCTGTTAGCCTCTTACTCGAAAAATCTCAAGACTCTCTCACCTGGTTAAAGAAGGAGCTAAAACAAGCCATCCTTACCAAAAGCGAAAGCGGCGCGATGATTTTCCTTGTTCCTGACAACGAAGAGCGGAAATCAGCTCTGTTCAGAAATAAACATCTCCGTCTACTGTTATCAACCATAGGAGTCGAGCGTGTGGGTGAGAAAGACGATGCGGATGCGAATTGGATTATTCCTGGAGAGATTTCCGCCGCCAAACTTGAGGGGATTGTGAAAAGTATTGAAAGAGCAGAATTCGACCCACCTTCGGTCGAGACGGAGGACGTTTTACGGAATCAACGCGCACGCAAGGATGTTGTTTCCTCAACCTCCCCCTCCCTCTCTGACGATGAAGAGGAGGGACACATGTTTCCCGATAACCTCCCCGACACGTCACAACGACCTACTAAACGCCGGAAGCTGGAGATCAGGACACGTCATTCAGTAGAAGAAGAAACAGCGAAAGAGAGGGCTGATGAGAGGAAGAGGAGGGAAAAGGAACGGAGAAGTAGGATTAAATCGGCGCTTTATGTTACCGCGTCGGATGATGAGGACGATGAGGAGGCTGATAAAGAGTTTTTTAGACTAGAGGAGGAGAGGAGAAAGAGGTATATTAAAGAGATGGGCGCTGCTGCTGCAAATACGGTGGCCCAGGAGGACGAAGGAAGTGAGGAGGAGGAGATTGGGGGTAGGGATGCTTCGCGTGTTGTTGGGAGGGTGGAGGCGGGGTTTTTGGTTGACGATGATGATAGTGATCATGAGGGAGGGAGTGAGCGGGGGGGTGGGGTGCAGGTGGAGGATGTTGATATGGATGCTGGGTTCGAGAAGACGGCGTCGGTGGTGGGGGCTGAAGATGGTATGGAGGAAGAGGAGGAAGTGCAGCTCAGGCCGGCGAGGAAGAGGACTAGAGCGGGGTTTTTGGATGATAGTGATGATGATGAGTGAGATGATTGTATAAATGTTTACTTCGGGGGGTTGTTGTATGCATGTATACTTATGGTGGGTGGTTAGGACTGGGAGGGGTTGCATTTTCATGCCTACGGGCTGGGAATGTATTAAGGTGTCGTGTATTATAACCTTTCCAATCCATGAACCTATCTGCTTGTTAGGCTGGCTGGCAACAAATCTTCAAACACCTTGAGGTTGGACAGATGACCATCGTCGACCAAATGGTGAGCGAGAAGGTTTTCGCCCTTGTTGTCCGCTGCCAAGACCTACGAGTCAAGTCCGCGTAGTATGGTGTGTCTTCAAGCTAGCACAGCAAAAGAAAACGAGACGCCTTACTTTGAAAAACTTGTCAGACATGCAGTGTGACCGACTAGAACGTTATATTTGTCACAAATCTCACATGAGGTAGACCACCAGGCCGTGGTCCGTGCTTCCCCGCCCAAACCTTCCTTCACGCCAAGCGTCACACTTTACATTTACAGCCTTGATTCTGTTCATATAGCTCTGCCGTTATGAAGCCTAGGAACAACGCAGAAGTGACGGTCGGGTTGCTCCAGCCAAATATACAAATGCTACAGCAAGCGAGTTATCTATTATACTTGTCTGCCGATAAAAGCCTGCATTTCCTTCATTCTATCATTGTTCAACCACCTATTCAGTATGCTCTTGACCTTCTTTCACGGTACCTTACCGAGAAACATTCGTATAGCTTGCTCTGCCAGATCCTTGCTCAATGGTTACTCTGGCGGCTTCTTGCTCGAAATCATACGCGCTCGAGGCATTGCGCCGTCTTCTCAGAGCCGTAATCGCCCCCTCAGGAATACCGGAGGTGGGCTGGGAATTTAATTGAGTCAAACCGGTCTGTTGTGCACCTTCCACAGTCGAGCCATTCTGTTGTGCGCCTTCTGTATTGACCTCATTCTGTTCTTCCTGAACCGGATCGCGAGTGATACCATATCTTCTCAAGAAAGGCAGGATCGTCCGGAGCCTACGCCCTGCCTCCTCATCAATATCGCCGGAATTCTCTGCGTCGAAATCGGCGCTATGAAGCCCGTGGTGGCAGTATTCTTTGAGAATGGCTTCAATGGCTGCTTCGGAAACTTCTTTATCGGGGTTGAGCGCCAATACCACAAGAGCGGAGAAGTAAGTATCACTACCATCACCCTTGAGGACGTTAGAGCCTTCCTCCGAGGATTTCTTATCGTCTCTTTTTCGGTTTCCCCAAAACGTTACAGTTGTGCTTGCAAGGCTACGTGCTGCAACAGAAACCAAGAGCCCAAGCCCAAGTCCAGCGTAAAGAACTCTGTGGTGCTGCATATGCGTTTTGAAAACGGACATCTTCTCAACTGATTGATGCTGGTTCCCGCTGGGGTGTGGAAGTTGCGTGAGTTGTGTCATAAGCCAAGTGCAGTGGTTTAACATAAGCATAGGCTTAAAATGGAAGGTCAGGCTCTCAGGTGAGTTGTAAGCGATGAGTCATGTTATGTGCTCCGAGAGCTGGACTACACTCCCATTGGTGCGTTTTCCAATGGGAAACACAACGAGTAAGTCGTTTGATAAAGAGAGCCTTATTTCCCAATAGCGCAAGTTCTTGCGCTTAATCTGACCGATGAGACTTCAAACTTGAAGTCTCCAGTACATGGCTTTGAAAACCCCAACTGGCGAAGGTGATCATCATACAATGCTCTCAGCCGCTGATATACTGCCTACCTCCACTTTAAGGCTAACAGCGACTCAATAAAAAGGCAAAAAATTGCATTAATGCTCAACCATGCAGTGCAATTCCTTCGGCAAAACCATCTTTCTCTCCATCAACTCAGCCAAGTTCACTGCCGCCTGCTCATTTCTAGTCCGCGATGTCCAAAACGCTTCATATTCCGCCACGGCGGGTCCCCAGTCGACCAGTACCTTCTCCAGCCCAGCTATGTTCCGTTCTAAGTCGTTCAAGAGCTTCCTCTCTTCCAGAGCATTATGTTCCACTATTACTTCCAACTTATCCAGAATCAGTCCAGCCAACGCAAAGCCAACACTCTCGGTGTTCCAATGTAATTTGAAGAGCTCGCGTGCCTCGTTGGTTATGGTTGTGTCAGATATGACGGTGGTGGAGGTGGCGGTAAAGCGCTTTTTTAAGGTGGATGCGTTCGTCCGGAGAGCCGCTAGGCGGACTCGAAGGCTAGCCACGTTGGTGTTGAGCTCAGACATTGTGTAAGCTTTGGGTAGGGTGGAGGGTCAGTAATATGTATGCGTGCAGTCTGAATGCAGCGTTGTCGGGGCAGTGAGGGAAAACCGCACTGCAAGCTAGTATGAATGCAAGGATAATACTGACTCATCGCCAGCGTGAGTCGTAGCTGGAATGTTCCAGATGGCCTTTACACGTGATCACATAATTTTGTCTTATGCGGATTGGGAGAAGCCTGATAACCTGGTAGTCTATTCGTCGGAATGCTGGAGACTCCGTAGGACTAAGGAAGGCTACTTATTGTGCGCGCAACCTATGAGTTTGCGACGTATACGTCAATTAGTCCCCATTAAGAATAGCATAATTCTGAGCAGCTTTTTCAATGGTCGTCCTCATTGGTCTAGTGGTCATGATTTCCGCTTGTCACTTCTTGGGTTACGAGCGCGGGAGACCAGGGTTCGATTCCCTGATGGGGAGCTTTTTTAAACTCTTGATGTGAATTCCTTGGTACGAATGCATCCGTGACATTCTCACTCTTTTAACTGAACATTCTACTCTACCAAAACCCTCAAACTACCTCTCAACACGATGCCTAAGGGGTCTCCAATTGAAGACGTAAAAAGCGTCGATCGGAGAGGGCAATCGGCGATACGAAATATGACAATGCCACATACCTATGTGGCGCTGTTGTATTTCGTACCCTTACCTTAAAGTTCAACAGCGGCCAAAAACAGAGATAAGAAAGATGTACATCAACCCTTGGGGTTACAAACCATCCCTTATGAAAAATCAATCACGCTCTCCATGAGATCAGCCAAGTTCTAACCCTGCGTAGCATTCTCATATTCAGCCGCAGCGCATGCCAAATAAGTCAGCAACCCTTCCAGAAAGGTCATCAATTCTTCCATGTTGACCAAGTGTTCCGCTATGCGCCATTCTTGCAAGTCGAGCCAGGAGGCCGGGAAGCCATCGCCACGGTTGACCGACCTCACTGTGTTACAAACTTCCAATAACAACCCCACAACATGCAAATGCCGATCAAAAATCTTAAAAGCTTGGCTCTCATGGCCTCAGTACCTCTCGTGTACCAGGCATGCTCCAGGAGTAACGGTTGCGTTTAACAAAATGGTGGTGGTAATAGCCGCGAAACGCTATTTCAAGGTGGATAAGGTCGCGTGGATAGCGGTGAGGCGGGTAGAAAGCCCAGCCAACCTCGTGTCGATAAAGGACATCTTGAGAAAGACACCGTTTGGGAGAGTAAGTAATGTGTGTGTGTGTGTACTCTCGATGCAATGTTGTTGGGACAGTGGTTGAAAAAAATGCAGAGAAGGCACTTAGTCATTGCGCGAGCTGTAGCTTCCCACACAGAGAGGCCGGCTGAACGATACTCGGAGCATTAAACTCTCAGTAGATAATTGTTCCAAGACGTGATCACGCAAATTGTTTCTGACAAATGGGAGGAAGCCTGCTATCGGTTCATGATCACGTGGACGACAAAACCAAAGTAAATCATTTGCTCAACGCTTAGCCTTACGATCTACCCCATACGGTTAATTCATTTCGCTTTCCATGAGATCAGCCAGGTCCTCCACCGTTTGTTCGATCCGATCCTGCATGACATCCTCGTATTCAGCCACTATGGCTTCCACGATACCTAGCAGTTCTTCCATCATGTTCTTCCCAAGCTCAACGAGGGTTAAGAAATGCGAAAAGCGCTCATCTGGCTCGGTCATCGTCCTCTTCGCGCTATAGATACGCAACATTTCTTCCAGCGTAGCTAAAAGGTTACTAATATCCGTAAAGCCCTCCTGCTCCCCGTCCCATAACATCTCGCGCATCTCTCTTGCTTCGGGAGTTGTCAAATCGACAGCGGGGATGGCGGCGTAGCGCTGCTCCAAGGCGGATATGGTCGTGTGAATAGCGGCAAAGCGGGCAAAAAGGGTAGCTACCCTGGTGTTAGAATCAGACATCCTATAAGACATCGGGTTGGTGGAGAAGGGTAAGGTATGTGTGTGTGTGTGTGTATGTGTATATGTGTATTCTTTGAAAACAATAATGCTACCCGGCTCGTAATTGCAACTCGCGTTGTGAGCTAGTAGAAATGCAGGGATATTACTGGCTTATCGATTGCTTGAGTTGTAGCGCCCGGTACTGAGTATTGACTGCTTTGGTTGACTGTCCCAAATAATCTCCACGCATGGCCATGCAGATCTTTGGGCGGATGGTAAGAAACCCGTGATCGGCCCGTGATTGTGTTGTCTGTACATCACAATACTGGTAGGCATTTACATCGTGATACTGTGCTAGAAGTTGATGAGGGCTCATCACAGTATTCCACCCATCCTTCCTGTCAATGTACAGTAGCAGTTTAGCAGGATGAATATGCATAAGATTTTATACAATGGTTCTAGGAGGACTCTCCAGCTTGACAGGCTGACTTTGTGTTCTTCAGCTAGGCTCAAATTGGCAACGGTCGTGCGCCTTCCGGCAACACGCAATGCAAAACCAACAACATGATACATATGTGGATGTTTTCAACTGAAAAGAACTAAATAAATTTTCTTTTGCATTTCAAACATGACTGGCAAGAGCCGGCGACTGTTAATATGGTTGTAAACACATCGCACCATGCCCGAAGATATAAATATCACTTAAAGCATCTCATTTAATGCAGTCCGCATTGGTATAGTGGTCATGGTTTCAGCTTGTAACTTGTTGGGTTATAAGTCGGGACACCAGGGTTCGATTTCCCGATCGAGAGTTTAATTTTTTAAACGCGTGACGTGAAATTTTAGAAGCCGTAGTGCCCGAGACGATCTCACTCTTTGAACGAGACATTCGACTTTACCAAAACTCTCTAGTTACGCCTTAACGCAATGTGTCGGAGGGGTGAACCTTCGAGGACTCAAACAGAACGTAGATCATAGACAAATGTGTGCACTCAACTCTGACCAAAAGTTGGATGTAGATGTCTATCTCTATTTGAGGTAAGGTTCAAAACCCTCTCCACACTACCTTAATCCAACCGCATTCGCCAGGACAATATCAGCTAAGACGTGATGTCTGGGTCAAAAGGTGTGTATAACTGTGTACGTATCTACGTGCTGAGAGCTAATGCAGCGTCCTCCACAGACCCACGGTTGGCCAGACCCTATTTGCCGAGACCACACGATGAAGTGACCTCATCACAGGCGAAAACTCCTCTATGAGGCAGAAAACCCTGCGAAGCCTCGGGCGTTCTAACTATCACCGATCTACCTCATATGACACAGGGTTCACCGTGCTATCAGCGAACCATCCCTTAAGCATGAACGAGACAATGACCCGTCTCAGGGAAAGCTTCCTCTATAGAGGTAAAATCCTGAGAAGTTTCGACTTCTATCTAGGGTTCTGGTCATGGTGAGTGCCACATCCTTCTGACACAATGCCTGACGGAGTCTCCAATGTGAGATGTGAAAAAGGGCTGATTGCCTGTCGGTACAGAGTTACATATCCCCTCATCCTAGGGCTCAACAGAAGCCCAAAACAGAGACAAGAAAGACGTGCATCAGCTATCAGCGGTACAAATCACTACTTGCGACAAATGAAACAAGTTCTCCATGAGACCAACCAGGTTCTAAACCTGCATAGCAGGCCATGTTCATCCACGGCGCTTCTCACATCATCCAGTACCTCTTCCAGCAAGGCCATCCAATCTTCCATGTCGATCACGAGATCCGCCAAGGCCCGTTCTCCTATGTTGAATTTGGGGTTTGGCAAGCTCTCGAAACACGCGAGATTCCTCGCTTTCTCGCTACATAAAGGCAATGACAATTCCACGCGGCGCCAATACCGATTAACGCTCTTAAAACCTTGCCTCTCGTAGTCCCAGTATATTTCGCGCATCTCGTGTGCTACCCGTGTGACTGTTGCGTTAGACAGAAAGGTGGCGGAAATAGCGGTGAAACGCTTTTCCAAGCTGGGTATGATCCAGAGGATATTAAAGAGGCGGGTAGAAAGCTTATCTACACTGGTGATGATAGCGGCCAATACGAAGAAATGTAGGTCGGGAAAATAATCCATTTTATGTGTGTACTCTCGATGCGGTGTTGTTGGGGCAGTGCTTGATGACGCCTGGTAAATTGATAAAAATGCAAGGAGATCACTTACTCATCGCTGGCATGAGTTGTAGCTTCCTGCGCGGGACGGTCGAATTAAAGATACGCGGGGCATTAAAACTCTCCGCAGAAGACAGTCTTGATACATGATTACGTAGATGGTGTTTGACAAATGAGAAGAAGTTCGCGACCGGCACATAACCGCGTGCGTGGAACCCGAAACGGAAAGAAAGTATTTACATCAACGCTTAGGTTACGATCCACTCCTTACGACTCATCCATCACGCTCTCAAAGAAATTAACCAGGTCCCTCACCGTCTGTTCAATGCGATTCTGCGTAACACCCTCGTATCCAGCCACGATGATTTCCAAGGCATCTAGCAACTCTTTCAAATTGTTCGTCCCAAGCTCAGCCTCGTCTAAGAAATCCGAACAGTCTTCATCGGGCTCGATCATCGCGTTGTAGATACGCACAATCTGTTCCAAATAGCCCAAAAGGTTATTAATCCCAGTAAAGCCAGCCTGATCCTCGTCCCAGAGTATCTTGCGCATTTCGCGTGCTCCGCTGGTGGCCAAATCGATGGCGGGGATGGCGAGGTAGCGCTGCTCCAAGGCAGATCTGGTCGTGCGGAGGGCGGCGAGGTGGGCAAGAACCCTAGCCATCCTGATATTACAATCTGACATTCTATAAGAATTCGGGTTGGTGGAGAAGGGTGTTTGTGTGCGTGCGTTCGTGTGTGTGTGCTCTCTGAAAAAATAATACGATGTAACCGGGCCCGTGATTAAGAACCGCCTTGCGATCCAATATAAATCCAAGCATATCACTGGCTTATCGCTGGAATGGGTGGTAACGCCCTCTTCGGAGCCTTGCAACATTTGGGAGAATATTTAATCCTATATATGGCACGCAGAGCTCTTCAGCGGATGGTAAGCTGATCAAAGTGCAAGGAGATCACTGACCTATCGCTGGACGAAGTATTGGGTCTCTTCACAGACCTTCGAACATAGTTTCCACGCACTATTATGCAGATATTCAAACTGGTGGCAAGGAGCCCGCAATCGGCTCGTAATGTGTGACATATACATCAAAGATCGATGCAGGCTCAACACCGTCGACATTATTCATCACCCAATATTTTTTTCTTGCAAACCACAGTAGCAGTTCAGCACAATATATGCAAGGGTGTTCACAATGCGCTCGATACGCCGCACTCCACAGTACTATGTTCCCAACTGGTCGAGCTTTATTTCACCCTCAACTGTCCGTCTAAGGGAACATCCCACTTTGCTGACCACTTCTGGCCTCCCAAACTCTATTGCAAACACCCATTCAACCATATACCCGAGGATATAAACAAAACTTTAGACATCTACTCTAACGAAGTCCTCATTGGTCTAGTGGTCATGATTTCCGCTTGTCACTTGGGTTATAAGCGCGGGAGACCAGGGTTCGATTCCCTGATGGGGAGTTTTTTTTTTTGCCTGTCATATACCCGCTGGGCATGATTGCGCCTGGACGATTCCACTTTCACAACTGAACATCCTTACCAGATGAATTACCCATCAACGCACCACCTGATGGAGCCTCCACCATAAAACACAAAAATGACCAACCAACGAGCATGATTGCTTGGCAGCGCACAAACTTCCTCGTCCCAAACTTCCTCACCCAAAAACGAAAACAAAAGAAAAATCAATCATCTCTCAACGGTACAATTCATACCCTACGAAAAGTCATCATGTACCTCCATCCATTCCCTCAGTCAGCCCATCCTCCGTAGTCTGATACGCCTCGTACTCCTCCAAAGCATTACCCACCACGCCTAGAAAGCCCTCCACAATATTCAAGTGCTCTATCGCGATGAGACGAGGGAGGTCCGCACATTCCATACCAACAGAGCGTTCCAACAGAATTTCCAGCCAGTTGAGGACGAATTCGATGTTCGTGAATTTTTTGAGCTCATCGTCCCAGTACGTGCCCAGAATTTCGCGTGCTTCGGGAGTAACGGTCGCGCTGAATAGGCCAGCGGCGGGGATGGTGGTGTAGCGATTCTCCAGACGGGATTTGGTCATGTGGAGAGTGGAGAGGCGGGTTGTAAGTGTTTCCATCGTGGGCTCGGACATTTTGGGAGAGGTTGGGTTTGGGGGGGATTGGAGAAGGGGAATGTTGTTAGGTGAGTGGGCAAACAGTCACGTCACGAGCTAAAGCCTAGGGTTGGTAATGTGGAACAGAGGCTCGGCGGTGGGGTGGGTGTGGTTTTCTGTTTTGGGATACGAGGGAATGTTCTAGGTATGTAGTTGTAAAGACGCAGGGTTTTGGGCGGGTGGGAGGAAGCTTGTGAGCTGGTTGCAGATTGATGGGCTAGACGTTGAAAGAATGGAAGGTTTTGGTGCTTATGATTGACGAGGGATACTCATTGTAAGGTATAGATTCGTGCGGTGGATGGTGATGGCAACACCATAGGCAATAATATATCAGACTCTGTCCCCACAGAATGGACGGAGGATCATAATGTAAAAAGGTCCGCACAGATATCAATAAGTAATGAGGGCTGCCCTGATAGTCAAACCACATCTCTATTCTCATCACCAGACCTTGTGGTCATTTGCTGCTCTTGGCATCAGGTTTGTTAGGTGCTAGTTGGGAAGATAAGCGGCGGGAAGATGTCGAAATATTCCTGCACAAAGCAGTTGATCAGAGTTTGGATGAAAACCTCACCAAACTCTATCTACGATTTGCCAAAAGGATGCTAGAGCCGCGGCACCGTCCAAGCCAGAGCATTACGAAGGTGCACGGAGAGTCTACAAGCCAAGTGTGCACTGCTAAATGATGGGCCAAAGGCAGGACGAGGAGTAGTCAACGTCGATATTTTGATAGCCAATCATCAGTGAGGGAAAACGGGAGGGCAAATCCTCACTAAGCCTACAGCTAGACAAGATTTGGATGATGCAATTCTCTTTTCCGACATACTGAAGCCAGGCAACTGTCGTAATTCAGTCATGTTACTATAAAAAACCCAGGTATTCGCGATGCCCAATCGTAGCCAAGACCATCGGCATGTCTGTGCAATTACATGTACAAAGAAGCCGTGGCACAGATATCGCGCTTGATGAGCTCGTGGCATTTCTGCATCTTTGCAAAGAGGCTGGGATCACCGATGATGCGGGCGGCATTGCGGACCTCGCGACAAGTTTCTTCCAGTCGACTCATAACCCGCACAATGCTACCCTCAGGCACATCGGTCAATTCCGCTATGCGACTAAAAGGCATACCACGCGCCCACTCATAGACTACTTCGACCAGGCCAAAGCGCGGCTTGCTTGCAAAGTCGTTGCTGTCATCTGCTGACAAGATGACCTGGTGGTAGATTTGCCGCTCATTAACCCTCTCTGACAGGGCTATGATGGTGTCTCGACCCTTCTTCAATGCTGGCGTGAGCTGCGGAGTTGAATCCGTTCGCTCCTGGAAGACAAACGCCGACAACAGGGCCACAATTTCTTCGGGCTCATACTCTGCCAACACGTTCTCCAGTACAAGCTCCGTCAGCACCAGCTCGTCCGCCGAATGAATCTCACAGGCTACTTTGCCCTTTAGCTCAACGCGGGATTGTGCGTCCACAAATCCAAGCTCTTGCAGAACTCGCACGCGTTGTTCGTAGTCGGGCAGGAGCTGCAAATTTTCGTCTGACATGAGCTGGCGAATGGATTCTATGTGCTCACGAATCAGCCACACATCATGCTCCATGGCGTAGTGCTTGACGAATCTGGGACAATTGATGCATCTTCTTTCCCCAATGGTCTCTGCGGCTTGCGCTTGCTCATCCAGCATTTGTCTGATGGACAGGTTCTTCAGGTACCGTCGGTAATCTAGTCCGTCCCACCCAGACCACACCCAGCTGCTTGCACCGCATGCGAGCCACTTGGACACGGCTTCCGTACGCGCATCGCTGTTAGTCAGGTGCACACCTTGCACGTCAATGGGAATTGAGGTGCACGTCAGTACTTCAATCTCGCTGACGCGGACACTTGACAATTTGAATTTTACTTCCTCCATGCTCTGTGGCAATGGTTGGAAGTGATGGCGGAGGAAGGGAATGTATGGCAGGGTGTCCGTGTCGTCTCGCCGAGATTCCTTGTGGCGGATTTCCAAAATCTGCACACTTGCATTCTCGGGACTACCTCTTGTGGCGCCTTCGCGGAGCAATATACCAGCCGCACGGGCTTGGCCTTCACGCTTGATAACAACCAGTCGTTTTGGCTGGAAAAGACGCCGTCCAACCGGTGTTTTCAGCATGGCCTGGTGAACTTGCTGCATATACGCACTGTAATGTATGCCAGCACGGTGCACTTTCTCAATGTCTGGATCGCATATCCCACATTCCTCACGCTGTACTTTCGCCAAGTCAGCTTCGGATAGTTTAATCTGTTGCTCATGTTCTGGGCGCAGAGCCTGCGTAGCATGTTCGGAGAAAGAATGCTTGATCATCTCCTCAATCTTGAGAGCCTCGACGCGCAGCAAATTCAAAATCATGTTGTATGTCAATCGGAATTGCGAGCGTAGCTTGGTCGGCGTTCCCAGCATCATTTGTCTTAGTCGAGCAACTGGCGGCGCCGCATCTGCGCCGGGAGCGACGATGATGACATGACCAACCTTGTCCAAGCCGCGTCTGCCAGCCCGACCTGCCATCTGAGTGTACTCACCGGGCGTCAGATCACGAAACTGCTTGGTGTCATATTTGCGGAACCCGGAGAACACAACAGTACGAGTCGGTAGATTCAAGCCCATCGCAAAAGTCTCAGTTGCGAAAAGTACTTTGACAAGAGTCTTGGCGAAGAGAATTTCCACGCACTCTTTTACAATGGGCAGCAGGCCGCCATGATGCACTGCAATGCCCCTGCTGAGCAACTCACGTACACGACGAATCTGTGGCAATTCGCGGTCATCTTCTTTCAGCCGTGCTAGAGACTTCTCTAGGATCATGTGTATAGCACTTTTCTCAGTTGCGGTGCAAAAGTCGAGGTTAGAAAGTGCGTTTGCATTTTCTTCCGTCCGCTTTTTCGAGAAAACGAAGATACAGCACGGAAGCAGGTCCTCTTTGCGGAGATGCTGGACCAAATGGACCCAGATGTTACGATCCTGGGCAGCCGTTGTTCTCCCTCCACCACGCCCGGTGCGTGCAATGTTGCCATGCCCTCGTCCGACTTGAATAGTACCCCCTCGTTGAGGACCACCTCGTGCTGGCCCTCCGCCTCGAGCCTGGCCACCCCTATTCTGACCACCTCGTGCTCGACCACCACGATTACCACGCCCTGCGGCCACCGCTCCCTCCTCCTTTTCTTTCGCTTTCTTCTCCGCCTCTATCTGCTTGTCACGGCCGGTGAAGGCTTCGTTGGCCAGCTTCCAACCATTTTCCAGGAAAGACTTGCTGGCATCAACAATCTTGAACATCTTTTTGCCGGCCCACAGGTAATGCTCCAGCGGGACAGGTCGTTTGGGGGTCGAGATCACGTAAATGTCCTTTTTCTTGGTGCGGCCAACCCATGAAGCGAATTCATAGGTGTTTGGCACGGTAGCAGAGAGCAGAATAAGAGTGACGTGCTCAGGCAGCATGATGATCACTTCTTCCCACACAACACCTCGCTCAGTGTCATTGACGTAGTGGACTTCATCGAAGATGACAAACTCGACGTCACGGATGAGGTCAGCGCCATGGTAGAGCATACTTCGCAAGATCTCTGTTGTCATAATGAGGCAGCTAGCTTCTGGCCGGATCTGGACATCGCCTGTCAAGATACCTACATCATCAAACGTGTTGCGGAAATCTCGAAACTTTTGATTGCTCAGAGCCTTGATGGGAGATGTGTAGATGGCCTTGGTCATGTGTTTTGCTGCCAGGGCGATGGCGTACTCTGCAACAACAGTCTTCCCTGCCGATGTATGAGCTGCGACAAAGACTGAATCACCATTCTCTAGGTGATATATGGCTTCCTTTTGGAAGGTATCTGGCTCGAATGGCCACTTGCGTGCCATCTCCGGTACAAGTTCGTAGAACTCGTCAAAATTACGATTGACGTCAACCATATGAGCCCATTCACGACCGCCATGCTTGTTCTTAGCCATCGATAGAGGTGCACGAGGAATCAGTGCGGGAAACTCGATGGGCAGGAGATCATCGATTTCCTCTCCGTCACTCTCTTCCTTTGACTCAGCCGTGGGCTCAGGCTCTTCTTGTACCAGGTCTGGTACGTCTGATTGCTCCTGAAGCACAGCTTCAACCTCTTTGGCAGACTCATCTTCGGGTTTAGTCCATTGCAGACCGCGAGAGAACCCTGGTGGGATTTCAAGCAGACCGTCGGGGGCTGCAAAGTCTATGACTCGGTCTAGTTTACTGCCACGAGGGCCGTCTTGACCAGGTTGAGCAAAAAGCTCTTCCTCGTAAGCCGCTGCTGCCTCAACAGCCTCCAAACCCCCAGGAGCGAATGGGAAAGAGCCAGGTGCACCGCGTACAAAATCAGCTCGACTGGATGGTTTTCGAAGCAGAGAGGTTGAGTTCTTGGCTGTAGCGCTATTAGCAGGAACGGTGACTTCACGATATCCGATGACACGCCCTTCCAGACCTTTGCGATTGAAACGTATGATTGTGCGGGACTGAGTGGGAGCCAAAGCGCAAAGTTCGCTATAGTCTGCTAGTAACGGAAATTGCCATCTCTGCTGCAGTCGATCAAGCCATTCCGGGGAAAAAATTACTGATGGTGTCAGAAAGTCGCTTTCAAGCTTTGCCTTTTTTTCTTGGCGAGATGTTTTGGCACGTTTACGCGGGCGTGTTTTATCCAGAAAATCATTGTCATTGTCGAGGTGATTTGACTGTAGCGAGAGTTCTTGCATGCAACTTTCGACTTCCTCCATGGCAATGGCCGGCAATAAGCGTAACTTTTATTTTTGGCAAAGAAAACGCGCGCAATCGTTTTGACGATGTGTGCTAGTGTGGCTCGGCCCGTTCCGCTACGAACGACGTCACGAATTGTATCATGCTTTACGATGTGACAGACATCGTGTGGTACTTTGGGATGCATTTTGAACGGATCTTGGCTTTTGAGGGACACATATTTCCCAACAAACCCACGAGTTACCACACCAAAGCTTGTACAGCATGCAAATGTCACGGTAATTCTCACACGCGAGAGAAGCCAGCTATCGATGGTTCACGAGCCCAAGCCGTAGCAAGTTGTAAACCTCGGCATTATCACGTATTACAGCATGAAGGACCCGTACAGACCAATGTTGTGGCTCTTGGTTCCAGTTTCTATTCACAGTACACCATCGCTGACTCTCCCCTGCTCAATTTATGAACATCTAGCATCTAGGGCGTGGGCATTGTACTAGCAGCAGGGAGAAACCCTACATGTCTTTTGATGTAGCATAAAGCATAACAATCACAAATGACAAATTCACCAACCGTCCTCACTGTCGCTAGATTTCTTCAGCTGAGATGGACCGAAGAGGCTCCAGACCTGTTCCACATATATTGCCACCACCAAAACGGGTCTGGAGGAGGCGAGACTGCCACAACTATCATGCTTAAGCATGCAGGCGCAAGGCTTTCCACATCAGGTAGGTAGGCTTAACGTCACACCAGAGCTGAACGGAAACGAGAGGTAAGCACGTTTGCACCGCCACACTCTTGCAAACAAACCAGATGTGAGACCATAAGCGAATTCCGTATCTCCGGAGCCGAGTCCACTCTCGGCACATGTCCCGACTTGACATTTGAATGTCAAGGATCAAAATCTCGATCTTAGCTACTGTTGACGTACATGCCACAAAGAGCACGGAGATATGGGTGGCCCCCAAGGTAACGTCTGCAGAACACGGACCACATCCCTGTGCTTTGGTAGTAGGGGCTAGTTTCGTCCGAGACAAGACTCGTAACCTGCATGTCTTGTTCTCTCACCAAACCGCGTTGAATAACATGTCTCACAAGGAATGTACAGCGCATCAAAATCAATATTCCATTTGCACACGTCTCGATCATAGAGACGTCGATTCAAGAGACTGCGGGGTAGACAGAAATAAGTCACGCCTGTATGATGATAAACCCAGATCTCAGTCATGAGGGGGTTAGCTTACACTCTAACCCCTCTAATTCACACATGCAAAACACTAGAAGATAGGGAGCGGTCGCACCACCACCCATGCAGAGCGTGTTTCTGCACATGTCTGCTTTGCATATACATCGAGATCACGGAAGCGCAAGGGACGGGATTGGCTAGGGTTTGGCTTCGCCTTAGTTACCAGTTGCTAGTTGTTTTGCACGTGCAGAAGAAGGAAAAATGCCTGTCACATGCTGCTGCCCTTCCCTGCGTTGCGCATTGCGCATTATGCAGCATCCAAGCTAACGTGTCCCTGGCGCTGCGTTGTCGCAAAGATGGATGGATGTGAACTGGTTAGGTGCTACTACACACTGCTGAATGCTACAATAGACATGCAAAAATCACTCTTCTCCAGCGTTCTCAATCCTATCTCGTAGCCATCTCAACGTGGCTTCTGTTCCTGTTTCTAAGATCCTGTACGAAGGCACCCGGAACGGGTTGCGTGTGACGTCGAGATCTTTCAAGCTCAGCAAGCCAAGCTCTGGCGGAAGGCGTTTTAATTCGTTGCCGGCGAGGGATACGATCGTTAGCCCCCTCATTGCTTCGGCTGGGAGAGTGTCGTATCGATTGTCTGCCGCTAGGAAGGACGTTATGTTTGTGAAAAACAATTCCCTCACAGCGGGAACTATACCGGTAAGTGCGTTGGCTGTAACATCCAGTGTCTGGAGCTGCGGAGCATTTAAATGCTTCAAAGGCTCGAGTGATGTGAGCTTGCAGGCTCGAAGACTCAACTCCTCTAGCAGGGGCAATTCCAAATTGCCTTCCAAGTAGTTTGGGAGAAATGGATTGTGGGAGAGATCCAACCTCCGCAGCCCCGATCCTAAGGAAAGAGAAATGGGTATTGTTGTGAGCTTATTCGAAGTCAAGCTCAGTGTCGTTACGTCGTGGATTTTCAGGTATTTTCCAAGTTCATTGTCCACGTTTTCCAATCCTTTGGCTGCCAGGTCAAGGGAGCCGTTTTTCAACAACCACACCTCCTGCATCTCTTGTTCTTCTTCTTCTTCTTTTATGTCCCCTGCCTCATCTGGCGCCAATCGGTTTTTCAGATCCCGCTTTAATGCTTGGGTCGTCATAGTAATGAATTTCCTCTCTCGTAGTGGGTTCGCGGACAGATTCAAACTTTCCAGAGCCTCCATCAAACCAATTTCTGGATCTAAAGAGGTAATCACATTGCCCGAAAGATTGACATGTCGCAATTTAGACAGTCGTGTGAACCCTCCAGGCAAATCCTGGATTTTATTCTCCCCTGCCGCTAATGTGGTGAGTTCATGATACCCTGACACATCCGGTAGTGACGTAAGATGGTTGTTCGTCACGTCAAGTGTACGAATTTGGGGTAGCTCCGGTGTAGATGTGAAAGACAAAGCAGCTAGCGAATTGTTCTGGAGCATAAGATTCTGAAGGGTAATATGACGACCTTGGGCCCCGAGAGGAAAGAGCGATGCTATCAAGGCGTTGGCACTGGCATCTAGATCTGTCAAAGGCACGCGTTGTAGAGCATCCATTGGGATGGAAGTAAGTTGGTTTGCAGACACATTGAGAACCTTGAGGTCGGAAAGATCACCGAGAGAATCTGGGAGAGTCTGGATTCGGTTTGACTGAACATCCAGTATCCTCAATCGGGAAAGATTGCGCAGATCTGCCGAGAGATTCCCTGAAAGATTGTTGTTTCCAAGGCGTAACTCCTGAAGTGAGGTGATCTGAGTAATGACGCTGAAGCAAGTATTATCCAGCCCATTATGCATTAGGTTGAGATACGTTAGATGCTCTAACCGCCGGAGACCGGCAGGTATCGCTGAAAGTCGATTGCTATGCAAGTCGAGCATCTCAAGCCCCGCGAAAATTGGACCGTCTTCCTCTTCATCAAACGGCCTATCTGGAAAGGCATCTTCGGGTATAGCTTCTAGCTCATTACCAGCAGCGATGAGCTTGGTCAAATCGACCACTTCCGACCAGACGGCTCCACCCTCTTCCATCGCCTTTGCGTTATACATGTGAAGCACAGCATCGGGAAATGTAGTCAAACCCATGGTTGAAATGTTTAGTCTGCCAGTGGCCCACGCACTCTTTATGCGGTTACGAACCTGATCCTCTGGCTTGGCTTGATTGAATGGATCTGCTGTCTCATGCACAGATTGTTTCTTTCCCCGTGCTGCCCTGGCTGCTGCAATTTGCTCTCGAAGAGCAGCAGACGATTTGGTGAAAGAAGCCTCGGATGTCGAATGAGGCTTCGGCGCAGTCGTTGATTTAGTCAAAGGTGCTGGTTTTTTCGGAGATGTTGGAGATGGTTGAGTCTTCGACGATATTTGGGGTCTTATTGGACGAGACGAAAGAGTTTTTGGAGATTTGGCGACAGGCTTAGCTTCTTTCACTTTTGAGGCTAACGAGGTTATGCTTCGCTGTGTCTTTGGAGCGGAGTTCAGCCCTGGGGTAAGCTTGGGGGTCTTGGATGGAGATAGAGGAGGATTCACGCTTTCACCTCCGCCAACGTGGCCGCCGTTGCTGGCATGCCTGCTCATAGCAGAAAGGGGCCGCAAAGGTGAGTCGCTAAAGAAACTAGATGTTCGTCTATCTTTTGGGGTTGGGGGAACATGCTGCAAGCTTTCTATGGTGCGATCAGAGAGAGAAGGGCGAGGTTTTTTTGAACACTTAGGTCTAGATAGATCCGTCACAATCTCCTCGGGTGGATCCTCTTCGTAACCTTGGCGTGAGCTCACCCGGAATGCCTCTAAAGAGCCAAGCTGGTCGTTCTCCTCTTCTCTCACGGCGACTACGGGTCGTGAAGGGGGTCGCCGAAGCGTGGACTTGGGATTTTGCGGCGTGGGCAGTGCAATAGAGGATCTCTTGGAGGCATTGGACGAAGTTGACGGAAGCGGCTTGAATTGAGAGTTTGTCGATTTGGGCTGAGGTTTGGTTTTGAGGTCTGGTGACTGCAGGGTAGCTCTCTTGCTGGGCACAGGTAGACGGGATGACGGTCGCGGCAGAGACTTGGACGCGTCCATGGAAGACTCGCGAGCGAGGGACGTGAGAGATGTCGTGCACGCCATGGGCCGGACCGTTAGCTAGCGCGTCTGCAAAACACGTCATGCAAGACATGCGACCCCACGACAAACACAACACTTTCACACAATTGTTTAACACGCCTACAAACATGGAGCAATCAAAAAGCACCGACTCTGCACAGATCCATACATCTGCTCGGTCACCCACACCGCCCGGAGTCGCCACTCCGCCTCCGACAGCAGATGCCAGTGGGAAAACGCGCGCGGTCGGAGACACGGAACAGGAGCTGCGCGCGCAAATTAGGGATTTAGAGGCAGCATTAAAGGTAGCAAAAACAGCCGCGGCGCACCACAAGTTGCAATACAACATGCTGGTGCAGGAGAGCGCGGCGGCTATGGAGCGCATGGCTGTGGAGGCGCGAATGGAACAGTATGAGAACGAGATGATTCACCGGGCGGCGGCGGCCGCACCTGTTGAGTTCCCCGAAGGTATGATTCCCGTCCAGAGGGATTTGTACCAGCAAATGTGCGAGGAAATTAGGACGCTTCGGCGCGTGTGTGGCAGCCTAGAGCGAGAGCGCGACCACCGCGGACGAACGATTGCGCGACAGGAGACTGAGATTGCCAGTCTGACGGAGCGAGTGACGCTGATGCGGGAGCGTATCCGCGATCGCGGGCTGAAGGGGCGAAGCAGGGCGGGGACTGAGGCCGACCGGCCGTTTGCGGCGCTGTTGCAGGCGTCGGAGATGGTAAGCCGGCGCATGGCGGGTCGACGTGGTCACACTCGGGGCATCCACAGCATGTCGAGTCTGCCGTCAACACCCGCGCGGGTATATCGTCCGTTCGTACCAGCAACCGCGCCGGCCCGCCCGCGTCATGATGAGGCGTCGGAGGACACGGTATCTAATTCGGACGGCGAGAGCGAGGCGGAAACTGACATTCTGGAAGGGAGCAGGGTGAGACAAGCGAGACGGTAGCGCTGCGGCTAGGCCCGAAGTGGACATTGCGAGCGTTTCATTGCTTATTGGAATGAGCCGCTATCTGCCGAACATCTGATTAGATGCGCCCCAGGTAGGCGCCACACGATGTTCGCGCCCGTCTGCGCCATGACATCACTAGGGGGGGCTCGCTCCCGGTCGCAGCTACGCGGCCCCCCGTCCGACTTGATTTTCAGAGTTTGTGTGGCACAGCGCAGGCGCCTGCCGTGGGGGGGCTGCAAAGGAGCGCGCCAATCTCGCTCCACTCCCTGTGACTCCCCAACTGCTGATGTTCCCTGCCACAATCCCCCTCCCCAGGTGGCAAGCTAATCGTCAGCGCACATCCCACGTGTATATGGGCTCGGAGAGCTGCGCTACTGCAACGTGGCCCACGGCGGAAAAGGGACGCGCGTTCGCCAAAGGCACTGCTCACCCGATCAGCCTCTTGGCCCCTCCTTCAGGCGGCTAGACGACCACTGCCAATACGCACCCCTACTTTCTTTTCTGGGATTAGCGCCTCCCTGACTGGAATGACAACTTGTCGTGGAATGAGGCAATGCCTACCCTCTGATTAATGCACTCCGAGAAAAAAAACCTTAGATCTGCGCCCCTGTCCTTACATCACCCATCACAGTCTATATCTCTATACATTTCTCTATCCCACATGTCTCTACCTCACCTTTGCACGCGGCAATGCTCCCTACCCCTCCGCCTTCTCCCATCAACGAACCTGCTTCCTCACTTGGCCTCGTCCTTGCCAATCGCTTTCAGTTGACTGAGGTACTTGGGGTTGGTGCATATGGCACAGTGTACCGGGCTCATGACATCCGCTCAGGCGCACGCTACGCCGTAAAGGCACTGCCCAAGTCGGATGATCCCCGACATCACAAGTTTCTACAGCGGGAATTGGCTCTACACCATGCAGCAAGCTCACATCCTCACGTTGCCTCGCTTCTGCACGTTGTCGACAGTCCAGACACCATCTATGCTGTGGTTGAATACTGTGATGGAGGCGACCTCTTCACCCAAATCACCAGTCACGGGAAGTACGTTGGTGACGATGCACGTGCTCGCAACATCTTCCTTCAGATCTTAGATGCTGTTGCTCACTGCCATTCTCGGGGCATTTACCATCGCGATCTCAAACCAGAAAATATCCTCGTTTGCGAGGAGGGCTGGATAGTCAAACTGGCCGACTTTGGGCTTGCAACGCAGGACAATGTCACCAGCGATTTTGGTTGCGGTTCTACCTTTTACATGTCTCCCGAGTGCCAACAGACTAACCCTCCACCGAACTCTGCCTACGCATCAGCGCCAAATGATGTTTGGGCTCTTGGCGTAATTCTGGTCAATCTAACCTGCGGACGAAACCCATGGAAACGAGCATCACCAACCGACAGTACCTTTCGCGAGTTCATGCGGGACCCCAACTTCCTCTCTACCATTCTACCTATCTCTAAGGAACTCAACTACATTCTCAAACTCATTTTCGATTTGAACCCAAGCCGGCGCATCGGTCTCGCGGAACTTCGCAGCCTAGTTGCTCGCACACCTCATCTCACTCGGCCCGCGACTCCGCCAACACCTTCCTACTCACCAGTTCAGCCGCCCATGGTAAAGCCTGGGCCGTTGGACGTCTCCTCGTCATGGATTCGATGCCGGCCAGCCTTTGCCAAGTGGCCCGCCTCTGGCCATGGTTGGGCCCATGTGCCCGCATTTTGACCAAGTTTTTTATTCACGCGGTATGACTTATTGGGAATTAGATTGTTATGAAACAGGCACGCGACGGAAGATACCCCCTGGGAGGCTACGGAATTGTTCATTGTGTTTGACAGCGTTCGTATTTTGGTCTTTCTTTCCAATTCGACTGGAAAGCCTTTTTGGTCTCTGGCCCATAATAATTGGATCCCCCTCCATGGTCTGAGAATTGTCGCAAGGTTCGACGGCACACTAAGTTCCCCGGTGTAAATTAAACAAGCGTTGCCCGTTGAGTCGGTAATGCAGGTCGATTGATTAACTCGACAACCAACCACGAGGGGATCCCGGTTTTACTTGACTCAGTCATCACATGTACATTGACAGCTGTTCACACATCCATTCTCCTCTTCCGATAGGTTCCATAGCAGCGGCAGAAACTTGCATGCTTGTCGCATGTTGCATGTTACACACCAATGAGATTCAATCAATAATGCGTGGGCTGACTGTCTTACTGCTGTTTATGTACGACCCATACGCAGTGAACACATAAACTGTTGCCATATACACTCCCGTTGATGAGTGGCGTTAAGCCTTCCGGCTGAACAGGGTAATTCAACACACGTTTTGTTTTGTTTCTTCGTCTCCACCAACTGGTTCGTTGTTCAACCGCTGAATTTTGGGTGTGGCAATCTAATTAAATTCCCGTTTTCTTCCAACGACCGTGCAAGCAACAAGGTTCGATGGACCCCTCCCATTCTCCGCCGTTCTAGATGATTTGCTTTAACCTCCCCCGAAGCGCGCGCTTCATGATACCCGGCAGGAGACAGGCGCTTCCCCGCGTTCAAAGGGCGATTTTTGATTGCCGGTATTATGGATCAGGATAATAATTATCGTGTCCGTCTCCACCTTTCTGAGCCATGTTTCGGCTCTAACCCCAGGGAGTCTGTTTAATTTTTTTTTTTTTCTCAGCCAGCAGCAGGCTGTAAAATGCACCACTTGTCACGCCATTCAACAAATGGATGGCCAAGCAGTAAGCAAAGCATCATAACTATTACTTGTGGCGCTGCGCCATGGGTTACGTGTCACAGCATAATAACGTGCGTCGGACAAACGACAGCGCGTTCCCTAGCCTTGCCAGTTGCCGCTGGTGATGTGGCTAGTGGCTTGTCGGCTTGGTCACCGCGTGGCAAGGCTTTTTCCCCACCCCCTGTAGTGTCGTGCGACTCTCCCGCGCAACTGAAAAGTAAAGTTTGGAGCGGTCCTCTTCCGCCACGGTGGCGCTGCCGATAACCGATCGTCTGGCTGGCTCCCGAAACGCCAGGCTCGGTCCTTTCTAACCAGTCAAAGGCCAACGTCGACTTGTGACTTTACTTTCTGCGCCATGCTATCCGTATTGAAAACGTTCAGGAGGACCGTTGGGGGAGGCGTATGAATTTGTTTTAGTTTGGAAATTAGGAAAGCCAACCCTCTCCTGCAGCCTCGTGTTCCTTCGATGTGATTGTTGATTTGGCGGTGGCAGATGTATTCAGCCTGATCGACACGTGGATCTGATAGTCATACATGATGATCGATTGTAGGATGCAGCCTTACATTGTCATGTGGATCGTTATCTTTTACCTCTTGTCTGATCCTTTTGTCAAGATCTTTGCGAGAATCGTCAATTCACAGTGAATTCATGTACAGTGGGGATCCTGCAGGTCAATACCTCATGAGCAGTTTTCGCGGGAAATATGCAATCCACTTCAATGGCCCCATGGCTGCACGAGGGGCGAAAGAAGAAATGAAAGCCAAATGCAATAAGTAGACCAGAACAGGAGGTAGTTATGCAGACACCGGTCTAAGTGACTGCGAGATTCAGTTCAATCTCGAAAATGGAAATCGCAAGATGATCCGGAAGAACATCCTTTAAAGCTTCATTGCGTATGTACAGGTATCAAACTGCCCGCCTTGGCACTCCTATAGTCTGCATAGCGATGAACCCCTTCCTGCCATTCATCTCGCTAGTATGAGGGCTCTCGGGGCTTACAAAAGGATGATGCAGTGCATCATTCGGCTGTATTCTCCGAAGCGGGTCCAGCTGAAGACACTTTTCGAGAAGATCCACAAATGCAATATGGTCTCTCATATCTCGTGGACTCAAGCCTTTCGCATTGCCTTCGAGACGAGCCTTCAGCCCCTTGCCTGCAGCGGTTTTGTCGAAATACACCGGCCGAGGTACGAGGTTGCCTGTTATGCGATCCCTTTCTTGGGCGTAAAATTGACCGTCTATGTCAAAATATCGATCTGCCAGAGTCGAACGTTTGAGCATGCGCATGGGAATCTTGCCACGGCATTCCTGCATCACACGCAACATCTGGTTGTTATCAGCGCCCGTGAAGAGGATGCGGCCCGTGTACAGCTCGTATAGGGTGCAGCCCACAGACCACATGTCCAGCGCGTGATTCAATGGCATGCCGAGTATAACCTCTGGCGCGCGATAGAAGCGAGATACTAGGTAGGGCGTTACCTCGGCGTCGTCTGAAAACGTTGCCGTGCCCAAATCGCAAACTTTGAGTAGGTCGCGTTTCTCACTCACCAACAGGTTATCGGGCTTCAGGTCGGCATGCAGAATCTTGCACTTTTGCAAATGTTCAAGGGCCTTGAACGTTTGCTGTGCATACACGCGAATCGCATTGAGGTTTAGCCCTACGTTGCGGCCGAATTTCTTCAATACCTCCCGCAAATCGGCGCTCAACGCTTCGAACACAATACACAAATGTCCCTTGTGCTGGAAACGTCGCAGTAGCCTAATTATGTGTTTCTTGTCTTCGGGGTCCTTCTCGTTTAGAAGCCGCAGAAAGTCCATTTCCTTTTGACCCGCCTTGAACATCGTGTCGTTATTCGCCGCAATCTTGATGGCTACCTCCTGGTCCGTTTCCTCGTCCAGCGCCCGTACCACCGTGGCGAATGTGCCCTTTCCAACCTGTTGCTGTACAACGTACCTACCATCTAACCGCTCTTTCTGGATGATGCGCAGATGGCCGTCCGGATAGTCCCAGTTGTCAATGAGGCTCTGGTCCAACGTCTTGCCAACAACGCGCGCAGCAGGAGTTGCGGCAAACATGTCATCATCGTCATCCTCGGCAAACATGTCGAAATCCTTGGCTGGTTGATGCTCTTGCTTATCCGTGTTAGTGGGCCGGCGATCCTCTTGCATATCCATATTGGGGTTGTAATCAGCGGCAGACGGTCCATCATCAACGGATTGCTCCGGCTGACGTCGGTTAGCTAGCTCCTCGTCATCATTCACTGTAAATGCTGGAGTCACTACGAGCGAACGGGGAGTAGTTACGGAAGGCGGAGCGCTGTCTTGCGGCGTGACCGGTGACAGGATGCTGCCAGCAATCGTCTGAACAAGCAGTGGCTGTCCACTGAGCTTGGCAGCAAGCTCTTCACGACGCTTTCGACGTAGCTGAATCTCCTCCTCTTCTGAAAGCTTTGGCGTTGCGTCTTCAGTCTCATGCTCGTCTGCCTGGTCAGTGGTCGGCTCTGGAGGTTTTGAAGCGTCTTTTGGCTCCGCGGCTTCTGGATTTTCTGCGGCCTTTGCAGTCTTGCTAAGGTCTGAGGGTTCAGGCTGGCGGCCATGTCGAAACGGAGAACGGCTACGGTCACGGTCTCTGACCCTTCCTGCGGGGTCATCTTCGTAGCGAGATCGAAACCGGCGTGCGTCTGGGGCATCCTTTGCCGGATAGTGGTCGTCCTCGCGCCTCCTCTTCACCGCCCTATCGGCTCTAAAGGGAGAGCGCGAGCGCGAGCGACTGTAGGCTCTACTAACGGTGCCGTCGCGGGGAAGCCGCCCGGTCGAGTAAAGCGGGGCATAAGATGAAAAGCCATAATGGCGTCTGGTGGACGAGTTAACTCTACCGTCTCTTGCGCGCATAGTGTGCCTAATTGCCTTCTCCTCGGCTCCGCTGAGCGTCATTCCCTTGTGGCCGACGTTCGCCAAAGAGTCTGTGAGAGAAGTTCACGGTGCGTTAGCAAACGGTTCTGTAGCGCTCCAACTGCCTTTTACTTTGGCGGAAACTCTCACAAGACTTGATTACGACCGGCGGGAGGCGGCGTTGGTGATAAATTGTTGTTGGGAGTGAGTTTGTCGTTGATCTGTCACGAATGTGCTAGTCCCGATTTGGCATCTGCCACTCCTCTTCCCCACATGCCAGACGAATCCCTTCCCTTCGCGCGAATAACCAATATACCATGGCAAACTGAACTCTCGAACGTAATGGGGTCTGCCGCGCCAGAGTTGGGGTCCCCTTACACTCCTCCAACAACTCTGCGTATGTTTTGCAGGGACAGAAGGTCAAGAACTCCTACGCCCGTCTTCGCATCAAGAGAAGCGTGCTACTTGGCCCCAAAAGCCAGTTTCCGGACTTTTTGTATGTTACGGGATTGGGCAGGACGTCTGTGTCTGGCTGCAAACCTTTAAGTTGCGACCCCGAAGTGGAACCAAAGTGTATCCGCATGAACGTACCTCTGGATCATCAGATTGTCTGTTCCGTCTTCTCCGAGTGTCGTAACAATTTCCCGTCTAAAGACTTGTTCCTTTAACGATTGTATCCAACCTCTTGGAATTTTCTCGCAAAACCTCCTTGGCACAAGCAATTTTGATATTTCTAAGTAAGCTAACTTCTCCCCCATAAGATTGGTGCCTTGCTGTCTGCCTGGAGAATCCCTTCTGCCATCTCTCGCGCATGCATGAGCAGGGACGGACCATAGTTTGGTGATTCAGTCTGCAAGATTACGCTCCTGTTCCGCTCTGTACCACTCCTGTAATTGGAAAAAGCACCCTTCAAGTGGGTTTATCTGTATACTAATGTATCTTCTGACGACTACATAAGAGATGGCACTTCTGCACCCCAGCAAGGTGTGCTGCTCACGCAGCCGCTGCTTACCTGTCTCAGGTTGCCTTAAACCGTTCCAAATGCCTGCATGATGAGCTGAGATGTGTCCTAATCCAACGGACACTCGTCAAACTGTACGAATAATGACTCTTGCTCTATACTGGCTCCCACGAAATCAGGTCTCTCGTGGTCGACGACATGAATGCCTTTTTGGGGGGCTCTAAATGAGTACCCAAATCTGTGCAGCCAAATACAGGCCGCTCCGATGCTTATCGTTTGGTCCTCTTGTTCAGCCTCCAACAGCGCCTCCTCCACACGAACCACGGTGTCAGTGCTATTGAGGTAATTCCCTATGGCCTGTGTCAGTCCATGTGCTGTTAGTTTGTCACTCTTCTCGCCGTTGTGCTCTCGAATCATCGGCTTATTATCCTTATCCTTGAGGAGAGACGACACCTGGGAATGCGCGCCCTGGCGGTCAATGGGAGATTTCTCTTCCTGTAAACCAGCCGTCAGCCCAACTTTGCAAAGACGCTGCAAAGGAGCTCCGGCGATTATAATGCATCGCAACCTGCATTGACAGTTCGATACGGCCACGCTTTGGGGCTCTAAGCTGCGCATTCAGGAAGACCAATACCGCGAAGTGCCTGCGCTTCGTTTGCGAATTCAGGCCTTTAAACGCCACAGAAATCCTCGTTATATACAATAATAAATCAGTTTGAAGTGCTATTTGGGTCCCCCAAGAGTCCACGAGCACTACTCTCGTTATGTATCAGCACTGATTTTCAGGTCCATAATCCCACAAGAACACTTACCACCAGCGCCCCTCGTGCTCCCCTAGGCGTCATCTTCGTACATTTCAAAGTACAGCATACGACGTATGGTCCCCTAGAAATCCTGGATTATCGTTAGCAAGGACCTTGGTAGCTGGAGTTTTGACTTGCCATCCCTACGGTTTCGTGCGCTCTGTTATCGTTGAGTTTCTTCATTTCCATCAGAATTTCGGCCTGCTGCTGACGCAGGCCGGTGATCTCCAGCAGACACGGTGCCAAAGTCGGTTGGGCATTCTGCGACCTGAGCCCGACCGGTAAGGAAATCCGCCCCAGGCTGCGCAAACTCTCTGCTGACCATTGTCAATGCCGTTTAGGGCTCGTTGCCAGTCAGCATCTAGCTGTCCGTTGCTGCCATGTAAACTGCGTACTGGAAGATCATCTCGCACATACGCTGGGAACGAATTTGTGCCGTTGTACTTGTTTTTGAGATTGATACCACCGAGCGATTGGAGAGTGTACGTGTTACCTTCATGGCAAGACCTAGCCAGGCCGAGTGCCTGGGGTTTAGGGTAGCTCTGCCGTTTCCTGTTGATGCAGCCTGTATGATGCTTGCCGCGTAGTCGGCGCGGCTAATGGCGGTGGTGTGAGCAATCTCGTGTGCGTTTTCGACCTCTCTAAAAGCTTGCCGAAGTGCATCCAGAGCCGGGATGCCGTCTCCCACTTGCTTAGGGTCTCTTCTAGGGTCTCGTCCAGTGTCGTCAAGTTCTCTGGGAGACGCCTGACATGTTGCGTGGAAAAGGCCGCCAGCTGGGACAACCAGAGCTGCTTCAGCAGCAGAGAGAGGAATTGTTCGGCGTCCGCTGGGGTCACAACAGGCAAGGAGAAGGCGAGATCCAAACGGATTGCGGCGGCTCAGGCGTCTGCAACGAAGTTGCTGTAATGATAGCGCAGCTCATGGACGTGCGGAAGCTGGACGCTTCCGTTCTCGTCGGTGGGCCAGCGTGAAAGACGGATGATGAGTGCCTCCGCCCCAAAGTCCAGTACCGAAGGACTGACCCAAGGCCAGGTGCCCTGCTGAAGGACCGCAATAGTACCGAGGGGACGAAGGAAGCGGGCAGGCAGGCGTCTGGGATGGCCCGTAAAGATGTAGCCGTCGAGTCGGTCGAACAGGGCAGTATCTCGGAGAGGGCGGGTTTCAGGCCGAGGGAGCCACCACGGACAAACCGACACTCCATCTTCCCCAGAGCGAGGTCAAAGACCCGGGAGAAGGTTGCGAGAATATCTATGTATCCCGCCGGCTTGAAACCGCGGAGACATGGACAAAATCGCCCCCGAGCTCAGAAAGAACAATAGGAGGTGTAGGAGTAGCAGGGCGGCGGAAGAGAAAGAGCGGTTGCCGGGGGTGAGGCTGACGACCTTGGCAGTCACCACCTGCTCCATCATTGCGCAGGTTCAACATTTGCATGTTCTTCATTATGTGAACATGCATTTCACGTAGTCGTCACAGTTTGCCTGTGGGTGTGCTTGTGAGGTATCGCGCAACTCCAGGATTATTCCTTGTTTTATTTGTTGGAAGATAGTTGTTGCGTAGCGTAATCGTTCTGAAGATTAAGTTTTTACAAAGTTGTATTTTCTGATGTTCAGTAGCGAGCTTATATACAAGTAGCTTCTCTGTTCAGACAGTCTCAAATATCATTCCATTGCCCAACTGTCCTCTTTATTATGCTCTTTGAGCATTTTGCTATACATGTCAGGGTACGTGTTGGAACTATGTTGTCGCGCGAGGAGATGACTCTAGGCGCGCTACCTCTACTACGGAGATCACGGACCCTGTCGGCATTAGCCGTGACAATACAGGATTTTTCTTTGTATAGTCTTTGTTATCAGGCCGAGGTATGGCACTGATACTTTTCAACAGCATTATTGACGTTCGTGCAATGGAAAGAAGGAGTCTTCAGCGAATCCTCTGCACAGAAGGAGATGACACGAGGACCAATTTAATGTCCTCCCCCTTCAGGATCTTGCATCCAGATCCCCATTTGATTTTCTTCGACATTGTTCCTGGAGTGGTACTGGCTTCGATCCTATCAATTGGCGAACGACCAGTTGGGGGCATTTTGATAGGTTGTTCATCGTCTTCCCTATCGGTGGAAGACACTGAGACGCATGTGCATCGAAACGACCGTTCGATGATCTGACATACTTTTCCCTCTTGGAATTCTTTGGTTGCCCGGCTGGCAACCTGAATAAGTTTGGTGTACTCCATTGAGGTGGCAGATCTGATACCCCTGACGTATATTCTTCCTGCGTGTAGGAGCTGTAAGACTTGTACGGGTTGTTGAAACTTCCATCCAGTGGCTGGCAACTAGGTGTACAGCTGGTCAAGTTGAACTCTCCGTTTTATGGAAGCTTGCATGATCCCACACCATTAGACATTCTTCCCCATCGGGTCCCACCTTCGGTTGCATATCCTTGTGTAGTTGCTAGCCCATTAGGTAACTAATACAAGTCATCTTTTAGCGTGCAGGGCTGCCGACAGTTGTCGGTGTACTTTTCCCAACGTTGCTTGCACCATGGAAGATCAAGAATGCCTTGGCACCATCTTCGTTCGCCCTTATTGGATGCAAAAACCAAACCAAATATCACTGCAACAATCTGGGCGAGCACTCTGATAATTCCATAATCCCCGCTGGACGTGCGTAAGAGATAGCTCAAAAACTTTTGAATAGATGAGTAACTCCTTCCAGACCTCAACGAGTGACTGACTTGGGTCACAGGGCCAGTGAGATTGCGCTAGACTTGAAGAGCATGCAATCGGTGATACCACTGGGCTTTCTCTCATGCGATGCCTGAGACATCAAATGTGTGTGCGAGATAAGATCGCGAAAATTGAGTTTCCCTCTGTGGACCCACTACTGTTCAGGCCGCACTCGCGAAACTCATACGCTAGCTTGACCTCATTGCAGGGGAAAACTCTTCTTTGAAATAGAAACCTCCTTCAACTTGCACGGCTGTCATGAGCCTTGCAGACTTCGAGGCATCGGGCATCGACTATATAACCGGGCCCATCCAGAGCTCATCGTGCTCCTCGTCAGGGTCTCGCACCCCTTAGATCACAGCTGACTTTTAAGATGGTTCAGCCGCCTCTCTTTCGCGCGCATGGTACGATATACAGAGAGGATGCAGGGAAGAGGCGGATAAATCGGTCTTGAAGTGCGATGGCTTGAGCCAAGACGCTAGCTTACCCTAAAGAATGCGCACTGAAAAACTCAGCGAGTTTTTTCAACGCATCATTAATCCTCAGCACCAGAACATTTTTGCTGGGAAGAATTTTCATCTAGGCATGTGCAGCAAATTTAGGAGGATGAATGGATGCGCACGGATTTCCAAGAAGTGCTGAAAAAGCTCGATGCTCTTGGCTCTCAATACTGCAGAAGGAGATCTCATCATCTGAAGGGCAGCACTGCTGAAGCAGGGTTCGGACCCTGGTAAACCAGCTAAGCAATTTCCTGCCATAATGACACGACTGTCGGGGGCAGACGAGAGAATTGCTATGGTCACAGATGACACGACGTACGAGCCAATCCGCGAGAAGAAATTCCCATATCCTGCTCCGCTAGGGGTGTGGGAACATATGAACGAAGTATCTAACTCGAAAAGATTGAAAAAAGGTCAAGTCGTCACACGACGGAAAGACTATTTATGACGCAGAGCAAGAATGCCCCTCAATTAACCTGCGGCATATCATGAGCAAGGACAGCCATACCGAGCATCGGTGGAAGTAGTCGGTCGCCACCGATGCTCAGCTGCTCGCACAACCAGTGGGGCAACACAACAATGGCGTTATTACGTCCAGTCTGGACGTGGCCAATGGGCAGCCTGTCTTTCCCTCCAACATCGACCAGCCAACCTCCGTCCTTATAAGAGGACAGGGCCCACCTGATGGAAGGTTAGCACAATTGACGAAGGAGAATGGAACTTCATGAACTCCGACCTATGGGATGTACTGGTAGGAGACGAACGATGAACATTTTGCGACAATGCTTGTCAGCACGGCGCGGGAGTGTATGTCGAATAGCCGGAAGGCTACAGATATGGTGATCTTGTATGCAAACCGAATCAGGCCCTATACGGCCTCTAGTAGTCACCACACCTAGGGTACCACGAGTTGTCCAAATTCCTGCACACGATGGGTTTTACTTCTCCGATATGGGTACCTGGACAGTAAAATCCCAACTCCGAACGTCCCTGTGCGCCGGGCCCAAATTCGTCCACTTACTTAGGTGGCAGCGGACTTCATCCTCCCTTTGTACCGGATTCGCACCTGCATCAAGAGGGAAACCTCTTTGATGTGGAGAACGGATTCGAGCCCATCAATGGGCTCGATGACAGTGAAGGCGTTAAGAGCGAGGGGGGAAGATGTCCAAGTATTCGTACCGATAATGGCTGCAGGATTGTCCAAATCAACCGATTCCACTGATGCCGTGGACTACCAGCCTTTGGGCGGGGATATCACGCATCTGCCTGACAACCTGCTGGAAATACTTCGTGGTCCGTCATCAATGGACGGCGTATACCCACGCGCGAAGAGGAAGGCGAACGCGCCCTAGCTATCTTGGTCGATGTCGTGCACCCAGACCTGATGATGATCGTCGTCAATGACAAGTCTGCGTATCTGGTTGGCACTCTTCCAGCCGACTTCGCTTCGACATGCCCATCGTTTTCTTCGATCTTTCTTTACGCGAGCTGTCCTGGAGACTTTGGCCGCGTGGACTACAATCTACGCTCACTCTCGCGGTGCCGGTGCCCTCAGGAATCAACCCTGGACAGACGTTACTGCTGCAGAGCTGAAGGTCTGGCTGGCTATGGTGATTTACATGTCGGTCTTTCGCCAGAATCGGTCGGACAGACGAGTTCTGGACGCGCAACGGCCTCATATCACTGCATCGAATTACGAAATGTATGAGCAATCACCGATTCATGCAAATAAAACGATTCCTGCATTGCTCCCCAGACACAACACCAAATCTACCCAGGAACGGGTTTTACGAGAAGCTACAGCCAATAGCGTGGATGCTTCTGAAGGAGTTTCAGAGAGAATTGACACCGGCAAACGAGGTATCCATCGATGGATGTATGGCTTTGTTTGCGGGTTTTTCATCCAATAAGGTCATGATCCGAGGGGAATAAGTAACATTTGGGTTTTATGTTCCCGTACTCTGTAATGCAAGCTATCTATATTTGTGTTCGAAACTTCAAGGATGATCTCACGCACAATATATTGGAGGCAGCTTACGGCAGGGAGTGCAATCCACCGCCTTCGATTATGTCGTAGCTAGGCAAGAGATTGCACGGTCTTCTCTCGAATTTTCAAATGCTTCATTTCGTGTTTTTCCAGATGTACTGTGACAACCTGCTCAGCAATGCCAACGTCTGTGATTGAATCGATGAACAACAGGCTACAGAAGGAGTTCTGAATTCAGAAATTCCTAACATGTCCTCGATGGGGTTTAAACAATAGGTCATTGCACATTTAGTGACAGCTGCACGATCGAGACTGTCATGCCGGGTGACGGAACGTTCCGATCAACAAGCCACACCACCACGAACGACGCGCCACACATGCCCCACCACCACGACGGACACTGATAAGGAAATAGGAAAATATATCAACCGCATCCCCTCTCCTCCCACACCAACATCCATCCACAATGGTGGTCAAGATCTACGTAACCTACAACGAAGTGCACAAGCTGTGCCAGGAGGGAGCGGCGCAAATCCTTTCCAAGTTCTCGCCGAACCTGATGATCGCGATTGGCGGGGGCGGGTACGTTCCGGCGCGCATCTTGCGTTCCTTCCTCAAGCAACCCGGGTCTTCCAACATTCCCATCCAGGCCATTGGCCTTTCTCTTTACGAAAGTCTCGGGCAGGAAGAGGACAAGGTCGAGACGCCAGGGACTCAAGTGAAGCGGACGCAGTGGCTCGATCTGCGATCCTTGGAGATGGCGAACTTGATTGGCAAGAACGTGCTTATCGTGGATGAGGTCGACGACACTCGCACGACGCTGGAATATGCTGTGCGCGAGCTGGAAAAGGATGTTGCGACTGCTGCCCAAGATGCGGGGCGCACGCAAGAGGAAACAAAGTTCTTCGTCTTTGTGCTGCATAACAAGGATAAGCAAAAAAAGGGCCATCTGCCGGATAAGATGATGAAGGAGGGGAGGTACCTCGCTGCACGGACTATAGGGGACGAGTGGATCAATTACCCGTGGGAGGCCATAGATATTGACGAACATGATCGGCTTGCCCGCGAGGGCTGATATGATGGGACGATTAACTACAGATAGATAATTCAAAAGATGAAAGCGCCTGTCAATCCCGGGTATCACCCCAAACGCCTTGCTTCCCCTCTAAATTCGTATAGGTAGTTCGTATTGGCTCATCCTATGACTTCGCCCTCTTCGGGGACGGATGAGCCGGGCGTGGGCGCAGCTTCGCCGTTCACGGGCGCGCTTTCACCGTTTACGGCCTCGGCGGACCCGGCATTGCCGTCCTGCACACGGATCTTCTCTTCCACGTGCATAGCATCGCCATTGGTGCGCAGCGTGGAATCCGGTGTGGCATCTGTGCGACGCCGTTTGACCCCATCTTCAAGGGGCGATGACTTGCCGCTGACGGGCCCATCATGATGCCCTCGCTTGCGGGAGCTGGCGGGAGGTGTGTATGGCCCGCGCGTGGGATCTGCCACGGAAGTGGAACTGTCCATATTGTCGAGCAGAGTGGACAGCCGTGAGAAGGAAGGAACGGAGCCCTCGAAGCGGTGGAGATCAGCGCCCTTGAGGCGATGGGGAGCAGCGTGGTATACGTCGCACATGTACTTGACAGCCCAGCGCAGCGTCTTGATGTCTACCCGATGTGGTTGCCACCACGGGTGGCCGTCTTTATCTGGCAGTGATTTCTCGCAATGCAGACAGGCAGCGTACAGCCCCGCAGCAGCGATTGTGTGGCTGCCCAGGAGGAGGCACAATGGCGTCTTTACAGTCCCGGCGTAAAAGGCACAAGCCGCGTGACGCAGGTCCCGGTCCCGCTCGATGCCGCACGCCTCCATCATGGCCTGCAGCTGATTATGCGGTGAGCCGATGAGGAGATCGAAGCAGAGCGTCTCGAGTAGGGCGTCTTCATTGTCCAGGACGCACTCGGCCCAGTGCCACCAGTCGTGACTCTGGTCGTCATAGGTAATTTCCATGTTTTGGTGGGCGGCGCAAAAAAAGGCGCTGGCAAGAACTTGCAACTTCCTACAGCTCTCCTCAACCTTGGTGGCCAGAAACAACGCAGTGGCGCCAATCTCGTATGGGCTCAGTGCGCGCTCGCCGTTGACCCTGCGCTTCAGACTTTTGCGCATGAGAAATCTGTGGAAGAAGGTGGTAGCTGTGGTGATGGTAGAGACTGGCAGTTGCGCGATGATCCCGGCCTGAATGATGAACTGCACGCATTTTGCTCGGGTATCTAGCTCGTCGACCTGCCGCATTCCATCCCGGATCGAGGGAGCCTGCGCCAGTTCGGCCTCGGTAAATCGCCACTGCTCTTCTGCATCGTCAAGTACACTTCGGGGACTCTTCTGAGGGTATCGTCGGTAAGCGTCGTCCATGTGCTGGTGTGGAGGATGATCTGACCGTTGGCGCGGGCGTGCAGTGTATTGCAGCGCCAAAGCCCGATGCGGCTAGCTTGGCAAAGCTAGGCAATGCGCAGCGCGGACGCTAACCTCTTCTCCGTTAGCGTCCGCCGGAAGATTGGGACGACGGTTGGCTGTAAGTCGCGCATGGTGCCATGATTCCCAGGTTGAAACTGCCCAAGTTCTCGCAATCAGCCTCGTGGCAGCACGTTCGAGGCAAAAAGACCGTCGCGCACAAGTCCACGGTTCCCGTACGTTTACGAAAAGATGTCCGGGCATTCGGAAAGAAGGGTAGGTAGTTTGGACGGACATAGGCCAATCGATAACGCTTTCCCAGGCACCATCGTGCCCATCTCACCAGGGCTTATGCGCAACAGATGGTTCCCCACTGGCACAGCCGAGTACCTGACGCAGCAGGAGATTAAGCACATAATCGTGAACAAAATCCCCGTCCACCGCAACAACACGTTTGGCATAGAGGAAAAGCCCATTCCCGTGGTAGAGTCCGTAAAGACCAACACAGCAGAGTTGAGAGAAGCAAGCATGTTCCAGAAAACCGACAAGGCGCCGATACAGATGACGCCAGAGCGGACTGTCCAGCTGCTGGACAAATGTCTACCTGAAAACGGCATGAAGTTTTTCCGACAGGTCGTCTTCGAGGAGGATCCTCTAAAACATTTACAAGGAGCAGGAACACTGGACCTGCTGAAAGCCCGAGCAATACGGAAAGAAGCAGTGATATTCGATGCCGTTACCACCGCCGATGTGTTTGCAGCAGTCAAAAAGGCCATGGCCGACAACGAAGAGGCCGCGCTGGCTATGTCTTTTGTGGAGAAGCTCACATTTGTTGGTAGCGAAGAAGCAGACAAAGTCAAGCGGGTAGGAGATTACATGGTGGAGATGAAGCTCAAAGATTCGGACGAGACGGTGCGAAAGAAGGTGTGCGTTGTGGCGCAGGAATGAGGTGTAGCTGTATCTATATTTAGCAATCTATGCGGGGGAGACGGACCGCCGCCAACCCACCACCAAGATGAAAGCTGTCGTGGCCGTTCTGGGCGTTGTCGTAGCTGCCGTTTCGGCAAAAGATGAGGGTCCAAAGCTGCGCGGCGTGAGTCCGGAGTGTTTGTTTTCCCTTGTATTCTCCCAAAAATGACACTTGGCTGATGCAGGAAAAGTTTCCAAGTTCTATCAGGACACCGATGGCTTCACTTGTATCTCCAACCCGTCGCTGCGAATCCCGGCATCGCGTATCAACGATGATTTTTGCGACTGTCCCGATGGCTCCGATGAGCCCGGCACCGCTGCCTGTGCACACCTTTTGCCCTGGACGCCTCACACACCGGCCGACGCGACCAAGGTAAACACAACGCTCGCGCTGCCGGGCTTCTACTGCGAGAACAAGGGCCACATACCCGCCCATGTACCATTCACGAGCGTCAACGATGGCGTCTGCGACTACGACGTATGCTGCGACGGTAGCGAGGAGTGGCAGGGCGTTGGCGGCGTGCGATGCGAGAACCGCTGCGAACAAATTGGTCGCGAATGGCGGAAGCAGGATGAACTGCGACGGCAAAGCCTCGACCGGGCTCAGGCGCGGCGGAAGCAGCTGATCGAAGACGCCGGCCGCCTGCGCAAGGAGGTTGAGGATCGGATCCGCACTATTGAAACAGAAATCAGCGCCGGCGAAGTCAAGGTCAAGGATCTGGAGGCTGAACTGGCGAGCGTAGAGAAAAAAGAGAGGGCGCGGGCGAGTGGAAAGAGGTCAAGGGTCACAGTCCTTGCTGGTCTTGCAAAGCAGCGCACAGAGGAGCTTCGCAATGCTCTTTTGAGTGTCGTCCAAGAGCGCGACGCTGCACAGTCCCGTCTACGGGAGCTGGAGTCTCTCCTTACCACATTCAAGGAGGAATACAATCCCAACTTCAATGACGAGGGCGTCAAACGCGCGGTGCGAGCGTGGGAAGACTATGCTGCGCGTGACAAAGGCAGCGAGTTCGCATCCTCTATAGATCAGGTCACGCGTCCAGACAAGGAAAACGGTCTCGACTGGGCGGAATACGAACAGGACGACGAGCCTGAAGCAGGTAGCGTCCGCCACTACGCACTACTATCCCACGTCCCCATCGTTGGCGCCTTTCTCGATGAGAGCCTCTATTCCCTACGTCTCTGGGCCATATCCAACGGTCTCGTAGCGAGTCCATCCACCTCCACCTCCACCTCTGGAACGGATGAATCACCACTCGTTCGCGAAGCCAAGAACCGCCTTAACTCCGCACAACAAGACCTGAACACGCAAAAGTCCTCCCTCGAAACGCACCGCAACGATCTCTCAGCAGGCCACTACGGCGAGAACGACATCTTCCGTGCACTCAAAGGCACCTGCGTGTCCACCGACTCGGGAGAATATACCTACGAGCTGTGCTTCATGGAGCACACGACACAAAAACCAAAAAAGGGCGGCGGACACGTCAATATGGGCAACTATGTCCGCCTCGAAACGGTCACAGTCGACGAAGATCTACCAGCCGATGGAAAAGGTCTGGGATCAGGAGAGCGCATAGCCATGAAATTTGAAAATGGCCAGCATTGCTGGAATGGACCCAGTAGGTCGACAACCGCGATACTTGCGTGTGCAGAACAGAACGAGCTTTGGAAGGTCAGAGAGGAGGAGAAGTGCGTTTACAGGCTAGAGGTCGGTACGCCTGCTGCTTGTGAAGAGCCAGTCTCGCAAGATGCGGTAAAGGATGAGCTGTAGGCTTGTTTTTAAACAGTGTGTGCTGTGATAGACTGCTGCTTTGACGGATTTTTTAGGATGTATGAGACTGACAGACTCGTTCCTGAGAAGTTATAGTGACCATCTCAATTGCACTCGAAGTTAACCAATGCAAGCGCACACACACTCAAAAAAAAAATTTCCTTTCCAACCTGCCGGCGCGGTCCGATTCGTCTCGATTCACTTTCCATCTGAACCAGAACTCGAACGTCGATCAATTATCATGTCCATAGTCTCCTCGATAGACCCACCGAATCCTCTCTGCAGCCAAAAAAATAAAAATAAAATAAGACTAGACCCAACATACCCAACCCCACTACTCCCTCCCCAAACCAAAAAAAAAAAATGGACACTATGGGAATTGAACCCATGACCTTTCACAGTCACACATTTAACAAATGCGAAGCGAAAATCATACCCCTAGACCAAGTGCCCTTGTTCTTATCATAATGTCCAACCAACCAATACATATCCATAGCTCATGCGGGGTATAGCCGAAGATCGCCCGACTGAACTTTATCAACCTTTGCCGTCTCTATCAGAAGTACTGCTGATTCAGAACCGAGTTCAATATGAACTCGACACACATCACGCGCACGTTCGCGCTCGAGAGGACAATACATCTACACGGCAGACTCTGTACTCGAGGATTCAGTTACTCAGCCGCGCTCGCCGCTGCGGCGAAGAAACCTTGGTATCAGCGTTTGAAGGATAGTTTTTTGCCGCGGTGGAGGGAGGCGGAGGAAGAGAAAGTTGCGAACCAGCTGCCGCAGCGAGAGGAGGAAGAGGAAGAGAGTGTTGTTACTGTGACGGATTCGGCGTGGACGCTGCGCAAGGGCTCGGGTGGGAGGAGGTGGAGATATCTCAATCCCGCGGAGGAGGGGGAGTATACACCCTCGTCGAACTGGGATGGGTTGGAGAGGATCCCCATTGGGGGTGGGAGGGTTTTTGAGGAGACTGAGAGGGATGCTTTGCGGTATAGTGGGTTTGTGCCAAAGGAGGCGAAAATTGAGGATCAGCAGTGGGTTAAGTTGATGCATCATGTTGTTGTTGAGGCATTTTTGATGCAGAGGAATGGGGTGTTGGAGAAGTTGTGTAATCACCGGACGGGAAAGGCGATGACGAGGCATGGGGCAATTGTTTTGAGGGATGGGCAGTTGGATGTTGCGATCTCGGATGATGTGGTTTCGTCGGTTGTGAAGCGTGCGAGTGATGCACTGCCTTCGGTGCATGATCTAAGAGAGGAGTTGGGGGAGGCGCTGGTTAAGGATACCATTCCGGGTGGGGTGAAATGGTCGAGGATCCCGCTGGGGAGTGATGAGCTCAAGTTTGCGGTTTGTGCGATCTTTATATGTGATGTTAATGGTTGCTGACGACGTTTAGATCTGCAAGAGGGTCGTTCAGCTTACGGGAAAACGCGTGACGGACAACGAGCTGCACAGAGTTAAGACGCTGGGCGACCTGTGTAATCTGTTCAAGGCCAAACCGAAGCCCAGGAAATTGGCCGAGACAACAGAGTTCAAGGAGCTTAGATGGGATATTCCAAATGTGGCCGTTTTCAAACGAAGGCAAACACCAATGGACAAAGACAAGAGCGTGGGCAGATGGAAAGTCATCAAGGAAGAGCTCGAAAAACGAGACCTTCCCATTACAGGATCGAGATATATCGGGGCAAAGCTCAAGGCGCGATAATGCATGCAACGTCTCTCCTACATGTAAGATAGTGTTGGGGGGGAGGGGGGGGGGGGGGGGTATAAAATGTACAGAATTAGTACGTTCTCGCGAGATTGCGTATGTACCAGTCAATCAGCCGCCGGCCAACTTTGGCCTCGGAAACGTGGATGAGATCGCCCTGCATTGTGTAGTCGAGATCACTGCTGTTGACCACATCGCCCTCCAGTAAACCACCCTCGCTGTGTCTAATCTGCCGCGAGCGCTGCTTGTTGATGAGCAGCCAACTGCGCAGCGTTTCAGCGTCGACATCGAGGAAGCCGGCCAGCTTCTTCAAGTCCATGGTCGTGTACAGCTTGAGATAGCTGCGCACAAGGGGACAGTGCATGTTGTTCTTAACGTCATCCATGAAGATAGCCAGCTGGTGTTCGAGAGGGTCGATGTTCGAGGCGGGATTGTCGAAATCGGGTGGGGTAGGCGCGATGAACTTGGGGCAGGCAGTTTGGAAAAGCTCCTCAAAGATCGGGAGAGACTCGGGCCCGCCTCGCTGCATGCGCGTCAGCTGCTCGCCATATTTCTCGCGTAGCGCCGTGTGGATGGTGTCGTCAAGTCGCGTAGGGCTAAGAGCAACGCAGATGGCGACAAGGGCGTACATTTGATCGACCCGCTTGTGGATGTTGTCGTACTGCGCGCCCTTTTGGAAGTTCTTTGTGCGCGATACGAAGACCAGAATGTGGTTGAACATGCGCAGTGCATCGGCGTAGCGCTGCATCATCATGTAGCTGAAGCCGACATAGTAATACGTGTCGACGTTGGCCGCCGTGACGCGGGCAAACATAGCCTTCTTATTGAGCTCAATGTGGTCTAGAGTCTTCAGGGCCAGACTGAAATCACCCAGCAGACAGTGCACGCGCAGCAGGCCGATAATGGAGAAGTATCCCAGCATATGGTAGAGGTTCTTGCTGCCGTATTCACCCGCAAACTGTGCTGGGTCCTGGCCGCGCTTCCGCGCCTCTAGCTGCTCGATGATGTTGGACCGTTGTATAAGCGAGTACAGCACGTTCAGCACCGAATAGCAGCCCCATGCGTTCGGATTGTCCCGTAGCAAAGCAATCTCCTCGTCGTTGGCCTGTCCTGAGGTCTGTTGAAAGGCCACCCGCTGGCGGTGCGCACAGAATGAGTTGAATTGGTAGATGAACTCGTCAATCACATCCCACGCCCAGTATGTCTGGCAGTCTGTTAGCACGAGCACCCCCAGCAGCTATCTCTCACTCACCGATGGCAGCTCAATGTCTACCGGGCCCTCGCTGTTGAGGATGAAATGGAAAAGGTTGCAGTAGCTGTCGTAGCTCTGCATCTTCATCTCCGTCGAAGCTTGGTATTCTAGTGGTGTTGCAGCCGCCTGGAGCTGTGCCTGGAGGTCCTGCGCTCCGCCGAGCGACGCCGACCGGTCCAAGTCGTAGTCTTCTCCATCTTGATAGCCTACTTGTTCCCGGTAGTCGTTGGCGAGCGCCTCCTCCTCCACGTCTGAGTCATCGTTCATCTGTCTTTCCGCACTTCCTTGCTGGTATTCGTAGGCTTGTCGCACCGACATTCTTGTCCGCGAATCTGCAGTCTATCGCTGATTTGACGTGAGTGCGGAACCGTGCCGTGGTGGTGCGAACTCTTGGCAAACTTGTGAGAGCTGTGATTTGAGGTTGACGGCATGCTATGCTCGAACGGTACTAGCGCCGCTGTTCGGAATTGTGGATATCTGAACGGCTGGTCCTTATCGTTGACTCTTTTGCATCAACTGTCATCCGACAACCCGTTGGAAGCTGGAATGGAATAGAGTATAAGATTGGAAAGGTCACAACGAACATCTGGGGTGCATTCTGCATGACAGCTCTCATTTCCTTGAAACAACTCATACTTCCATAGCACAGATAACTGGGAATTCGGTATCTGTACTGTGGCACCTTAGTTAGCTGCAAGCAAGAGTACCCACTTTTTGCGGGGGCTTAGCAGTCTGCAACGATAGAGAACACTGGAGAGCATCTAACACGATGGCACCAGTTTATAAAGTGGCCGTGATCCAAATGCACCCAGAGGTGACCGAACCTAGCAAATGCCAGCTCTAAAACTGATAGACCACATGCCAGCCCATGCAGATGGAGTCCAATTATGCCAAAGCAGCCAACTTCATCGAATCTGCCGCCTTACAAGGCGCACATCTTGCTGTCCTTCCCGAATACCATCTCCTAGGTTGGACTCCGGCTCACAAAGATTTCAAGCATTCCTGCAGCCTATGGCAGACCTACCTCTCACGGTACCAATCTCTTGCAAAGGCCCATCAGATTAACATAGTGCCGGGAACTATACTGGAGCTTCTTGATCAAGGACTTCCATCTGAGAGAATAGAAAACGTAGCATATTTCATCACCTCCACCGGCGAAATTGCCGGGCGCTATGTGAAGAAGAACCTCTGGGGTCCCATAGAGCGCCAGCATTTGTTCTCTTCTTCTACCGATCTGCATCCAGTCATGGACACGCCACTGGGAAAAGTCGGTCTTCTTATCTGCTGGGACCTGGCTTTTCCCGAGGCATTCCGTGAGCTCATAGCTCAAGGCGCCAAGATCGTCATTATTCCAACATTTTGGACGCTGAACGATTGCACCTATACTGGCAAAGCTGTCAAGCTTGACGCCGAAGCCCTATTCTTGAACAGCATGCTCACGGCAAGATGCTTTGAAAACACTTGCGGTGAGCCCTTGCACAGTCGTAAAAGAGGATTGCTTTGACTGACGCATTTTAGCCATCGTATTCGCCAACGCTGGCGGTCCACTAGAAGAGGGCTACGCTGGCCTTTCGCAAGTTTGCGTTCCCTTTGCAGGTCCCTTGACCCGATTGGAGACATCGGCAGAAGGAATGGCGATAGCTGATCTCGATATGAAGGTTGTAGAGTACGCGGAGGAGGCTTACCAGGTTAGATCGGATCTTGCCAGGAGTGACTGGTACTACAAGTACCGGCATCAGAGTTAAAGACTGGCTTGCACAGATCTGTGTTTACCATGTATATCTGTTTCAATGGTCGGAAATCAAGATCATGGTAAGAGCGCGGCCACACGAGGCCGGGCCCTTCATCTTTCCCGCAGTTTCACTCTGTTGAGCGTTCATCTTCTACCTAGGCTCGTGTGTATAAAGATACCTATTTATGGAAAGACGAAGGCCTTTCACTGCTGACAAATTTACGTTGAAATGCCAAGAGTTTTAAAAAAAAATGCCACGGCCGCACTTGCACTCACATTAACACACGGCGTGTTACACACCACTTGCGCTGCGTTATTCCGATGCATCCAGACGCACAGCTGGGAGTCTCTGGTGCCTTCCTGCCCTCCTTGTATTCAACCTCTTCCCTCATTCGTAGCTCGACGAGAGTCAACGTCTTCTCACGGCCATTTGAGCTGTTCCTATCTCCACTTAGGAGGCTCCCCTCACATTGAGTATTATCTGGGCCCACTATCAACCATTTCAGCAGGCAATTTAGTACAGCGAGGGCAAAGTCACTGATGCAAGGACGTGAATGAGAAGCGAGATGGTAAGCCAAACCACGGAAAACGTCCTAGAGTCAAGGGCGACTAAAGACAGACTGTGAACATTGCAACTCGTCCACGCACGCGGATGCAAATCGCAGGCCCCAATATCCTAAAAACGCACAATCAATTGAAAAGACAAGATTGCAACGACAAGAAAATGAAGTCCGGCCGCATAGGTCCTACATGGCACTTATCATGCCCACGGCCGCTAGCTTCTCTATAACAGCCTTACGCGCAGTCATGGACCCTGAAGCGTTCATCCCAGACTCAGGAAGTTCACACCACATGTATAATAACCAATATTCGCTGGAAGACTTGAATCCCTTTGATGATACAGCTGAGACTGCGGAAAGGCAGTGAGCAACCTGGCAACTTCGGTGCTACCGTATGTATGCGGGGAGCTGGAGATGACACCGTCTTTGGCCACCTCGACCTATGTCGACGCCTGGGCATACTTCGAAGACTTGGAAAACTGGCCCAGAGTTTTTTCTCCAAACTGCCCGAATATTTGCACGTGTTACGGGTATTGACCTGTATCATAGCTCGTGGGCATGGATCATGGACGATGACTCTGTAGTCCTTAAGAGAGGTGGTGTCAGAGCAATGCTCCCACCGGATTTCACGGAATTGTGGATGCGCAACATCTTTCCCATGCACAATAATCGCCTACACCGCAAGATCACCTTGCATGGAAGGGTTAGAGGGAGACAGTACTCGAGCGCCACGAGCTGCATGAAGAGACAAAGAACGTCCACGATGGTGATGGCCACGCATATGGCACCCAGGTCTGATTTTGGCAACACATAAAGCCATCCGCACTTGCTGCGCGTGCCAGCTGATGGAAAGTCCCGACCTAACGCTGCCGGACTTCAGCCCGATACATGTGCCCCTCCTCTACAGCATTGGGGCATGCACCACACTGACTGGAGCAAATGGACGGAAGAGGGAGGAAATCAGTGGGCGGGGCTTCGCAGGATGGCAGGTTGAGTAATCAAGCAGGAGACGGAATCACGTTCAAAAACGCGGACTGGGCAGCAGTAGCAAGGGCAGTCAACGCACGATTCAGGGTTAACGTCAGCCTCGAAAAGTGCCGATCCAAGTATGACTACCACAAGTTGATATCGGAGTCTTGGTGCAAGGCACCTAGACGGTCTTTCAAGGTCGGGCACCAACGCAGACGGTGTCCCCACCAATGACTCGGATGTTGAGGATGCTTATTTCACGAGTCACAAGGGAATCAAGTATTTCCGAGATCGCAAGCCCGAGTTCTCTGAGGAGCTACAGCACATCTTAGGCCATGTGCATCCAAATAGTGCTGAGCCGATAAACTGATCAACACTTCTTGGACGTCCGAGCAATGAACTGTGGGAATGTCACATGACATCAACCTCGCCCTTTTATATAGAGATGAGTTGAGTAGTAGCGACTTGAGAGGGACCGAGTAAAAAAGGTCGGTAGCTCGCGGGGAAAGAGGGCATGAATATAATTCGGAGGGAGAAGATACGAGACAGAGATAGAGTCTGTTTCTCATAGTTCCCAATTTCACAAGTTGGCCCAGTGGATATTTGAAACGGCGTCAATCTGAATCTTAAATGTAACACAGCTGATTTTTCTTGTTTCTGCCAAGTCTCAACCAATCAATGGGAATAGAAAACCTGTGACCACGAAAAAAGCCATCTTCATGCCCACTCCGACTTTATTCCCAGACCCCACCACAGTGACCCAACAACCACGAACCAAATGATTTCCTTCCACTCCCTTCACCGAAAAAATTACCCTTCGTATATACCACCCATAGTAATACAGTCAGAGGCTTACCCACGACCGACCCTACGAATCTCCCAATCCCTATCACAGTCCTCCCCAAACCCCACGAGGAAGAATCACTACACACAAACACCCCATTCCCTGGTCCCCATCACGGTGAATCCCTAAGCGGAATCTACTGATCTTCTCTCCTCCATTCAAAGAGTTTTTCTCTTTTTCCACATTTTCAGGAAAATGTCGCACTCAGGTTCAAGATACACGGGTTTTCAATCATCGGTCGGGCATGGCAGTCATGAGAGTCATGAAAGTCATGGTGCTCACGGTAGAGCGGGCGGAGCTGGTGGACAGCCTGGACAACCCGGCCAACCTGGCGGAGGAGGTGGCTATTCCCGCCGGTCGGGCTACAGCGGGCATGTCTACAGCGGCGATTCTTCCCACCACGGCAGTGGAAGGGGTAGTCGTTCCCACCATTCTGGCCCGAGCAGAAGCGTTCACGGCGAGACCACACGCGGCGGTGGAGCAGCGGGCCAATCCCACCGCTCCGTCCAGAGTAAAACCGCCCTCGGCGGAGCCAGTGCGTCCCACCGCCCCAGTCAAAACCGAGGCCTCCAATGCGGCAACCCCTCCCACATCGGCCCCTCAAATGTAGATGGAGGCAGCGCCTCCTACCGCACGAGCCAAATCCGAACCCTCCAAGGCGGGGATCCCTCCCACGTCAGTCCCTCAGCCAGCACCCGTCTCCACCAACCCAGCGCATCCGAAGAATTCAGCTACCCCTTCCCCCTCCGCTACAAAGCCGTGGCCTTATACAACGAGAAACACCCCAACTCCCAAGCCACCGTTCCGAGCTACGAGGTAATGGCCTCAAAGTTCTGGTCCGTAAGCCTCCCTGAGGGGTTGTTGAAGGCTCATTCATCGATTTTCGATAACTTCGACATCGCGCGGGATCCCAATGTGACAGTCGAGAAGTGGTTCAGGGAGAGATATATTTGTACATTTGTATTGCTGCATGCCCTTCGAAGGAGGATGGAAAGGCAATATGATTTAAGTCCCCCGTCGGATGAGGAGCTGGTTGAGATGGATAATTGGGTTGCGGGGCATGCACAGCATCTGCATATGCTTTTGGAGGATGTTTCGCGTGTTTGAGGGGTGGATGATGGGTTGGGATGAAAGGTAAGTGGTGTGTATGTAGTTAGTGAAGCGGAGAGGAAAGTTTTCAATAAGGTTTGTATTGCCATACAGAGCTTTTTTAATACAGTTTGGGCAACTTCTTCGCGGGAAAAAGTTCACCTCGTGCGGTTTTGTAGCTGGAAACTGAGCTTCTGTTCGACGCCAGTTGCATCGGTGGCAGCGGCAGATCTTTTTCCGAGTACCGCACAATCTGATCTCTGGGCGGCGGGTCAAAATGACCTGTCCTCTCACCGCGCAGGTCAGCAATCGAACCGTGGTTAGGTCCTTGGTTCGGGCCTGTGGGAGCGCTCTCGTAGAAAGCGGGAGGTACCTGTGTGAGAGCAAAAGCGGGGAGGATAGGAAGAGCTTTCAGCATTTGCGTTCGATACAGATCCCTCACCGGTGTTGCTTTCCCGCAGGGACACCCGAGGTCAAGAGTCAGTCCGATATTTGTATTGTGAAACGCGTGATTTGGACGCATCGCAGTGAGTTCTTGGCTGAGGGTGGTATGCGGGCACATATAGTTCGTTCGAGACAATGGATTAGTTTCAACAAAAGGCATTGTTTTATTGTATCGTTCTTGACACAGCACAGTAACACTATGACGCATGGGCTGTTGCCGTCTGTCTTCCTCTTGCCTCGGAAGATGGCGACTAAGAGTATTTTGCCCAGCCGGCATTACTTTGCCATGTAGGTCAACCGTCAGTACGTTGTCGTTCCATCTCACAATGCAATTCTTTGACCGTCAAAGGCACCTTTGTGTCATCCCAGGAAGCCTTCTCATTTCCAGCAAAGCCCTCCAGACTGAGCATTGCAACGACAAGGAACCCAAGTTGTTCTCTGTCCACGTCAAAAACCTCCCACCACTCGACTTCGGGGAGTTTGACACCGGTTTGACGAGCGGCAAGATAGATCGCCGCAGCCGCAATCGCCGTAGGCTGATGAGTGAGGTACAGCAATTGAGGACTCAACAAGGCCGAATTTAGCAGAGCAAAAACCCTCTTTGCCAGCCTCGATCCCGTTGTTGGAGTACGCTGGAACACCTCCAAAGTCTGCAGGTAGTTGATACTCACGCAATACGGCAAAGCCACTTGCGTCTGGAAGCCAATGGTGCGCAAGACCTCGCTTTCGATTTTGAACATGCGAGCCTTGGCAAGCTCGTAGTCACCATTAGAGAACCTCCAGTTTTTAGGTATAGCAGTCAAATGAGTGATGTTCTCTTCCTTCAAAACCCCAAAAACAATGCACACGCTTCGCGCACTGAGGGTAAATGCCGATGGCTTGGCTGAAAGGTACAATGCAGCAGCAGCTACATCTCGAGCATCGAATTCGAGCAAACTGCCTCCTTCGGGTCCCACTAGGTATCGTTGGACCAGGACAATAGCTGAAGCAATGATCTCCTGCGGTACGGAAAGTAATGTTCCTGCGGTTTGAACAAGACGAAAGGTTTCATAGCGCACAGAGTCTTCAAGACTTTTGGTCAAGCCGTCTAGCTGGGAAGCAGAGGTTTCCAATTGAGACGACGAGGCGAGAGGATTTTCGAGGTTCATTGGCAGAAAGCTAGTCGCATTTGTTGCTAGCGTAAGTCGGAGAATTTGGGTGACAGAGTGCTAAATGTCACGCATCCGATATGCACGACATTTGGCATCTGCGCACTGTGGCTGAAATATTACGTCACTGAACCCAGATGAAACGCAGAAAGCTGTGGCAGTGCATGGATACATATCATATTGAATATACTACTACACAATACACTCATTCAAAACTAGGGCGAGTCTCCAGTCAAGGACCTCGGATATAATAATACATTTTGCCACTGCTTGGGCTCATCATCACGATGAAAATTCGATCCGTCACCTGTTGGACTTGCGCTGTTTTCCGCTAAAGCTCCTGCGGGAGCCTTTGGGGTCCTGTTCGGTCCCTGGAGTACCATAGGGTTTTGCCGGCCCTTCTATATATGATGGGTGGTAAAGTGGATCAGGAGGAGCGTGTGATTGGGCCCAGGGATACTGCTGTTGTGGGCGCGGTGGATAGCGGACCGCTCTCAGATTATCATGAAGTCGTACTGTATTCTGTCGATCTGGCTTTCCTTCCATTGATCTGCCAGAACATTGGCTAGCCGCGACAGCTCCTATGCTCTTGTTGTTGGCGGGCAATGCTTCTTTCTCAAGAGTGTTACGCCGGCTTCCATTGTATGCGGTCGTTGGCCGAGCCACACTGCTGGTACTCCTGGCAAATCGCGCATCTCCACGATGTGGATAGCTGAAGTTTGTTTGTGTAGGACTCGTTTGACCTCGATTATCCACCAAGTCTTGCGTGGTACTCGACTGAGACCAGGTCAGGTCAGTTGTGTCATCCATGGTGTCTGAAAGCGTTGGTTGTCGGAGTAAGGAAGACCCTGATGTTGCACTAGACATTACTCGTTGTCTTCCGTCTGAAGTTCCCGCATCGCTGTCCACACTTGTGTCGGTGACGGAGAGCTTACGAATCGCGTCCGAGTTGGTCCTCGAATCATCGGCTGAGATTAAACCGGGAATGTTGTTGCTTCCATGTGCGGAGTCGACCGGTCTCCTGTCGCCGGGTCCACGCGATGCACTCGACTGTTTCTTGTCCTTTTTGTTGCTGAACAGGCCCCTCAGCCGCGGGCGTCTGCTGTCCTTGTCTGATGTCATTGCGCACAGCTGTCTACCCGGGCAATGGTCGCACTGTCAGCCAGAAGACACTTTGGGAGAATGAGAGAGAGAAAGACAGAAATACTACTTTGTCTTTGTCTTAGCTCAATCTACCTGGTCTGGAACAGGCATGGCAGACCGCGGATACCTGAATGCAGTATGAAGGTTTTTGGGGCCACAAGATAATCAATTGCGTTTGAGGCTGGTGCATCATTGGCGCCGCCAAAGGCCCGTTTGTCAATTAACTTTGTCTTGCGTTCCGACGGTCACATTGGCGCCAAGGCAGATGTGCAGCTGTCGCTTTACGTTGCTCCTTCTAGCGGAGGACGAGGCTGAACGGCCCTTACGTGCAAACGCCAGTTGCCCTGCCTCGAATGAGTTCAGTCGCAAAGTAAAAATTGCAATTGCACCGCGAATCCCCTGGCGGATCTGTCGATCGTCGCATTAGTTCTATAATAGCAGCTTATAAGGACTACCGTCCCTCTTTGTGTGGTTCCCGGCGCGGGTAACGCCAGACCGGGTTGGTGAGGAAATCGCTCGATTGCAATGCCGTTACAACAAGGTTTCGGGCAGCGTGTTGTACAACAACGTCAAAACTCCCTTTCATCACGTTCTCGGTTCCGACCGCTTGGGTCGGTTGGACCTCGCAGTGGTGCGACGGTGGCCCCCATGATGCGTGCGATCAGGTCATGGTTGTCCCAATAGTTGATCTCCATATAGCTGGACATGACTTCAAACAGCCGCACCTGCGCCACAGGAATGGCGTTATCCGCCGTTCTGGCGCAGGCCCCTGGCGCTGGTGTGGCGGTGGCACAGAAGTCAGTGGCGTTTGCTTTCACCATGTGGCTAGAGTTTGTCGGGGGAAACTCGTCATGCAGGAACCCACTGATGAACTAGATTGTGGTGTAACCTCGCCACTTTGACAGGTGCACGAGCCCAGTGTCGCACTGCTAGATTGCTTGCATGTCTCCAGACGCCACGACTAGAACTAGTTACCTAATGAAGAGAGCTGTGGCCCGCCAGGATGATACGTAAGAACGCGAAACGGTCTGGCCGATCTGTAGCGCTACCCAGTCCATTAGCAGTCCTGATTTTCCCCTCCTCTGTTGGTATGCACCCTCGTTTGACTTCCAAAGAGTTTCTGCGGGGACCCAAACGGGTGGGAGACTCGGTAACGCTGCATGTACACAGTTTTCTGATCTAACCGTTCCCGGCGTTACACACTCCAGGTCCCGGTAACCGTCTTCAAGGCACAAAGAAGTGAAAGGATGGAGCCAATCGCAAAGAACCATGTCCATCACGTTTCCATCACATCACCATTAACGCACGTGACTCTCACATTGCCCCTCGCACGGGCCTGCCCAAGGTGACCAACGTCCAGCAACGCAAACATCGCCTGCACCACCATCACGAAGCCAGACGTGCAAATGGCCAGCTCATCAACAATGTCGTACACACATCCGCTAAAGAAGTTCAAGCTCGTGTTTCTTGGCGAGCAATCAGGTAAGCGAATCCAGCCCTTTGCCCACGTCTCCCCTCCCCCTGTATTGATGTCTTGGACAGTGGGCAAAACATCACTGATCACGCGGTTCATGTACGATTCGTTCGACTCGACATATCAGGCAACAATCGGCATCGACTTCCTCAGCAAGACAATGTACCTGGAGGACCGGACGGTGCGGCTGCAGCTGTGGGACACAGCGGGGCAGGAACGATTCCGATCGCTGATTCCATCATATATCCGGGACAGCAGCGTGGCCGTCGTGGTATACGATGTGACGAGCGCCAAGACGTTCCAGCAGACGCGGAAGTGGATCGACGATGTTCGTGGCGAGAGGGGCAACGACGTTATTATAGTCCTGGTTGGGAACAAAACGGACCTGGGCAGCGAGAAGCGTGAAGTCAGCGTGGCCCAGGGCGAGGAAGAGGCCAAGCGGAATGGCACCATGTTCGTCGAGACGAGCGCCAAAGTCGGCCACAACGTCAAGACGCTGTTCAAGCGGATTGCCCAGGCCTTACCGGGCGGCGATGCACCACAGTCGGAAAGCAGTGAGTTGATCCCGGACCATCGTCAGGAGTATGTGCTAACTGTTTCCATCAGCGACTATTGACGTCAACGTTCACCAGGCCAAGCCAGAGAGCGAGGGCGGATGCAGCTGCTAGAGGTTATAGCAGCCAGAGAAATTTACCACCACAGCATATTGTACAGCGCGGCGTTGGGGAATCCGAAGGTTAATGTAGAATTCGAATGTACACACATAAGAGGAATTACTCGACGCTCTTGCCTTCGCTGAGCGGGATTGGAGGCCCCGTGCCGCTCCTTGCCCTCCGCTCGCGCTCGCTGACACCATACGACGATGGCACCTTGATCTTTAGTCCCCTGCTCTGATGGTGGGAGTTGAAACGTAAATTCGTCGCGCGCGCCCATTCATACTGCGGACCATCTGGGTCACCCAGCCAGTATCCAGTCGTGGGAAAGCGCAGCATCATCCTGCCCAGCGCGCCCTTCCAGCCCCTGCCGTCCTCGCAGTCTTCGCGGAACGGGTTCCTAGCTTCGCCGCCTTGCGAAGCGAGGTAACCCCTTACCGCGCTGCGGGCATAGGCCAGGACAACAAGACAAGCATAGATCCTGCAAGTCCACAGGATTGTCACGACGGCAATGGACGCGAGTGAGCCAGATTGCAGCAGCGCAGCGCCGCCAGGGGGCCTAATCCCCTCGTGTGTACCGACAATAACCGTCGAACCCTTCAGTCGCCCTTCCGATGCAGCCAGAATATCGACGCTGCCAACTTTATGCTCTGGGTTCGTGAAGCCATCGCCGCCCTGGGCCGCGAGGCGATCGCCGTCATTCAGATGGCGCGCGAGCGTCAGGAACCACTGGCCACCAAAGACGCCTGTATACGCGCTGTTGATAGCTGTATCCAAGACGTATACCCAGGCCAACGCGACACACTTGAGGAGACCCTGTGCATTACCATGGTCGCGTAGCGAAGGCCAGAGGTACGCGGCTGCGCCTAGCGCGAGGAGCGAGTAGATGTAATGCGACAGCTGCAGCGGCGTCAGGTTGTAGCCGGTGAATAGAGCAAGTATGCCGTAAAGACCAGTGACTTTGTTGATGGCGAGCACGAATAGGATGAACTCCGTCGCGGTCAAGAGCGATGTTAACCGCAAAAAAGACTGCGAGTATCTGTCAGCCAAGTGAGCGGTAGATTGTTCAAAACAAACACACCCGCGGTATTGGGACATGACTGCGCGGTGACATGTTCTTAACTCGTTGGTCGCGAGATGGTGGATTGTCAGACACCGAGCGCGCTGGAGGTGCAGGACGAGTGGAAGTGAGACCCGTTCTGGGGGTAATTTGCTATTTATAGACCATCTGTCACTTGTTTCAGATTTTCGCTAAGCGGTGTGGTGGTTGGACGGGCATCTTTCGAGTTTTCGATCATGGACTGTATACCAGGGGTCACAGAGCGGTGCGGTAGGTTCGAGAGAACAGACCTGTACAGGAATAGCACTTCATCTAATGAACCTTGGAAAAGTAATGCACTAGCGTACAAAGAAGATGAATAGTCAATTCAACGAGGCGGGATTAGGTACTAATCTAGCTAGGAAGAAACTTCTTCTCCCCCCTAGCACGGATAGTGTGATTGCCATTGCCCTTGCCACCGTCGGAATTAACATTGTACTGTCCACCTTGAGTGGTGAAAGCGCCCTGAGTGGTCAAGTTGGGGATACGTCCGAGGAGGAGCTCGAGCTGGCGGAAGGCCGCACCGGGAGTATACTGAGGAATCATGTGTCCGGCAAGGTCGACGGTGCACCACGTTAGTCCACGTTCCGAGTGCGTTGTGCCCATGTAACCAGCGCCGCCAACCGAAGAGACCTTGTAGCCGCCACCGTGTTGCGTCGCATCGATGAGGCTGGCCAGCTCAGGAGTGTAGGGCACAAAGAAGTTGTCCTTGGGCTCAGACTGGAAGCCCTGCTGGCCGTTCCAAGTCATATTCTGGATGGTGGCAAGCGTACCGTTGGCGAAGAGGAGGAAGTCCAGCATACCATGGCCGATGATGACATTGTTCGTCCTCTCAATGACGCCCGGGAGGGGACCAAGGCCAGAAGGAACGGATTGATCACCAGGACTGCGCAGGCCCAGAGAGTCATCGCCGCAGACCGAGTAGTCGGTTGGAGGGGCGTGGATGGCTTGCTGCACATCGGTGCGGTTGAAGAAGCCGACGGGGCCGGGAGCCAGACTGGGGAAGCCTAGGTTGTCCCAGAGGAAGGGGCAGAAGTCTGTCAAATGGTAGATGTTGAAGCACGGGTTGATCAGAGTAGCCGCCTCAATGATGTCGCTGAAGACATCGCATCCACTGTCCTTGCGCGGAGGCTCCATCTTGCCAGCAGGCGGGAAGGTGAGGGCCTTGTTCATAAAGTCCAGATAGCCGCACTTCTCCGCCTTATCAGTGATATCGTTGAGGAAGGTTTCGTTGACTTTGATGACTTCCTGGAACTTGTGGAGAGCGGGCACAGCAGGGGCGTTGATCAAGACGCTGTCATCGTTGACGCTGGGATCGTTGATCTGAATGCCCTTGACATTGAAGTACTGAGTGTCGTTCTTCTCCAGCATGTAGTGAGCGATGTAGGGAATGTATTGACCCGCGTACGACTCGCCCGTGATGTAAACCTTGCGGCCGTGAAGGTCAAAGGTATCGAAGAAGTTTTTCCAGAAGCCCATGAAGTTGTCGGCGACATCCTTCTCGCTCTTGATGTTTGCCGGAGCGCCGGGGGCAGCCGTACTGAAGCCGGTTCCGACAGGCTGATCAATGTAAATCATGTTGGTGAGGTTCGTCCAGCTGTAGGGGTTAGAAACCGGGGCATAGGTGCCACTCTGCCACAGAAACGGTCCATTTTCTTGTAGCAAGCCATCCATGGACGAGCATCCCGGGCCGCCATTGAGCCAAATTGTAATTTCGTCCTTGGCTGCCGGGTTCTGGGAGGGGAAGAACCAGAAGAAGAGCTTGTTCTGGTTGTCGGGGTTCTCGTCAATGGAGAGTGTTCCGGCATAAGACTCGCCAATATCGAAGTCAACCAAAGGAACGCCGGTACCGTTGACGGCAAACTTGTCCGATTTGGCGTTCAGATGGAGGTATTCGTACTGCTTGGGCTCGGCGGGACCACGATGAACGGTCGAGACGCGCTGTTGTTTGGCAGGAGCCAGGCGATGAGGGCTCTGCAGGCCAGCTGCACCACATGCCAAAAGGGCGACAAGGAGGGAGACGGAGTGCATGGTTTGGGGGGGAAACGAGTGACTGGGGTGGGTGAGGCGATGGAAGATAGGCTACTTATATTGAGTTGTAATACAACCCGTGGCTTCGAGCAAGGCCATGGCAGAGCTCGGCGCGTGGACCGCGCAGGGACCTAACGTGTTTCATGGCGTTGATGGCAAGTCCACGAGTCTCACCCTGGCTCGGCTGCAGCCGTTGGAACTATCGCGATTGATGCCCTCAAGGGCCGTATCAAGAGCGATAGCGCCCACTGCTGAGCGCTGAAGACGCCTGTCATCTCCCCGCCTTAAGTCGATCTGCCGCGGAGGTGGAACGCGGAGAAAAAGGGACCACCTTCTTATTGCGGTTAAGCCGGGGCCGAAACTTTTTCTCTTTCAATTTTGCATACAATTCAGGGGCTGATGGAGTGAACATAACATCTGCGTTCGTGTCGTTGACAGTTGCTAACCGCAGTCCTCAGCACCGCTTCAACACACCCTGCTTGGTGGTGCCATGTGCCGTCATTAAGAACTTAGATTTGATAACAAAACCTTCCAATATTCGGAGATTTGATGAACGGCAGCCGCATGTGTCAATGACTCGTCTGATATGCGACTCCCTGCGGCATTTGCTTACATGATGCGATTCGTGAGCGCGGCAATTCCATTGATGTTGCAGTCAATATTCAGCCTATCAGAAATATTCAAAGATGATGGCGTTCATTCTCGGACCGCTACCTGTCTGGACGTTTGGGTTAAATTGTTCGTCGACCTCGGCATCGATTCAAGCTACAGAGGACGTTCTGTCATTGACAGGCTGCCAGTCAGCCTCTCAGTACTGACAACGGGAGGAAGGTGAAGCTGCTGTCTTCGCTCATGTTCAGCCGTCTAGGTTTAGGGTTAGGCGTGCACACTGCAGTATTCAACAAGATAGACAACAATATTACCAAACTCTTGAATTTTGTTGCAAAACGTATATTGCTCCGGCTAACACAAGTTTCCCCAGTTTCATGGCATTTCGCAAACGCAATATAGCAATCGGGCGGACATCAGAAGCCCCAACTCCAACCCCATCAGTCACCAATCTCCAAATTCTAGGCTCACGTCCCTCACCAGTAACATCCCATCTGGTAACTTCAACCGGCACACCATCAGTGGACGAGATTCTTGGCGGGCACACAGGCTTGGCACTTGGATCATCTTTATTAATCGAAGAAAGCGGGACGACCGACTATTCCGGGGCGCTCACCAAATACTTCGGCGCCGAAGGCATCGTCCAAGGCCATGTACTCCACGTCGTCGGCGTAGGCGAAGGATGGGTACAAATGCTCCCCGGGCTTTCCGAACACAACCCTCAACCCCCCACAACAAGAACATCCGAAGACAGAATGAAAATCGCCTGGCGATACGAGAAGCTCGAAAGTAAGCCACCTCTCTCTCTCCCTCCTAACCCTCCTAACCTACCCAAAACAGCCACAGAACGAAAACCCAAGCCCTCGTTCTCACACACCTTCGACCTCACAAAACGCATAACTCTCCCTCCCTCCTCCAAAATCAACCACATCCCCATCTCACCCACCGGCAACCCATTCAGCAGCATCCTCCCCTCCCTCGAAGAGAGCCTCCGCACAAACCCCAACACAATCCACAGACTCGTGATCCCCTCCCTCCTCAGCCCCGGCACCTGGCCATGCCAATCAAGCGAACCCACGAATCTCTTACAATTCCTCCACACCCTCCGCCAACTCCTCAAACGCCAACCCCAGCGTATCGTAGCAATGATGACACTTCCGCTGGAGCTCTACCCCCGTTCATCTGGCCTTGTGCGTTGGGCTGAAATTCTAAGTGACGGTGTGCTGGAACTTACGCCGTTCCCGCGCCCGGTTGTGCATGCGAGGACGAAGGATGATGAGCTGCAGGGTATGATCAAGGTGCTTAAGTTGCCGATTATTACGGAGAGGGGTGAGGGAGGCGCGGGGCCGGGGAACAGTATTGGTGATGATCTTGCGTTTACGGTTTCGAGGAGGAGGTTTGTTATTAAGCCGTTTTCGTTGCCGCCTTTGGAAGGGGAGGGGGAGGAGGGCAAGAAGGATTTGGAGTTTTGAGTGTGGGTGGGGGGAGGGAGGAGGTTGACGAAGGAGCGCGCGGGAGGGGGGTTGGGTGTAGGTGGTTGCTTCTGGGCAACGTTCATGTCTTATTCAGAGGGCTACGAAACCGTCTCGTAGGCAAACCTTCGTAGATTTTTCCACCTACAGTGGGAATCTATGGTCCATTTGATTTGTAACGAGTTGTTAGTCTTCTAGGCAAGCGACTGTCAGCACATGTGTGCGAGAAGACATAATGAGTGCTTGAAAGATGGCGAGTGCCGGAAAGTGAAGTAGATTATCTATGGCGTGTGCGCGTAACCCAATCTTCCTCGCTTCTAGAGCGCTCCGCTGCTCCACTTGGCTCAACAAGCGTGCACAGTCTCTATGAAAAAGACCCTTATCGCCATACCACATGGAACGGACAGAATGATGAGATCTCTAGGAGATGCCAGGGAATAGTCTGAACCCAGGGCCCGTTGGCACAGCTGCAAATTGTCGAAGAACAACACCAGGATTTCGAGCGGTGTATTGCCTGGGTGTTCCCTTTTAACTTGCATGTACACGATGGTCGTCCAGTCTGTGTGATAGTGATAGTGGCTGATCTCTGTGTCGAAATGGAGTTTACTGTCGCCATTGTGGATGTCTCTGAAGCTGCGAAACCCAATGATGATGAACCAGATCTTCTAATCCTGGCAGATAGAATGGCATGTCAGACCCATATAAGGGATATTATTGTTGGCTGTCCAGATGTCAGATGTTAATGAGAAATTGGTGGACATCGACAACGCCTTGGCGAAAATCACTTTACGGCTGTCCGAATACATTCCCTGGATGCGGCGCGAAATGGTCCTTTCCCCATCCAGACGAAGTTTGGGACGATGACATGAGGGCCTAGACGCGCCATCTGGTCAACCTGCTTTTGGATATGGTTTTTCATCGAGTCGGCCAATGCCGACTCGGTCTTATGGCACGTTCTCTTACAGAGCTTGGGAAATAAGTCTGTCCTGAGTTCATAAAATAGCGAATGACCACTTGGGCGCCCATCTGATAAATCATTTGTTGTCTACCTTATCGGTGGAAGATATTGAAATTCCCGTGCATCAGAACCACCAGTCAATCATCTTTAGTCCAGCAATACGTTAATTTTCCTGCCGACAACCTTGCTGGTAAGCATTAGGCGAAAGCGTCAGCCCGATCTGTGACGACATTTCGGATTGACTAGGCGCTGGAAGAACAAGAGGGAGGTTCAGCCTTCAGGCTGAAGACTGCCTAATATAAGTGCCGACGAGCGACAGTAGGCGAGGGGACTGCAGGAGGAAAGCAGTCGCTTCTCTCGTACTGCCGCTGCTGCTGCTGGCTGGTGCCTCCGGTTGTATCATGCATCCACCAACGACCAGCGCCTTCCGCACCATGAAGACTACGTTATTCCATGGGCGCAAGGTTGGCGAGCGTCGCTGCAAAGGTTGCAGTGCGTTGCACAGTGTTGTGTTGACAAAATTTCAATTTGCGTGGAGTTCGTGTAAACTAAAATTTCAATGGGACAGGCCGAACCAACGGAAAACTCTGTGCCAAGAACCGCCCATGTGAAAGGACTCACAGACTTTGCACGTGCCTTCCTCATCTGGATATCGAGATGGCACAGTACAGTGGCATGACACGGCAGACCCACTGAAAAGCCAGTACAAGATTGTGGTAAGAAGCAAATTGATATTTAGGTTATTACGGGCAGCCGCCGCTACCTACAGTACGCATAGCTATTCCATCCTTCTCAGGTCCAGCAGAGCACGATGACGCTGCTCGCCAGAACAGCGGACCCAAGGCTCGAAACAACCATAACGATCGGGTTACAACGCATTGTGCCGAGAGTTACGGCTTAAAGGAACTGAGCGAGGAGCATGAACCATACAACGATTAGCTTTTATCGCTTCTAATCGGCTCTCAGACTTACCGAACATGAACACCCCGATGTGTTTCTGGTCCCTGGTAGTGTAGTATTTACCTAAAGCCCTCGGTCAGCCGTGCTAGAAGCATAATATGAGAAGATACACATATGCAAGATCAGCACAAAGGCGGAAACAATACTGAGGAGGTTAATGTCAAGCGTGCTGATGATGTGCACTTTGCTGTTAACTTGGTTCATGGATGTCTCGGGCGATGAGAGAGTGCTTGTCTGCGATGGGCTGCACGTCCGCCTCTTTGGCACAAAACGTCCCCATGCACAAAACGGCAGACATGGCTGGACAGGTGAGTTGTTGTCGCCGTGGGGAGGTATGCCTGCAGGACCTACTGGCTGAAGCGATCATTATGATTAAGCCATTGGCATGGTGTTCAGAAAAGTGTTGTCCCCGGAAGAGGGTTGGTGTTGTCGGTGGGAGGACGAGACACTGAGGAAACGCATCAAGGGCTTGCAACAAGGTAACGTAGGCCATGTCAACAATGGGAGGGCACGACCGTAACAGAACGCGTAGTGATGGGGAGAGATGGAAACTTGAAGAGGAACAGATGATGGACGTGTGGTTTTGCCCTTCCGCAAACGAGTTTTGTGCAATGGAGATGGACTTGACGTTGTTTGACTTCATGGCTCTGAAGGATGGACCGAGAAATACAAGGTTCGAACAATGAGGGTGATATATTTATCTATCCGCTCATAGGCCGTATATGTGGATTAACTTTGAAGTGCGTTGAATTTTTCCGCCTACTTGAACAAACATACCCAAGTCAGCAGTAATATACCCCATGACTTGGCCACTCAGGCTTGAAAGCGCCTTATATGTATGCCAAGGGACAAGTGCTACTCAGACCTACACTTTGGACAAGTCCAATAATGCCACACCACCAAAGAAAAGAAGACCAAAACCCTCAACCGCGGGAAAGACTCGACCAAACAGGATGCAGACACATCTATTCCGATCATGTCCCGTGAATATAAAACCTCCTACAATTTGCTTTGGGTGATGAAAACTCAATGATCAAATGTATTGCCACAACCAAAGGAAAGCCATCATCTCATCACACCGGTGACTTCTCGATTGCAACATTACTTACAGCGCTGATGACATACTCGCTGTGTAGCTCAGCCAACCCTTGATCCACCTAACAAAACCCCACCAACGAGCATATTCCACTCCATCACCTCCCGCGAACTCGATAGTTGCACAGACCCATCGCAATTTCCCCGCGAAAAAACTTAACCATCTCCTTCACTCACATCTCCAAATTTGCCAGAAGCGGTCTTCCCATTCCTATCCGTCATATCCAAACAACCTCCCCATCGCAAAGTAAACACATCGTGTACAATGCATAAATCTCACTCAATCAAGCCCATTCACAAATCAGCCGAACGCACTCTGGCATGCAAAAGCAAGCAAAAAGCAAGTTTTCCAACTTAGGCTGCATCACTTATCTACATATTCCACACTCCTCAACCTACGAATATGAATTCCTCCGTGGCGCAATTGGCTAGCGCGTTCGGCTGTTATTGAGATACCAGTTGTACCGGAAGGTTGGTGGTTCGAGCCCACCCGGGGGAGTCATTCTTTTTCTCCTTCAGTCGCTCCGCGGGGAAGTAGGATGAACAAATTTTTAGAGGGTGGTTAAACGATTGATTAGTCATTGGGGAAAAAGTGTTTATTGATTCAGTTCAGGTGTGGATGATTGGGGGATTGGATGGGGAGGACAGAGTAGATGTGTGGAGGGTGGGGGCAGTTGAACTGCCAGCATCGTTAGTGGGTTTCTCAATCGAAGGTTTCTATCGGCATGTTGCGATCATATCGAGCGAAGTGAGATGTCATGCGATGGCACGGATGCTATCCACATCACACGTCTACCACCCCAGCAACTGTCGAGCCTGCGTTGAGCACCAAAAATTTCCCAGTGCGGCCGACCTCCGAATCACGGATCCTCCCGCCGCACCTCCCCTCACCTCCATGAACAGCCTCCGTCGCGCACGCTGGAAAGCCCACCTGACCAGTACCCCCTACCGCTCCATCCCGCTCCAAAGACGAAATGCGCACCATCCCGCTCCCTCCGAGCCCCAAGACATCCCCTCCACAAAACCCCGAAACCTCACCACGACCCTCAAATCCGCCATCCACCTCACCGGCCCCATCAGCGTAGCAGCATATATGCGCCAATGCCTCACCTCCGATTTGGGAGGCTACTACTCCTCTTCAACCCTCCCCAACGGAATCATCGGAAGCGACGGCGATTTCGTAACCTCGCCCGAATTGACCTCTGTCTTTGGGGAACTGCTAGGGATCTGGTTCGTAGCGGTTTGGATGACGCAGGCGCGTCCAAACAAAATCGACTTTGTGGAATTAGGGCCTGGGAAGGGGACACTTATCAATGATGTTCTTGGCACGGTTGCTAGGTTTCCGCTCGGGAACTCCGTGGAGAGGGCGTGGTTGGTTGAGGCTTCGCCGACTTTGAGGAGGGTGCAGGCTGAGGTGCTGACGCGCGGGATTGAGGAAATTGGGGATGGGGTTTGGGAGGGGGTTTCGAGGCAGTTGCCTAATGTGAAGGTTAGGTGGGTGGAGGATTTGAGGTTCGTGGAGAGGACGGCGGCGACCCCGTTTGTGCTCGCGCATGAGTTCTTTGATGCCCTGCCGATACATGTGTTTCAGGCGGGGAGGAGGAAGGATGATAAGGGAGGGAGGGATGCTTCGCATGAGTGGAGGGAAATGCTCGTTTCTCCGACAAGGCCGGGTTCGGGGGATGAGTTTGAGCTTACGCTCAGTAAGACGGCTACGCCGCACAGTTCTTACCTTCCGACTACGTCTGAGAGGTATACTGCCCTTCGCAATACGCCGGGGGCGACGATTGAGGTATCGCCTGAGAGTCAACGTATTGTTGGTGATCTGGCGGCTTGGATCGGTAAAGCTGGTGCGGGTGCGGCGCTCATTGTGGACTATGGGCCCGATGACACGATACCGTGTAATTCGCTCCGAGGGATAAGGAACCACAAAATGGTTTCCCCGTTTAGAGATCCAGGGACGACGGATATCTCTGCTGATGTGGACTTTTTGGCGCTTGCAGAGACTGCGAAGAAGGGTGGGAAGGTTAATGTGTTGGGTCCGGTGACGCAGGCGAGGTTCCTGCTAGAGATGGGACTAAGGGAACGAGTGGAACAAGTACTCAGGATGGGAGATCCGGATAGGAAGGTGGAGAAGGCATGTAAGAGACTAGTGGACCTTGGTCCGAACGGGATGGGGAAATTGTACAAGTTCATGGCCATCATGCCGCAGAGCGAACGACAAAGTATGGTTGGCTTCGGCGGAGAATTGTAGATTAACCAGCATAGGCATCTCTATCGATAAAACTAGTCTAAGCCGGAATACCATGTCCGTTCTGTACGCTATCTTACACAGACTATTCAACTCACTTCTCAGGAGATGCATATGCTTCGTCGGAATCCGCCAACGCCTCCATGATGCATTCATAACACAGGACAAATTGGCGTAGGCTCTGTACCATCGAAAGCCTTTGATTACGAAACTCTTCGACCGTCTTCTCTATTAGATCGAGATCCTGACCCAAAGTCCACGAACCATCCACGTCTAGTGGGTCTGGAGCAGGTTGGCTGTCTTTTAAATACTGCTTGCGCCTCATGCGCTGTCGTTTGATCATGTCCAATACCGTGTCTACCGTGCAAAATGATCCAGTGCGGCCACAACCGGCAGAGCAGTGAACCAGGACCGGACGGGCCCCTTTTACTTCGGGCTCGTTAACCGATCTCTTATTGTCGACCATCCTGACATATGCATCTGCATGCTCCACCAGTCCCAAAAGGTGGGCGGGATGAGCTGGAGCTCCGAAATCCGGCCACGAGGAATATTGCAGCTGCGTCACCTCGCGTCGCGATGCTGTTGGAAAGTCATCGTGGGTCAAAGTGAACTTCCTAATGATGACATGAGTTTGCTCGCCAGATTTCTCGCCCGGATTGGGCTGCGACGAGCTGCGTCGAACCATGATCGGTCGCCTTTCTTTTGGTTTGTGAATCTTCAACGACCTGTTCATACCTAGGCTCGCGCGACTCTCTTTCAGCAGCTCCAGATTGACTCGCCCGTACTTTTTCTGATCCCAGTAGTTATGGGCCTTTACCTGGGCCCCTTCCTTTTCGGCCGTCAGCATAACAATCACGCGTACGTCTTGTTGCCAGACGACATCCCAAAAGTCTGAAAATGTGGCCGGAATCGGCGCCTGGGTGCTGATGTATTGCTTCCAACTCCACTGGGACTGCACATGGTTTGCATTGATGTAATCGCAGTGAGACGGACCCTGCAGCTTGACTCTGGAGTGCTCAAAGGGCCAAATGTTGTTGTAACGATTCTTGGCCCCTTCTTCTATTCCGGCAATCTGAATGGCTTTCCCTTCGGGTCGTTTCCGTCCTGGTGAGGCATATGAGACGTTGGACGACAAAGCCTGTTCCATTCGCTTCTTCTCTCTGCGCTCAATGGCCTCGAACTTGGCCGCCACACTCCTGCCTTGGTCCTTAGGGTCAGCTGCTAGACGAAGCCATCTTGGGAAGCTTTTGTCTTTTGCTCTTTCTGGTTTATTCAAGGCGATCTGGCCCACGCCACCAATAAGATCCATGTTCTGACGAATGTTCCCAAAGAAGGGGTTTACTGGCTGGTCGCTGTCGGGAATCGGACAGCCTCCAATAACGGGTGCCACAGGTGGGCCTCCATCGGCTCGGGAGGCGTTCGAAGCAGCCATGGTCGGCCCGCACTCTGTGTGGGAAGCAAATTTCTTGTTAAACTCATTGAAACCACCTTCGATTACATGCACAATGCCTTTGTACCCTTCGTTTTCAAATTTCTTCAACGTGTTGACGCAGATGGAAGAGTCTTTGGCCTGGGTAGAAGAAGAGTCGTAGACAATGATGTAATTGCTCTTATGCCAGCTTTCAAAGCGACTCCTCTGATCCTCTAGTTTGAATGTCTCGGTGAGTTTTTGAATATTAAACGATGGCCGCTTCAGCAGCGTTGTTGGAATGCAGAGGTTCAATGCGCCTATGATATGGGCAACCGTGTATTGCGTAGCCACGCGCAAGTCCAAGACCAAGATGCTTTCAGACTGAGACTCGAGCAGATTTACAACGTGCTGGGGCGTCACAAACAAGGACGGCTGATCTTTACCGCGCACTTGAGGAGGTAGAGTGGCTGCTCTGTCCGTTTTGGGATCAGCTACAGGGTCGTTGGAGCCCGTTGTGCGGAGTCGCGGGTAGCTCTGTTGTTTTTCAAGTCGATCAAAACTGGCAGGTGAACCTTTCCTAACCGGTTCATCCTGAGCAGCCGACCCGGGAGACAGCAGTCGCTTGTTAGGCGATCGCGAGAGTTCTCCAATGGAAGGATCCAGATAGTTTTTACCTTTTGTGTCTTCTGCCACCGAGTCTCTTTTGCACTGGCCAAGCCCGCCTAGTCCGCTTAGGGCAAAGGTCTTGGTCTCAGACTGTCGCTGGAATGCATCATATTCGGGATTCTCGTTTAGCGGCACGAGGCCCGGCGTGCTCCGCGAAATTGACGACGGCAGAACCCACGGCGTCTTGGCATGATGCGGCGACTGATCAGCAAAGGCATTGCTGTCGGTCTGGGAGCTGAAGTAGTTGGGACTGTTCGTCTTTGGCTTCGTTTCACGTAGAGACTGGTATGACTGGACTCGCGCTTGGGCGTTTGGCGGCATCATTATATTAGGGAAAGCAAGGCAGTCGTCGTTGGGGATATCTTAGTGATGGATTGACATCGCGGTTCCGAACCCTGCGGCGAAGAATGACGTCACGAATGAGCTCATCGCCACAAACCCGACAGCATCCTGCTACGTTGTCGTGGCCATGATTGTCCACCGCAGCTCTAGATTCGGTTGGTGAAAGTATCGTTCAGCCGGTCGAGAGTGCTGGAGAAATCAGTGGCGCGTAGGCGGATAGAAGCGAGCATCTTCTGGCAGGTGAAACGCAAGCGACCGCATTTGGGACATGTGTACGCCAGCTCAGCGTGGTGGTAGGGAAGGCCTCTACAGGTAGGTGAGCGGAGTCTATATAGCTGTCCATCGGTCGCTTTATCCCGATCCAAAATTTGCTCCTGCGGCACAGTGAACGTGTGCCGATATCCGTCCGGCAGTTGATTGGCCACGTCATGGTCCACCTCCCGCAACCGAGAGTTTGATTGGCGCGCGATGGTTGAGCTCGCATAGTTCTTCAATAGAAGTCAAGGCTGTCGCCTGATGGCCCGGTGTTTAGCTCCACCACTGTAGGCCAGGTAGACGAAGCATCTCTCCGATGGACCATCAAGGTCTACGTCCAAATTCAATGGAGAGCCGAATGAAGGTCAAACACAGACAACAACTCCGATCTTACTGCAGCTTCATAATCTAGGTAGAGTCAAGGACGACAGATGCCCATATGATAGGCTCGCTATTCAGTGGCAGATGTATCTATATGAGGGGCGGAGCGCCACCAGTACCATAGTGAGACTGACGTAGACAGCGTTTTCCAGCAATTGAAGACATTTTACTTGATTATGGAGACCAGCTCAACACTTTGCATGCAGATCGTTGATGCCATCGATGAAACCCATTGCCCGAGACAGACGCGCATAAAAACAACCCACTTTGTAAGCGTTTCATCTGCAAGTTTGGTCTGACGTTGAGCCAAACCCATATGCCCTTGCTGCCGGCATATCTGTAGATCCTAACAGCCGGGACATACCCCAAACCCGGGCTGTCGAACGCCCGAGATGACGGTTCCAGACCGACTCGAGTTCGCAACGGCCCTCGGCTTGGAGAAGAATTACGCAGCAGGATGCCAAATTTGGGTTTTTGGTCACCCAAGAAGGCAAGAAGCAGTAACGCCGCCAGAGGGATCAGACGTGCGTCTGGTTTCACGTCAACTCTGCGGAGACTCCGGCACTGGCCCCTTCGCAGACGACACACTGGCCCCGTACCCCTGGATTGGCCGCCAAAGTTCTTTGTGACTGTGACATTGCAGAATGTTGACCTAAGACTCTTCCAAGGCGAACCGTCACCTACCACTCGGCGCGCGCAATGCCCTTCAACACGCTCTCCGTCGCGACGGCCGTGACTCCGTCGGTGGTGGAGACGTACTTCTCGCACTACTTTAATCGCACTCCTCTGCGCAACAAGCCGACCGCCCACATTTCCTACCACGAAGGCCTGAAACTCATCCGGCAATTTTTGGAGTACAGCTCGAGGCATTCCGTCGAGGAACTGCAGAGTTTCACAGCGCAATGGGTGCCCACACCGACGTGGATTCGGTCGTACGACAGCGAGATTCACCCGCAGTTCCTGGAAAGTGCCGCGGACCTGTTGCGCGCGCAGTTGGGCAAGGCCGGGATTGAGAAAGTGGGCGGCCCAACCTGGTGGAAGTGGAGGCAGCCAGGGAAAGAGCTCAAGGGCGAGTGGATAGAGACGAAGAAGGATTATCTAGAGAGGAAAAAAGTGGGCACCAAGTGCGATCGATGTATCCTCTATATCCATGGTGGCGCCTACTACTTTGGCTCTGTCGACGAGCATCGCTACCAGATCCAACGACATGCGCGCAAGCTGAAGGCGAGAGTTCTTGCGCCCCGTTACCGCTTGGCGCCTCAATATCCCTTTCCGTGTGGGCTGCAGGACTGCTTGGCTGCTTATCTGTATCTCTTGCAGTTCTTCCAGCCGAACGAGATCCTGCTCGCGGGCGACTCGGCTGGTGGTGGCATGGTGCTGTCGGTGCTTGTTACGCTCAGAGATCAGGGCTTCCCGCTGCCGGCCGGGACGATTCTGCTGAGCCCATGGGTTGATCTGACTCATAGCTTTCCTTCAGCAGCCGGTGAAGGCTCCGGAGATTACATTCCTGCCCACGGCTTCCACCACAAGCCATCTTTGGCCTGGCCACCGCCGCCGAAAGACGATGCCAAAGAACCAGCAAAGGCCAGTGCGACTGTGCCCAGCAAGGTGGCCAAGGTACCAACACCCGAGATAGTGACTTCGCCACCTCGCGCTGGGTCACCGCAGGATTCGGGGGAGCATCTACATATCCACCTTGATGGCAAAAACGTCGACATCAAGGAGCAGATTCAGCTATACACCACCAATGATCTCATTACACACCCGCTCGTCTCACCAGTCCTGCAGCCGTCCCTCGGCGGGCTCCCTCCCATGCTGATCCAAGTTGGCGGCGCAGAGCTTTTGCGCGATGAGCAGATTTATCTGGCACACAAAGCCGCGAATCCCAGAGCTTTCCCTCCAAGCGAAGCCATCATGGCCGAACATGATCCCAAACGAGAACGCCTTTCACGATATCCACCCACAGACGTGCAGCTCCAAGTCTGGGAGGATCTCTGCCACGTCCCACACACTCTTTCGTTTACCCGTCCCGCAAAATACATGTATCGGGCAGTGGCACAGTTTGGGGCCTGGGCACTTGCGCACGCTCAGCAACGGAATATCGAGATCCCAAACGACGATGCGGCTTCCATTGTGAGTGATGGGCCAGAGGACAGCGAGAGCGAGCAAGCTCTTTCGGCCGATCCTGACAAGCGGGAACCGGGATTCGAAACGACAGATGTCTCGGTTTCTACGGGTGCCGTGGGCAAAGCGGGAGAGCCTTTGCCGCCGTTCAGGGACCACATGATTCGCGAGCAAGTCACGCGGCACGGGGTAATCTATCCGTTGGCTTCGCAGTCTGAGATTGCGGCATTGGCACTGGACCCATCGTCGATTGGACGTATCAAACCTGGCCCCGTCCGCAAGTGGCTTACCAAAAACCAAGAATGGGAGGCCCGATTTTCCAACGAAAAGCGTAAAGTGCAAAGGAAGCGGGCCAAGGAGGCTGCTAAAGGGTACGACGGGATCTCAGGCGAGCGTCCTCCGCCGAGTGCCCTTGTTGGGAGAAGAAATCGTGGGGTGGCGCCGGAAGAGAAGAAGAAGGGCAAGTCCTGGGGTCTGGCTATGTGGGCGGGATGGGGCAGTAGCCATGACGAAAACACCCTTGATCGGGAACAGAAACTTGCCAACGAGGCCGAGAATCAGCCCAGTCTCAAACCAGCCGAAACTATACCCCGCAGCACTCCAGTCTCGGAGCAAGTCGTTCATCCGCTACGGCTCAATGCCCCTCCCTCCGGTCCCGGTGGTCATGTAGCGGCGTCAAAATCCCCAGGCCTGGACGTAGAGCGAGGACGGACTCTAACCCGCAAAGTGTCTGGCATCAGACTGACCTCTCGACGGAGCCCATCTTTGGATACTACGATATCATCTACCACAGCGAGCCTGGCGCGACTTCCATCGCCCATGTCGAATACCAGTGCCAGATTGGGCGTGGATGCATTGACTGTAGCCTCTGCAAGACCACGGACTGCCAACGCAATGGATTGCAAGGCCGAAAAGAACACAATGCTCCTCAAGAGGGCATCATCTTGTCATAATATGGGGCCTGTCGAGTTGCCAGCTTGTTCCGATAGCTCCGACACAACGTCTGTAGCAGATCGGGAGACTGATGGAAGCATGGCTCACAGCGATGAGCCGTTACCAGACACTCCCGCCACAGAAGCCGGGCAGGGCCTCAGCAGTTCTCCGCCATTCATAACTCTTGATTCGCGAAAGTCTGCTTTTGGCTCTTTGGGTGCTGATGGAAAATTGAATCCATTTATGACTTCAGTTGCCAGTACACCGTCCAAGGAAGAGCAGCCGGCATTGCCTGAGAGACCTGCCCTCAAAAGGACTCCATCGAGAGAGCCTGTTTCGGGAACAAGTTTATCTGTACGTCGAAAGGAAACACCGGCAAACAGGGCAGTGGCGGCGACAGAAGAGAGATATGAACTATCTGCCACTCCCGTTAAGCAGCCACCAGCAAGGGCATTTCCAACTCGACAGTCGAGTCTCCGCGCACCTGAGCGAGCGCTAAGTACCAAACGCAGCGCCACTCGCTTGCAATTCTGGAAAAACCTCGAGCACAATCCCGTCAACCCTTCATCAGACTACTCACCCAGCGTTTCCGCGTCACCGCAGGTGTTTGAAGCAGACAGTCGCATGCTCTCGCACGCGAAGAAACCCAGCATCGTCGAATGCCGCAAGCCTATAGTATCCCGCAAAGCCAGCCGACGGGAAATGCACGAGCTGGACGGCAATCCTACCGAAAGAGGATCCCCAAGCCGCCAGCATAGTTCTCTGAGGAAGCCGACCGTGGAAGCGGAGAGCATCCCTGCCCGAGAGCGCAAGGCGAGCACGTCTGGAAGCCGCATCACCGGCCTTCGAAAACTCAGCACGGCCGACCTGCGCAAGCATCTTTACAGTCACAAAAACAGTGTGTCCTCGCTCAGTGCTCCCCAGCACAACAAGCCTCTACCTGCAGACCCTCCGGCAGCGGCACAGGAGAGTTCGCCGCCAAGCATCTCATCATACACACACAAACCCTCTCCCAGCACAGCCAGCTTCGTCTCCATTGCGAGGAAACCCGTCCCTCTACCCCAAATTACGGTGCCCTCGGGGCCTCGACTGCCGCCCAAAGACACAGATCCCACGGACCTCTGTCCCAAGAACCCCGACGATGCCTCGCCGCGAAAACTCCCTCCTTCGCCTGTGAAACTCAGCCGTGTCACCGACCCAGTGGATGTTGATGCCACGGAAAACGAGGGACAAGGCAACGCGAAAGAAGATTGCCTATCACCTACAAAAGACGGACAATATTCCCTAGATCCGCCGCTCTCGCCCTGGGTAAGGCTGAGCGTTCATGCCCCTACACTTGGTGAGCTGTCATTTGGTGGGGACTTGGGACTCGGGCTGGGAGATATCACGGGGTTTTCAACCAGTGATTGAATGTACGATTAGCCAGAATAATGCCTACGTGTGACGAGAGGGATGTCTGTATATAAAAAACCAGGACGATTGGGTCAGGGGCAAGTGTACAATAGCATCAAACATCAACCCACCCCCCACTGTAGTTGGTCTACCCTAACGCCAAGCGGGGCAACCTCACCCCACCTCCAAGCGATCGCATACTTCTCCATGGCCTACCTAGCACCCATCCACCGACCATCAAGCATACGACACGCGCTCCGCCTCAACCTTACCTCCCCCACCTCCACGGACCTCGTCATCGCCAAATCCAACCGTCTCGAAATCTGGTCCCCGTCATCCGCGTCCTCAGAGGGCTACACCCTCCTCCACTCTTGTACCCTCTACGGCAGGATCCTCCTCCTCGAATGGATCCGCCCATCATCCAGCACGAACGACCATCTCTTCGTCGTCACAGACCAATACAACTACTTCACCCTCAGCTGGGACTCTGAGCACCACACGCTAAAAACCTCGCGCGAATACGTCTGCTTCGCGGAAAAAGCCGCGCGGGATGGACAGTTTGGAGACCGCGTGCGTGTAGATCCGACAGGGAGGTTCATGGCGATTGAATGTTACGAGGGGATCGTGAATGTGCTCCCGCTTACGCGGGCACCGAAGAAGGGGAAGCAGAGGGTTGGAGGGGAGGAAGTTGTGGTTGAGGTCCAGGAGCAGATCCCCGTCCGGATTCCAGAGTTGGGTGTTAGGGATTCGTGTTTTGTTGTTTCGAGGGATGATAAGGCGAGGTTGATGTTGTTGTGTGAGGATGGTGATGACGTGGAGTTGAAGATGAGGGTTTTGGAGTATGGACCTTCGTTGAAGGGGGAGATGGCTACTGCGGATTTGGAGAGGGTGGAGAGGGTTGAGGGGAGGGTTGAGGCCGGGGCGAGTCATCTAATTCCACTTCCGTTGGGGGTGTTGGTTTTGGGGGAGACGAGTATTGCGTATGCGGATGGGAAGAAGGTTGTGACGTCGCAGCCGCTTGAGGAGCCGACGGTCTGGGTGGCGTGGTGTATGATCGATAACCAGCGGTATGTCCTCGCAGATGACTTTGGACGCGCGTTTATTGTGCTGGTTTTGGTTGGTGAGAGTGGGGCGTATACGGGCCATTTGCTTAAGAGGCTTGGCAGTACGAGTCGCGCGAATGTGATGGTTTACCTTGGGGAGGGGAGGCTTTTTGTGGGCTCGCATCAGGGAGACTCGCAGGTGGTGGAGATGGTCGAGGATGGGTTGAATGTTATCCAGACTTTCAGCAACCTCGCGCCCGTCTTGGATTTTACTGTCATGGATCTGGGGAATCGTTCCCCCGATGCGATTGTTAATGAGTTTTCGTCAGGTCAGGCGAGGATTGTTACGGGATCGGGGGCGTTTGCCGATGGCTCGTTGAGGTCAATACGCTCGGGTGTGAACCTGCAAAGGGTTGGGAGCCTTGGTGATATGGGAGCGCCTATCGAGGCCCTTTTCAGTCTACGACGTGGAGCAAGTGCCGATACCCTGCTCATAAGTTCGGCTGCTGGGTCACGAGTCTTTTGCTTCGACTCAGAAGGGAACGTAAACGAAGCTGATGCCCTTGGTGGCTTGGTTTTGGACGAGCAAACCGTCTATGCGGCAAACGTTGATGATCTTCTCATCCAAGTCACCCCATCTACCGTTCTAGCAACAAACCTGGAGGACGGCGTAGCTTTTGATTCGTGGCAGCCTCCGACGTCGAAGAGCATCATAGCTGTTGCGGCGGTTGGGGAGAAGCTGCTGATTTCGATCGAGGGAACTCAGTTGATTGTCCTGGCTCTCGAGAATGGACACTTCAATGTGCTGGCCGAGAGGACATTCGACGACGATAAGCAAGTCTCATGCATCGCATTCTCACCGAGTGCCCCGAATGTTTGCTTTGCCGGGTTCTGGTCCAGCGGCGAAGTGTCTAGCCTAGATGTGAAAACGTTGGATACTATTGCAAGTCAACGTGTTGCCGAAGGCGAAATTATCCTTCCACGCTCCCTGGCAGTGACCCAAATAGTGTCGAACCAGCCTCCTACACTCCTCGTAGGCCTTGCAGATGGCACTGTGGTTAGTTACCTTATCGAGTCCGCCGAGCAGCCTTTTGCAGCCCGGAGAAGCATTATCCTCGGGGCACAACAACCAGAGCTCGCCATCATTCCTCGTAGCGACTCTGGAACGGAAAACGTCTTTGTCTCTTCGGAATACTCGTCCCTCATATACGGGTCAGAAGGACACATTGCGTACTCTGCCATCACCGACGAAGACGCACAGAGGGTCTGCAGCTTTGACTGTGAAGCTTTTCCTGGTGCAATTGCCATGGCGGTCGATTCAGAAGTGAAATTGGCCATCATCGGCGAGGAGCGCATAACGAAGATTCAGACTTTAAAAGTGGGCGAATCCGCACGCAGGATGGCGTACAGCGGTGCCTACAAGGCCTTTGGGCTGGGCTGCGTTAAACGGAGCATCGTTGGTGAAGACGAAGTCCTAGAAAGCCACTTCAAGCTCGTCGACGAAGTCACGTTCAAAGTCCTTGACACATACCCCTTTAACCCGGACGAACTGGTCGAAAGCGTGATTCGATGTGCGTTCGAAGATGAAGACACTGACAATGCCAGAGACCGGTTCGTGGTGGGAACCGCACGTCTCGACGACAGCGAACCGGGGGCGAACGAAGGCGGAATATACATATTCGAGATCGACGCTCAACGCAAGCTGAAAGTAGTGTGTGTGCATAACACGTATGCCCCGGTTAGATGTCTTGGCATCTGCCACGACCACATCGTAGCTGGTCTGGTCAAGACGGTTGTCATATACGAATCCCGCACGGAATCCAATGGTCTTAGGCTCAGTAAGAAAGCAGCCTACCGAACCTCTACAGCACCGATCGATCTCTGTGTGAGCGCTGATCACAACACCATCGCCGTTGCCGATCTAATGAAATCCATAACCATCCTCAACTTTGACCCCGCAACTTACGACTTGACTGAAACCTCTCGACACTTCGACTCAATCTGGACAACAGCCGTAGCGGCCGTCGGCCCTCCAGCAGGAGAAACTACCCCAAGCTACCTCCTCTCTTCTGCCTCAGGTCGCCTCATCCTCCTCCAATCCAACACCACAGGCGCCACGGCCCTTGATCGCCGTCACCTCGAGCCCATTAGCGAAATGTCCCTAGGCGAGGCCATTAACCGCATCCATCCGCTATCCCATAACCTCCACCCCACCTCCTCAGCCATCGTCCTACCCCGCGCTTTCCTCGCTACCGTCAACGGCGGGGTCTACATCTTTTGCCACATTGCCGAAGGGAAGAAAGATCTCCTAATCCGTCTCCAAACAGCACTTGCGCGGAGAGTCACTTCGCTGGGCGGTCTTTCGTTTAATTCCTGGAGGGGCGGCGGAAACGAATCTGGCCCTGTAAGGTTTGTGGATGGTGAGCTCGTTGAAAGGTTTTTGGAAATGGATCCGGAAATGATGCAGGAAATCAGTGCAGAGGTCGACATGGACAGTGTGAAGGTTCGGGAGATTGTAGAGGAGTTGAGGAGGGTTAGATAGACCCGTGTATGATTAATGGTAAAAAGAGGATACGGTTTTTTTTTTTTCTTTCTCGGGTGTACAATGTCCTTTGCTAGGTGGAAATAGCATTTTACAGTGCATATCAAACTGCCATGAACAATAACCACCTGTGGTTTGTGTGAATTCCGAGAGAGAAAGATTATCCCCAATCCCTGGCACATTTCGTTTCCCAATCGTCCTTCTCGAATTCATCCATTCCACTAGTTTCACTCGCATGCAGAAATATAGTTCTACGAACGACCCATGAACGTTGCCATCACCATCCTCAATTTTCATAACAAACAAATACCTCTCTCTCATCTCCAACAACATGAAAACGGTTCTATAGTGTAGCGGTAAGCACGCTGGATTTTGATACAAAAGTTCCAGAGACCCCGGTTCGAACCCGGGTAGGACCTTATTTTTGTATATCTCCGCCAATTTTTTTTGCATGCATAACTATCATCTACGAAGAAGGAAAGCAGCAAACTGTGGTTGTTTTCTATTATTCGTCGTTGCGGCCAAAACCTACGGTAAAGTGGATGCTGCACGCGGGGTTAATTCCGCGTATGGGGATTATTCAGCGGGTGTTGCAAGATCAACCCCGCGTGCTAGATTCATAGAGGGGCAAAAAATGCCGAAGCGGAATCGTGGGTATGAGGATAAGACGAAGGGTGGGAGGGTGAGTAAGAAATCTAAGATGGAAGAGGGGAAGGGAGGGAGGGATGCTTTGCTTGGGAAGGGAAAGGGGAAGGGGAAGGGGACTGCTTCGTTTGGGAAGAGGAAGAGTGGGAAGAATGGGAAGAAGGATACGCGTGGGCAAGAGAAAGGAGGCGTCAGGGCGTCCGCTCAAAATGTGGTGAGGGATGAGGCAGAAGGAGGGCCGGGTGAGAAACCTGTGGACGAGGAGATTGCGCCGACGGTATCCACTCCGACGATACTCGCTACCGCGCTCGGTGAGGAGAGTGAGCTGCCCATAGAAGATGATATCACGCCTAAGCCGAAACCAGCTGCTCCGACGGTGACCTCTACCGCGCTCCTTGGGGGGTACGAGAGTGAAGAGGAGGTTAACGATGCGATGGAGGAGGAGGGGCGGGGGGATCTTGGTGGGAGGATGAGGGTTGTTGTGGGGGATGATGATGAGGAAGAAGAGGAGGAGGAGGGACGGGGTGACCTCGGCGGAGAACCGAGAAACGATGGCGAGCAGGAGGGTCTGAATGCCGAAGAAAAGAAAGATCCCTCCGATGATGAAGAGTCAGCAGGGGCATTCGAATCCGCAAGAGAAGCGTTCAGTCATGACGACCACTCCCCCGCCGAAGACGCAAAGACCAGCACCATCGACACATTATTCGCCAAACGCGAACCGCCCAAATCAGCCCTCGAACAAGCCAAAGCAGCACGCAAATCGGGCGTTGTGTATATGTCCCGCGTGCCGCCATACATGAAGCCGCATACGCTTCGCCATTTCCTCACTCCTCACGCACCTTCAGGACTAGGGCGCATCCTCCTCATGCCGGAAACGCGTGCCGCGCGGAGGTTACGCTTACGCAAAGGGGGGAATAAGAAGAAGGTTTTCACCGATGGATGGATCGAGTTTGTGCGTAAGAAAGAGGCCAAGGCGGCTGTTGAGTTGTTGAATGGGAATATCATGGGCGGGAAGAAGGGGAATTTCTACCATGATGATTTGTGGAATTTGAAGTATTTGACGGGTTTCAAGTGGAGTCATTTGACGGCGCAGATTAAGGATGAAGAGGCTGAGTTTGAGGAGATGATGAGGGAGGATTTGAGAAGGATGAAGGATGAGCACAATAAACTTGTTGCGAATGTGGAAAAGGGGAAGATTGAAGCGAGGATTGAGAAGAAGAAGGGACGTAGAGATGGGGCCGTGAAAAGATCGTTTAAACAAAAGGAGGGGAGGAATAGAGATGAGGAAAAGGTTGAGGAGGGGTTGATGCCTGCTTTGGGGAGGATTTTCTAGCCTCATTGGGATCGTTTGAGTTGATCACTAGATGTGTTTCCTTATCATCACCTTCTCAATAACAATAATAACCGATATTCAAGCTTCGGGGCATTTTTGGGTGTCTATCCGTGGTTCCGCCTCACCTCCCCCACTCCTGTCATACTGACATAGCTCGGCCCGTGCCGGACAGGTGCATCGTGATCTCATGCGGGGCAGCGATCATGCACAACCATTTCTAGGGCCAGGTGCCTGCCTATCCAATTTCTCTCCAACCCAAAATGCGAACCATCATCCTCCCCATGGGCCCTCCCGGCTCAGGCAAAAGCACACTAACCAACGGCCTGCAACAATTCCTGACAGCTCTCGGCCGACCCTGCGACGTCGCCAACCTGGATCCTGCAAACGAAAACATCCAATACACCTGCATCTTTGACGTGCGGGATCTCGTCAGCGTGCAGGAAGTCATGGAGCAGCACGGCCTAGGCCCAAACGGCGGGGTTCTCTGGGCTATGGACGAAGTCGAGCATAATCTCGAGGAGTGGCTACTCCCACGAGTGGAAAACTGCTCAGAGACCCTAATCCTCGACCCTCCCGGCCAACCGGAACTGATGATCCATCATACCGCCCTCCCCCGGATCCTGGAAAGGCTGGAGAAGGAGGGTAATCGCGTGCGTGATTTCTGAAATGATACTGCCAGTGACTCATACCTATAGGTTAGATTGTCGTCGTGCAGCTTATTGATTCGGTGGTTCTTACCAGACCGTCGCTCTATCTCAGCAGTTTGCTCATCTGTGTGAGAGGGATGCTGCACCTGCCGTATCCGTTGGTGAACGTGCTCACGAAGATGGATAATCTCAAGGCTGTGGGAGGTGCGGATCTGCCGTTTAATCTTGATTTTTATACGGAGATGCAGGATTTGCAGCTTCTGATCCCCGCGTTGGAGGCCGAGCAGGCTGATTCGATGGTTGGGATGGGAAGTGAGAAGTGGAAGGGGCTTAATGAGGCGTTGATTTCTTTGATCGAGGATGCGGGGTTGCTGGGTTTTGAGACGCTGGCAGTTGAGGATAAGGCGTCTATGGCTTCACTGGTTAAGGCGATTGATAGGGCTAGTGGGTATGCGCTTGCTGGGGCACGCGCGACAGATGAGTTTGGGCGTACGCTGCAGGATGAGACTAGTGTGTGGGCTCAGGCTATGAGTGATCATTGGGCGGGAAAGTTGGATATTAGAGATGTGCAGGAGAGGTGGATTGATAGGAAGGAGGAGTTCGATGAGATGGAACGGAAGGCATGGGAGGAGGAGGCCCGTCTCGCGGGGGCGCTGGATAAGGATGGGGATGTGCCTGTGGATGAGGAGGAGGATCCTCTTATTGCTGAGCAGAGGAAGTGGATGGAACAGCAGAGCCAAGGTACCAAGGTTGTGAGGAAATGAGGGAGCTAGAACACAACGGTCTACTGTATTCCATATTACCCAAACCATCAATGGGAAATCCGCAGAGCTGAGCTCCACAGTCAACCGGTCAAAACTTTTTGATAGACACGATCGACCTAATTCCAGCTACCCAACCTAAACTTCCTCAACCACCACGGCGTCATGTGCACACCAGGCATCGGATGCGGCCTACTCGCCATGCGTCTGATACTTCTCACACGATCCATTCTCCAATCCAACTCACCGGGCAAATCCTCCTTATCGACCCACTTACTCCACCCAACCCTGAACTCAACCAGCCCTGGAGCCATAACAAGCATAACCTCAATGGAAAAAAAAACGCCCCTCTTCTCCGTCAACTCAGGAGGAATCCGACGCCTCATCATCCCCCGATCCGGCATCCTATCCGATTGCTGCAGCCAGCACGTCTTTAGATTAAAAAAAAAAAAAAAAACTCTGGTCGCCCCAAAAGGATATCCAATAGAAATTTGTGATGGAATCTACCCGTAATGCAGCAGTCAGTGGGTTTTGGACAGTTCCGAAGGCGCGTTCCGTTATGGGGACGCGGGTATCTAGCTCCCAGCAGAAGGTTGTCAAGTTGGGTAGGCATGAGAAGAGGTCTGCGAGGTCTTGGGTCTTGTATGAAACTTGGGACGCCCCATTTTATTTGGTGCATGGGCTCGCGGCCGAATTCGAGGGTTTGGAGATTTGTAAGCGTGCACAAGCGCGAGATGTCGGTTGAGGAGTATCGTCTGCCGTCGTAGAGGCGTAGGACTTCCAAGTTCGAGAGAGAGAAGATGCTGTCAAGATACTTGTGCATCGCGTCGTGGACATGTAGTGTGAGACTGAGTGTGGTGGGGACGAGCTCAGTGGCGGCTGCTGCGTTGGCTGAGGTCGTCACCAGTTCCAGTGCCGTGATGGCCGCGAAGAGGACCGTCGCCGCTGGTTTAAGTGTCGGAAGGGATGCGCCAGTGTCGCTTCTCGACCCGTATCTCAAATTACTCAGGTTAGGATGATTGGTAAAAAGTGGTATGACAGCGTCCTTGGCACTGGAAGGGAAATGATTGGGTCCGGTGCGTCTGTCGTAGAGGTCATCACCTGGAAGGTACCTCCCGCTCTCGATTCCGATATAATTACAACTGTTTGAACCCTTTAAGCGGATTTACAGCCTGTCCAGCTGGTGGCCAGGCTTTGAGTATCAACTTCTTCAGGTTAGGCAAGTAACTAGGCAAAACTTCGACCGAGTCTTGGCGAGGGTCCTGTATGCACAAGGATCCTAGGCTTGGCTAGAGAGTTTTTGTAGATAACTGTGGTGTCCCTCCTAGATTGGGATGAAATTGTCCAGTTCAAGGTGTTTGCTGAGGGAAGCATAGGGTGGCAATCAGGTGAGTGTGCTCTTGTTGCTGCGTGTATGACTTGGGCACGAATTCAGGTCGAAAGATTTCTCCAGCACGGTATTTCATGCGATCGGCTGTGAGCCTGAATAACTTCTGAAAGTCGGTATCGTACCAGAGCAGAGTGAGAACCTCGTCCGCCCATGCTTTGTAGACACGCCAGATTATGCGCAGTGAAGATTTGTCGACTTGGTGTATTATGTTCAACTGGAGCTCAATCGGGATGTGCATCGTTCTCGTTCAAAAAGATTTGGTGGTTGTCAAGCCTGGGTGGATTTTTGATCGTGTGCTCAAAATGGGAGAATTTCGCCCTGACTGACACCCAACCTGTCAAATCAAAAAAAAAAAAAAAAACGCACTCCTCAAATCGTGAGCAACACAACACCCCGCACAGAAGGCCGGAAGGGTCCACCAAAAAAGAGCACTCCCCCGGGTGGGCTCGAACCACCAACCTTCCGGTACAACTATTATCGCAATAACAGCCGAACGCGCTAGCCAATTGCGCCACGGAGGAATTTGTACTCAAAATTTGAGCAACATTGCATAGATACATACTCTCACTACCCTCGCTAGCGCAGACAATTACCGCACCCCAACGTAATGAACACACGAACATCGCGCTGGTCGGCACAGCCGAAACCGAAGAAAGAGAAACGAGAGAAGCGGCGAGGAATCGAGTCGCAGTCATCACACACCCAAACAGCCCAATCAACCGAGCATCAATCTACCGACTCCCAACCAGCAACCCAACCCGCAGCGCAACCCCCCTCCAACCCAACCCTCCATCCCCACCGATCAACCCCCAAACGCTGGAACCCCTCCCACCCCTCCCTCTCCCACCTCCAAATCCTCAACCCCATCTCCTCCGGAACGTACGGAACCGTCTCCCGCGCCCTCTCTTCTCAAACCAACACCGTCCTCGCCGTGAAACAAACCCCCCTATCCCCTACCCACAACAATGGATTCCCCACTCCAACCCTCCGCGAAATCACCTCCCTCCACACACTCTCTCACGAAAGAATAGTCACTCTCGTCGAAGCGATCCTCACCCCCGAAAGCGTATACCTCGTGATGGAATACCTCCCTCACGACTTACAATCCCTCTTGGCTTCCCACCCGGGGAGGTTCACTCTCTCGGAGACCAAAACCCTGTTATCCCACCTAACCTCCGGCTTGGGGTACCTCCACAGGAAATGGCTGGTACATAGGGACATCAAACCCAGTAATCTATTACTCGGCCCGCACGGCTTGAAAATCGCAGATTTCGGTTCGAGTAGATTGATCGGCGAGCCGAGGCCGGGGAATTTGACAAGTGTGGTTACGACGCTGTGGTATCGCGCGCCGGAGGTGTTGTTGGGGGAGAGGTTTTATGGAAGGGAAGTTGATTTGTGGGCCACTGGGTGTGTGTTTGCGGAGTTGGTCAAATGTGTTCCGGTTATGGAGGGCAGGACGGAGACGGATCAGTTGGATAAGATTTCGACTGTGTGTGGCGGGTTTGATGCTGCTTGGCCAAAGTGGAGGGCGTTGTCAAATGCGGGGTTGGTGAAGAGTTCGGGGAAGAAGAAGGGGGCTTTGAGGGATATGTTTGGGGACTCTTTGACGGAGAGGGGACTGGACTTGTTGCAGGGTTTACTGACGCTGGATCCGGAAAAAAGACTTAGTGCGGAAGAGGTTTTGAACCATGAGTGGTTTACTGAGCATCCGCAACCAAAGGATATGACTTTGTTCCCGAGCTTTCCATCGCGAGCAGGCAGGGAAAAGAGGTTGGCTGACGACGAGCCGGAAAAACCGCCGAGGGAGAAAAAGGTTCATCTATAGACGTGCAGTCATGGGGCAGCAGAATTGAACATCATTGCAAGAAGAAAGCACACAGAATAATAGACGACAGAATTGCCAAATTATAGCACCGCTTCAGAAGGAAACAAGGCAGCAAAGACAAGACAGTACAGAAAATGCAGCAATTTCTCAAGAGCAGGGAGACATAACATCATTGAGATCCACCTAATAAAGTACAGCCACGAGCAATACCGCCACAGCCATCATCAATCCACCATCAACCAATATCGTGGTAGCAGCACTCTTCTTTACCTTCTTGCCCTTCTTGCCCTTCTTGCCCTTCTTCTTCGACTCGTCGTCATTCTCGTCATGCTCATCGTCGTTGCTTGGAGGAGTGGGAGCGTCTCTCGACTTCGTTCCCTTTGGCTTCTCCGTTTCCAGCTGCAAATCTTTCACCACCTTTCCATCCGGGCCATGAACGATGACAGCCGGAACAGTGTCCCTGACCGGGACGAGCCCTGCACGCCTGATTCCGACGACACCCTTCTCAATCAAGTCAAACGTTCCCTCTGGCTGAGGGGGCAGCTGGAAGTCTGTTGAAAAGCCCTTCGTAGTCGAAATCAGTCCAGCATCACACTGTTGCCTCTGCCTCTCCGCCACCATCTGCACCCTCTTGCCCTTGATCTTTTCAAACTGCTCTTCAAGTGCCGCATAGTCTTGAAGCAGCTCGATATTTCCATCAGCAGTAGTCTTAACCAGACCATAGTTCGACGCCTCCTGCGTCCACTCATAGACCAGTCCTCCAGAGAAAGCCGTCATCTTGGGTCCATAAAGCGCCTGCACCTCTGTAAACGTGCGTGGCTGGACAAGGTTGCATCCATATTCAGAGAAGAAGATGGGGATGGCCGAATCGCCAAACGCGCGCACCAAGTCATCATAACCAGCCTCCTCAAATGATGAGCCGGCACCGCACCAAGAATACGAATTCAGGCCCAGGAAATCCGCATGCGAATTATCGCCGAGATCGCACTGCAAATATTGCATTGTATCGCGTCTTATATCAGCCACATCCGCGGCGCTGTAACCAACCGGAATAGCACGAGGTCCACGCCTGTTGATATACATTTTGAGATCGCGCTGCAAAGCCCGAATGTACTTGGGATCAGTCTTCACTGTAGCGGGTGCGTCGAGGATCTTATTCCCTGCAAAGAAGCCCAGCGTATTTGGGTAGTGCATAAATGCCTCCACTACCCCAAATATGTGGGAAAGATACTTGGCCGTATAGGATCCCACTGGGTCCAAGCGGTTCAGGCTCTCGCCGACCAAAGGCGAGTTGACGTCCAAGAGCATGTAGATTCCAGCAGCGTTGAAGATGGAAGCACATTCATCGTGGTCGAGTGTTGGGTCGAGGTTGTATGATCGAATGACATTGATACCGAGACGTTGCATCAAGGCGGCATCACGGAGACAGAGGGTGGAGTTGGACAGCGGATCACCTTGCCCAGTACCGTATGAGGAGGATCCTCCAGGCTGATAATCGATACCGATGAGCATGAAGCGTGCATTCGTGTCCGAAGAGACGAAGTTTTGGGAGTCGATGGTGATGGGTTTGAGAGCCAAAGCGGCCGGGAGGAGGAAGGTGAAGAGAGATTTGGTGAACATGTTGGCTTTGGAATGCTGATCGAGAGATGATTGGGATGGGAATGTGGATGAGAGGAAAAGAAAGAGAAAGCTGCGACGCTGATATAGAGGGAAAAGAAGGGGGAGGGAAGGCACGTCTCGGTTGGGTGTGGATTGGGAAGAAAGAAGGCTGATGGTTAGAAAGGCAGGCACGGTGGGTAGGCTCCATTGGAGATTACGTAGGCAGCAAGTACATCCAGTCTGATGGAATGATTGAAAAGAGGTGATGGACCCTACCATGCTGAAAGTATGGTGTGAGACTTTTGCATTCTGGCAACTGAGAATGCCCATATCTGAGCACCGCATCTGCTTAACTGGCTCTATCACTGCACTCAAGAAGCTATTGAGTGGATGTCAGTTCCATCTGCTGATTGACGTTCATCCGTCAGCCTGAATCGAGTTTGAGCCCAGCTTCCACATCGATGGCATCTCTGCAAAGCTCGTGCCGACGAATCGACCGTTTCTCCGACCCATTATTGCTGTCTCAATGCAGATGGAATGTATTAGGATGTCACATGCGAAGTCGTAGAGGTGACGTGTGATGTGTGCCCCACGCGCCCCCGCAGTCCACCAACGTTCCCCCCCCCCCCCCCCAAAAAAAAAAAAAATATTCCGCGAAGCTCAACGACGCAAAAACAGCCCAGCCCAGCTATAGCAAAGCAAAGCAAAGCAAAGCAAAGCATAGCACAACACAGCTTCACGCAGCGCTATCTATACACACCCATAATGTCCCTCTCCCCCACCCTCAAGCCTTTACTCGACTCCTCTATCTGGTACCTGTTATCCCTCTGGCCAGCTGTAGAAATTGCCTGTTCCAACGGTTGGGGCGGACCAGAGAGCTACAGTAAAAAAGACTGGTTCGCAGCCGAGATCGTCGAATACATAACCAACGGACAAGATGGATCAACGCCTCGAGAAAAACAAGAGGATCTAGAGGTTTTCCTGTTGAACGTCATGGCAGATGAGTTTGAGACGGTGCTTGAAGATGAGAGTGAGGTTGATGTTGCAGCTGGCATGTTGAAGATTTACGATGATCTATTGAATGGTGATAGTGGTGCTGCGCGGCAGATCAAAGCGAGGTGGGAAGGGAGGGGGAGGTTGGTTACTGATGTGAGGGTGGAAGAGCCCGAGGGTGAGGATGGTGAGGAGGGTGAGGACGTAGAAGACTATGATGGTGATAGTGATGATGAGATGATGGACGTAGACGACAACGCCCAGAAGAAGAAAAAGAGAGAGAAGCCAAAGGCGGAGGTGGATGAGGATGGGTTTACAAAAGTCGTGAGGAGGTAATGGCGGGTTTTTTATATAGTCGTCTGCCGTGCGAATAGATCGATGACGCCGTTGAGCATGTCCTCGACAGGAGGGAGATTGTAGCTGTGCTCGTAGTCGAAGAGCTTTTCTAGATGTTCGGGACGCACGACGGGACGGGTGTCTTCTAATCGTTCCGACGAGAGGAGGTGGTCTTTTTCTGGAAGATCTTCGATTATGATATCCTCTGGTTCGGATACCTCCACCCCCGCTAGGGCGGTCCCGGAGAATAGAGTCATCTCTTTTGTGGGTTCCGTCGGGGCAAGGCTCAAACTCTCCGTTGTGGCATCGTTGAGCAGGACGGTGAATCCCTTCTCCCCATGACGGGAGAATATGGCAGCCACACTGCTGACCATGGTGAAGCTGTGTATGCTCTGCGACTTTTTCGGATCGTAGACGGTGACTCGGTTGCCCGCTGCGACGGCAAACGTGTTGCTGAGAGTGTTTACAGCCAGTAAAGGTGGCTCGCCGTTTGCCAGATGATATCTGTGCAGCTGGCCGTTTGTAATGACATCCGACACAACAGCGGTGTTGCGTGCGGCAACGATTAGATGACGGCCCTGAAATGCAGCGTCCTCTGGCTGATCGCCGATTTTGAGAGACATGATAGGTTGACTGAGGCAAATGTCTGCATTCTGGATCATGTACAGCAGCGGCTTCGAATGCATATCTGGCGGTCCCTGGGCTACTGCGAGTAGAGAGCTGTCTTCGCAATATGCCAGACGTATTTGGCTACCGGCAAACTGCTGAAGTTTGACGGCGAATTTGCATTTCCAGTCGTCCTGACCCTTTGGCCGCCATATTCTCACAACATTGTCTTCGCCGGCTGTGGCGAAGCTGAGAGATGTAGGCGCGCTGACAAGGTGTTGTATTTTGACATTGTGTGCTCCAGCTGCTTTGTCGATTCTCGCACTCAGCGTCCACAATTTCTGCGCCTCGTTCCACTGCCAGAATTTGAGAAAAACTTGCCGTCTCTCCGCCCGTAATTCTGCAACGCTGCAGATGCTTGAAGCAAGATGTTCAACATCCTGTGGCGGCGGCATCCACTCTTCCACACTCGCCAGCCAAAGGCCATCGAAACTCAACGCCAGTAATGTAACATCAGGCGATGCGATGCGAGTCCCGTCGGGGCCTAGATTGAAGTCTGTAACATTGTTTCTGGTAAGGGACTGTCTGCTGAGATGTCGACACGAGACGTAGTCAAATGTCTGCAGAAACGGCCTTTCCTGTTCCTCCAACGTACTAGGCACCGTAAGCAGGATCTCGTCGTCCCTTCGCGGGTTCAGAACCACAGCCGCTCTAGCCGCCTTCCCTGTACCCTCCATTGCCAACTGCAAACCTGCAAAATTCGCGATTGGCTTGAACTCGCTGGTGCTTAGAACCATAATGGAATTATCTCCCATCTGCACTGCATACTGGTCGCCTCTGGGCGAGACCACAAACCTCTCAATTGCGCTCGTCAAGTGCGGTAGGAACTGCTTCATCCCCGTATCCAGTTGCCATAGGACAAGTACAGTCTCCTTTCCGCCGGAGATGAGGTACTTTCCATCTCTCGAGAACTTGACCGCTGAAACCGCCTCACGATGCCAATGCAGCGACCTCGGCGTAGTTGTGAGTCTCCCATCCCTCAACTCCGACGACGTGATCTCGTCGTAGAGCTCCAACTTCCCCGAGTCCAACCCCAGTACAAGCGACAAGACAGGTTTCCTTTTCGGCTGCGAGATCCGCGCATCCACACAAATAACGCGCTGCGGCTGGGGGATATCCGTCCACGAATAATGTCCCTTGGAGCTCTTCTTCCCAACCATAACGTTCTTCTTCCCATGGACAACAACAAACCCCTCTCCAACCCACAAGTCGCGGAGTTTATGCTTCGTCTCGAGAATCACCTCCCCGTTGAGCATCAACGCCCCCCTCTCCAATTCAAAAAGCCCATCTCCTCCCTCAGCAATGGCAATGACACTCCTCTTAGTCCCCTTCTCTTCCACCAACCCACGCTCCGTAAAATCCCAGATAAGCCTCCTCCCATCCGCACAAAGCACGCGACAGTGTGTCTCATCGCAAAGCGTCAGTCCCCGAATTTCAGGCCCTTGGTCATCCAAACTCGCCGAACTGATGACCAGCGAATCCTCGATGCCCAAGAGGTACACCTCCCGCGGTTTCGCTACAAGGAGCGCCGAGGACCTCGCAAAGATTGGATCAATAGTATTAATAAAACGACCGTTTCCAGTAAACCTCATCGTGTCTGCAAAGTCGCTCCCAAAATATCATCCCCACGAGCGCGAAAAAGTTCTTAGGGTTACGGCAAAAGTGGGGATAAGGTCCGGCCCGACCCGAAGACGCAGCAACCACACCAAAATCTTTACAACCAAACATTCTCTGAATCGAACCTCCTCCCTACCTCAGCGCGAAGAATAATAAAGAAAAATGATTATCCCAATCCGCTGCTTCTCCTGCGGAAAGGTATTTTCTCTCCCCCCCCCACCCCCCCTTCCCCCGCACAGCGTCTCACTCTACTGACGATGTAGGTCATCGCAGACCTCTACGAGCGCTATGTGGAATTGATTGGGTCTTCGAACGACGGCGAGATTCTCACGGATGGAGATGCGATGGATCAGATTGGACTTACGCGTTATTGCTGTCGTCGCATGATGCTGACCCACGTAGACCTTATTGAGAAGTTGTTGAGGTATAATCCCGCTGAGAGGGAGATAATTCGGCAGCAGGGGAGTGGGCAGCAGAGGTAGACTGAGCAGAAGAGGTGGATGGTGGATGCTATAACTGGAGGGCATGGTTTGAGGGGAGGGCGGACTGTATGGTACTTTTGATGTGATGTGATACCCCCGGCAGTTCATTGAGAGATCCCGTTTGTTGGGCTGTATCTGAAAGATGATAGTTGTGAGATGATCCCACCATGTTATAGATGCAAATGAAACAACAGATAAACGTCTAATCATACAATATCCAACTCATCATCGTCGTCACCGAATCGAAGGTCGGCACCACAACCACTCTCCCTGCCAGGTTCCCTGATCCCCTTCCCAGCAATCATGAATCTCGCCTTCTTGGACGGACTCTGCACACCACTATCCCTCGACAAGGGTCTCATAGCCGTCTGCCTCACCTCCGTCTCAGGCGTCTTAACCCTCAACAACTCACTTTTCCTCGCACCACCCCACCCCACCGCCTCCCTCCCGGTTGTCGGAACCGCCCCAAGCCCAAAATGAAACTTCCTATCCTTCGCCGCACTCAACTGCACCCGCGAAGCATCGTTTGCCAACAGCCTCAACTCCGCCGCCTTAGGCTTCTGAAAGATTCCACTCTCCGGCGCGGAGCGTGCCGACATAGCACTATTCGACCGGGCGAGCATGTATTCCTTGCCCACACTGCTAGGCATCTTATCCAACGCACGCTGGAGATCCCTTTCCTTTTGCGCAGCAGCCAACCTCTTCCGACTCGCCTCTTCAGTACTCAAATTCGTCAGCTTACTCGAATCCTCCGCATCGAGAAGCGAAGCCGCACTCCCCCCCAGCCCATGCTGGTGATGATACAGGGTTCCATGCTCCCTCGAATTCGTAACCGTCGAGCTACGTTTCTCTCTCGCCCTACCCTTCCCCCCCGCGTTAACCCTCCGCCACATGGTATTAACCTCCATCCTCTCCTTCCTCTGCTTCTCAACGAACAGGTTAAGGTGAAATTCACAAATCTCCGTAGATCTCCGATCGATCCACGCGTTACACGGCTGACCGTCTTTCTTGATGCTGGTGCAGTACCCCAAATCCCTCGCCGTTCCGATCTCCATGATTTTGTCATCGCTGGAGGAGAGTTTAAGGCTGAATTTACCGCTATGGCGGTTCCCTTTGGGCGGCATGATTCCCGGGTTCAGGATAGCGAGGAGGGTTCCGGGGGTAAGTTTCCAGAACTGGTCGAAGCCGGTGTCGAAGAGGAAGAGATCGATTTCCCATGCTAGATCGCAGAGTTTGAGGACCATGAATTTGTTTCGCGGCGCATCGGCGTCGATTTGGGGTTTCCCCGTTTCGGAGGTTTTGTGTTTGAATGCTTGATCGTAGGGGGATGATTTGGATGCGAGAATGGCGAGGATGACGATGTCTTCTTCGCAGTCGGGAGGCTCGTAGTCGGGTGAAACGACTTCCTTGAGGAGACGAGGGAGGGTGTAGATTTGTTTGGTTTCTAGTTCGCGTGCGAGGAGGGCGTGGGGGACGTTGCGTTTGCTGAGGTGGAGTTCGGAGAAGGGTTCGTAGCTTGCTTCGTCCTTGTCATCGGGCTTGGAGGTATCGGTGTTTGAGCGTTGGGATTGAGGTCTGCTTGTTGAGCCGCCGGAGCTGGGCCGCAGTTGCATTGTGCTGAAGGTTTTGCTTCGGCCGCGCTCGATGCGCTCCGCCTTGGCTTCCTTCTCGTCGGCCTGCTTTAGACCGGCTTGGAGACGCTCGGTGAAGCTCTTGGGGCGAGAAGTATCGGGACGTTTGGTGGGTACGCGCTTGGGAGGCTTCACCTGTCCGTCTCGGGCCCGTTTGAGGGATACGTTTGAGGCACCGGCGGTGGTATCCAGGCCCAGCCGCTTGCGCGCGGGTGAGAGTTGTTCCTGCGGTGCAATGGCTCTCTCTTTTGCCGGCGACATGGGCACCTGGACATGCGTCTCGGACTGAGCGCGCGAATGCTTTGGCCGATCGACCGACTCTTGCCTCTTCCTTTTCTTATCTTTTAGTCGCTGCCTCTGCTTCAGACGGATTTTGATCTCATCCAGCTTGAGCTGGATATCCTCCTCGTCTTCTTCATCTTGTCCCAGCTCTTCTCCCCGCTGTCGCTTTCGCTCAATCTCCTTTTGCTTCCTGCGCAGCGCAATTTCCTCCAGTCGGAGCTCCTCGTCGGCCTCGTCGGATTCGCTGCTGCTCATGGAGATTTGGCGCATGGCAACTTTGGTTGGACTGGGGCTGATGGAGCGTGCGGGAAAGCGCGACTGATGGTCCTGCCACTTCTTCCGTCCGCTGGGTGACGACAACAACGCCTGGAACGGCGACTTGGGCGGCCATGCTGCGCGACTAGCATCGGGCGACGCCGGCACACGCGGAGACTCGCGCAACACCACCATGGCTTGTGTCGTCTCGTTGCGCCGCATGACAACCGTCGTCTGGCAGATCTGTGGCTTCTGATTGGCTACCGGGCCACCGCCTTGTTGAACCGTTGACGCTAGCCGAATGTGGCTGGCGTGAGACGACTTCTCGGGAACGTCATCCAAAGGACCATTGGTGATGGCCCAGAGAGACGCCAGGAACAGTCGAGTCTGAATGCAGAAGACGATATAGACTATGGAATCGTATATAGATTGCCGAATACATGGTTAGACGCCTGCCCACCCTCTACTTGTCCAAGCGTGTAATTGCGACTTCCAACCTCAGGCGGTCTCGCTCTACCGAGACAGCTACATGACAGCGGAAGATGCCCCCAACCCGCCGCTCGCAAAAGGCGCGCGGTCCTGCTGCTGCCGAAGCCGAATCTTCTGCGGTCTCTCCGTCCGTAGACAACCCCCCAACGCTCCACATCCTCCCGCGCGGCCGCTCTGCTACTGCGTGCATCGTCACCCTCCCCGACCCCATCACGCCCACCAAAGCAGCCCAATACTTCGTTGACCCCATCCTCGGCTTCTACGAATTCACCCAAACCTCCTCCCCCAAGAACGTCCCCAAATCCTGGCTCCTCGTCGACGACAACCAAGGCTACACTCTCCAATCCCCATCCCTGGTAATCGCAACCCCCATCGACCCTCTCTTCCTCCTCCTCCCCGCGCTCTGGACCGGCGCGATCGACAACACCTTTGCGCCTCTCCACGACCGCCTCTTCTTCAGCGACAGCGACACCCGCTACGCGCACCTCCGACCTCTCCTCGGCCCCGAACTCGAATCCCAACTTGAGTCTCGCCTCTCAACTATCTGCAACTCCCAAGCCGTCGGCGACGAAGTCTACTACAACCTCTCCCTGGACAAACTAGCCTCCGTTCTGCTATTCAAAACCCAAAACCTCAACCTCCCGCCAAGCCTTCATAAAAAGCTCGTGGACGAACCTCTCGAAGTTCCCGGAATCGAATCCGCCATTGTTTCAGAAGACATCAAAGCCCTCCTCCGCACGAGAGCCGCGCTGGGCTATATCCTCCGCAACTACATCACCGAGTCTTTACGACCGCACTTATGGACGTTATTCGCTAAAGCGATTGACTTTGCCCCCCTGGACGCGCACCTGCAACATGTAGAGAAGCTCAGGGCCGAAGCGCTGGCGCGACAGTCGTTGACGGATAATCTTAGCCGGAAACGTGGCGGCTTGGGTGATGAAGAGGCTATGGATAGGGCGGAGACGAAGAAGAGGAAGAAAGAGGAAGAGGAAAAGAATAAGAAGAATGCCTCGCTAGGGGTGAAGAGACTCATGAAGGCTGATACTACCGGTATGAAGAAGTTGAGCAGTTTTTTTAAATCTGCTTAGCTGCTGAGGCCGAGATGGTTGGGTTGGTTGGTTGAGTCTGTTGTGCTGGGGTCTAGGATTGTTGGTGGGTGTGTATGAGACGGAGGGAGGGCTCACTGCTTGATTCGGTGGTTTGTTTTTCTTTCTTTTCCTTGTTCTTGGAGGCTTGGTCGAGCACCACGTCGCCGATGATGCTGCTTGTTGATTGCAGGCCACCTTGGGCCCGTGTTAGTGCATTTGTGGTGTGGCTGTGGACGGCGTACCGCCTTTGCCTTTCCAGGCGTCTTTCATTGCTTCGGTCATTAGGAATGTTAGGTGTCAATGGGGATGTCAATGTCGACGTGACAAGGGGGACAATGTCATGCGGTCGATCATGATGCAAGTGTTTCAATCGATTGGTTATCCATAAGCTGATCGGCAGCCTTGTATCCCCCTGAAGATCGATTACATCACTGGAACCCTCTTACATAAACTCTTCGAGCAGCTTCTCGAGCTTCATCCTTCAAATATGGCACAATCACTGTAAATAATCAAGTACGTGCAACTTATGATATCTTGGCCGACTGCTCGTTCCTTGTCACTGCCGTCTAGGGTTCGGCTTGGAACGCACTCTGCCAAGAAACCGCACAGAATTCAAAATTGTATACCCATCAGTCGCACAAGCTTCCCCAGCCATAACTTGACTCCAGACAATGGCCCAAGTTCACCTAGACATAGACTACCAAGACGCCTACGTCGAACCTCTCATCCGCTCAGCTCTGAAAGCCCGGCTCCCGCACGGAAGCTATGTCTTCTTCCTCTCCCCAGCCGAATTAACCCCAGACACCCCCACCCTCGAATGGAAACAATACGAATCCCTCTCCTTTCCAAGCATCCTCTCCCACCCACAAACCTTCCTTGCAAACAGCTACATCATTCGCAAAGCGTTGATCCGCAAAAACTTTCTCGCCGAGACAGTGCGCTACTGGGTTGCGAAGCACCCATCCTCCATCCTCGCTTCCGGCATCAAACCCTCTCTAGACCTAGAAGTCGACTACGCCGAGTTCCTCGACGAGGCGCTTTACGAAGCGTACGAGCTAAACGAAAGCTTCACTCGGAACGAGCACCAGCAGGAGAAAGAGTGGTGGATCCTGAAACCAGCTCTTACAGACGGTGCGAACGGCATAAGACTCTTTTCATCCTTGGATGAATTGAGGGGCATTTTCGAGGAGTGGGAAGAATCTACCTCCTCCTCCGATGATGACGATGATGACAGTGAGATCGTAAACTCGGAAACAGGCCCCCAGACGAATCATACGAAAGGGAGTGAAGGAATAATAACCTCCCAACTCCGCCACTTCACCGCCCAGCCGTACATAACCCCACCCCTCCTTTTCCCTCAGGTCGGGAACAGAAAGTTCCACATAAGGACGTACGTCCTCGCTGTCGGCGCACTGAAAGTCTACGTGTACAGACACATGCTTGCCTTGTTCGCGCAGAAAGAGTACATAACCCCCACAGCGCAAACTGAAATCGACCTGCGCGCGCATTTGACGAATACATGTTTCTGGAAGGCTGGAAATAAGCGGAGCGACACCGGTGAAAATTCCACAACACTCCTAGCCCCAGATCCGGCTGAGAAAATGGTCATCCCCCTCTCCTCCCTCCCACCAACGCACCCAACTCTTGGCTCCTGGCTCCCTGCTACACTCTCACAGATAAATACCCTCACATCCGAACTCTTCCGCGCCGCGGCCCAGATGACAACGAACTTTCAGCCCCTCCCCAATGCGTTTGAGATTTTTGGGGTCGATTTCCTCGTCGATGCAGATGGGAGGGTTTGGCTATTGGAAGTCAATGCGTTTCCGGATTTTAGACAATCGGGGGAAGAGGCGAAGTGGGTTGTTGAGGGGTTGTTGGGGGGCGTGGTGGATGTGGGGGTAAGGCCATTTTTTGGATTGGATGCTCAAGAGAAAGGTGGGGATGTGGGTAGGGATGCTTCGCAAGGGGGAGATGGGGATATGCTCCTGGCTTTGGATTTGGATTTGGGGAGGCGGTAGGGGGTTTATCAAGGGAGGGGATTACGGGGTTCATATGCCAGAAGACGTCGACCTTACGCTCAAGGCGGCTTATCGCGCCTTGCACTGGCTGATAATGAAATATACACGGTGATAAAGGACTCTTACTCAATGTCTTCCACAAGCGAGGGAATCAGGACCTTCAAAACACCCATTCTATGTTAACACATCCGCTTTCCAGACTTGAAAAAACGACACGCTGAGGACAGCCATGAAAGGATAAAATTCCATCCGGCGGGCAGTAAACTCCCTACTACAACAGGCATGCTCAATCTTCCGATTCCCGCCAACCATACTTCAGCATACTCCAACAGCTTACCATTACACGACACTAATGGCCGGCGACAAGCAACTGAATGGCAATCGCCCGCATTCTATTCTCCCGCCGTACATATCCAAACGAGCGCTTGGATGCGGCAACTTGTTCGCAATTCCTAAAAATGTTCGATAAAGACAACAACAAGTTCTCTGGCGAGTCTTATGAAGAGTCCCGAAATAAGGCACGGAGATCGAAAACATGCTGAGAAACCTTATGGTAAGAATGCCAAGATTCGGGTTTCTCTAAAATAGAGAGATGATGCAGACTCTCTCAGATGACCTTCTATACGGGGAAAAAGCGGCTGACCAGGCCTCACATTATAACTACCACGACAGACCTTCTAGACTCTGAACCAGAAAATAAGTCAGTCCGCTGAACACTGATTTACGCTCAAAGCGAAATGGACTGCTTAGGAGTGGCTGAGCCACCGCATCGTATCGTGTCCAAGCCAGCTGGACAAAACCTGAGCTGCGAGACCAAACTACAACTGATCAAGCTGCATCCCGAACTGGGATGCGAGGAAAAAGTGGTAGTTACCCTATACTTGTGTCCAAGCCAGCTGGCCATAATCTGACCTACGAGATCAAACTGCATCCAAAACCGAGAGTTGAAAATAGAAAACGGGGATCACTGCATCGTACACAGAATTGTCCAAGTCTCAGAGCAGAAAGTGATGGATAATCACCCACGGACAAGTGGCGAGCCCGCAAACAACGATGGAAAAACGAACATGGTGCAGAGCTGCAACAAAATCCATTCCGTGGACCCGGGCGTGTTCGATCCTGTCTCTGCACCTCGGCCAGGGCGAAACATCAAGAAGATCAATACCTTACCGAAAGCAATCCATTCGCCCCGGCACATGAACGATCCGTGGCGGCAGGACGAGATACTCAGGGTGGACGTGATCATGGATCAACTCCGCAGTTAACAAGGAAACGTGTCCGACGCCTAGCGTCACATCCAATGAAAAAGTGCATGGATAGGGATCTCCAAGACCGAGCTGCCTTGTTACGAAATCCCGTCGAATCGTAACGGTAAAATGATGGCTAAGCATCACCGTGACAAAGTTTACTGTTCCTGTGGACGGGAATGGGATTGTTCAGCAGTGGAAAAACCCATGGCTTGGCAGCGCACCTGGTTCCCAAGAATTGTGGGACTACGCAAAGCGCTACGATCTGGAGGGTGTGCTGTGACTATAGGGAACTGAACGAGAAGCATGCGCACCCCCTAACCAACGCAATGGTTCAATTCGCGGGCAGTGAGACTGCGACTTCTTGGATTTGAAGGATGGGTTCTAACACGTCCCACTCGCACATTCGCAACACCTTTCGGCCTTTACGAATGGCCAGTAATGCCCTTTGGCCTATGTCCAGCCGGTGAGAAAAAAGTCACACCGGACCAATTCTCGCTTGGTATGATGGAAAGAGACTTGATACGATGGTCTTTCGCAAAATTCGATTGACAAGTGGTGTTTTCGATGCCAAGTTGTCTTTACACTGTGGGGGGAGGGGGGGGGGGATACCATGGAGGCTGCACGGGTAACAGACTGTTTGTCAAATCCTCGATCACACATCTCGGACTTTTGTACAGAGGCCTACACCGGTGGAATTTCAGCGGACACATGGAATGCGCGGGCCCGCAGTTCGGTCCGGCACCGTTGCGAGCGAGCCCAACCTCGAGAGCCTCGCGAGTTCTGGTCTCCGTGGGGAATGTATTGGCAGAGTGGGAGATGGAGCGCGGCATCACGCGCAAATGCGCCCATATCGTCGCTGGCAAGAGGCGAGAGCTACGACAAGTTCTGCTTGGAGGGGCCGAGATCTGAGCTGGGAGGTGATTGAGCGAGATGTTCTGTGTATGTATCTAGACTATGTATTCAACCGTACCCTAGCAAATCATCGCTACCAGCGAGAGAAGCCGATTCATCTGCGGACAATCGGCCGCATTCACCGATGACAAGTAACGTGGCGTCGTGTATGTAGCATGACGTGGTATCACGAAAAACCTTTCTCCCCAGGGAAAAATCAACCCTGGGAAACCTGTGCCATCCAAGTTTACTGGCGAACTCAGGAGCTATAGCTTCTGACGGAGACGACTCACTGGATGCGGAGGAATGGGCGAGCTCCCATGCCGGGTGGGCAAGGTTCTGCGGCTGCCGAGCTGAAAATCTCTGAAAATGCTGGCGTCCGCCTTCCATGAAACATTTGTGTCTCGCGAGCTGTCGCCATGGTGGTACAGCGGAAGACCGTGATGGCCAAATCCCTCCGCCATGTCTACAGATGTCATACATCACTACCAAGGCTGGCACCAGAGGGCGGTGACTTCACCCGCATCCCCCATCACCAAGCACTACAAACAATTGCAGGACCATGCCTATGTTTATGACTTGTAGGCCTGTGACCTGCGAAGATATCGTCTTTGAACGTAGGAGACAATACACCACCGTCTTCGCTCCACGATCGGGTCTCGGTTGCCGTCAAGAAAATCAGCAAACGACAGGTGCCGGATATATTTGGTACTCGTCTCTGAAAGCTTGAAAGACTGGGTCACATACAGAAGCATCCAAAATGAGGTTCTTAGCTGTGCGTGGAATCGAACGACTTTTCGTCCTCACAAAATTTCTTTTTCATGCCATTCTTGAGGTTGGTTGCGCGGCTTTTTTTCTCACATCGTGGGACAGATGTGGCTGAGAGCTAGACTCCTATCTCCCGCCACGGAAGAGAAGCAGGACACAGCGAGCACTATCAAGGAGGGCGAGATGCTTTGCAGCGTCGGTTCACTTTTGAAGGTCGCGACTGCGATCAAGGGTGTGAAGATAACAAGATTAGGGCTTTATTAATGGGACTTACTGACCTCCTGTTGGTCCACTTACATCACATCAGGGTTGTGGGGTACACAAGCGCGATGGGGGAGCATCGCGGGTACGAAGACAAGTTCTGGGGTTTTATCGATGAACTTTCCCCCCTGTCTTCCGGTCAATCTCAGGATCGTTGCCTTCGCAACTGCCATCGAAGAGCACCAAGGATACGAGAACAACAAGGTTTCGGGCTTTATCGATGAGACTTTCTGCCTTTTCTGATACACAAACAGCCCATGCAACGTTTGGAGAGGTATGCGATAACCATTCATCGGCCTGTTTGATTTGTGGGAGGACATGAAACGCGGAAAGCGCCCTTCCTTACCATTTCAAAACGTGCCATTCTCAAGTTTGGACGGAGACCTCAAGAATCCAAAGGAGCACGGCGATGTGTCTAACCACTGGATCAATGGGTGGATCGATTTGACACGTCTCTTGCCAAATGTGTGATTGTTGACCAACAATCATATAGCGTAATCTCCAACGATTCCTCTAGGGCCACCATGCACGGGATTGGTTCTCAATGAGGAACACGCTCCGTCGCGAGGGGTGAGGCAGCTGTATGATGAACATCGTCTTTGCGTGGATCATTTCGATGGCTTTGGTGTTCTCCTTTGCGACGAACATCTGGACTGCAGAGGGAGGTCGCGCTGACTTGTCATTTCGTTGACGAAGATTGGAAGTTTCACCCCATCGTCGTTGCCTTTCGAGAATCTGTAGAGCGGCGGCACACTGGCGGTGAACTAGCTCCTGCCTGGCTTCAAGTACCAGGGCATATGTACCCCAGATGGGCTGCTTGTGCCAACTGACATCATAGCACGGTTAACCAGGCCTTGTTCCACAGCGTCGATACCCTTTACCTCTATGGTAACTCAGCGTATCGCACTCTTCGTTACGCCTGAGAGGACGTCCTCGGTGAGGATATCGGTTGAACAGATATTCGGCCCGACTGGAAACCTCTTTGCATCGACTGCCTTCCAACGGGATCAAAAGATGGAATTACAGCGGCAGTACCGCTAAAATAAATTCAAGGATGCTGCCACCGTGCGTGCGAGCTCAAATCGCTTCAACTTTCGTTTTGTGCAGGCCACACATGTCTGCACGGCAACCAGATCTCCGTGTGTCTCGTTGAGTCTGGAAGAGTACTTTTACGGGCTAGCCCTTTCGTCCCATGGTTGTTACATGGGTGTGGTTCACCAGGCGCGCGCGTATGCGGTACCCGTGCGTCTTTTGTGCAGGAGCTCGTGAGTATATAGAAGGCCCTCTGGCCTTCTATAGCTTCCATGCGAGACAATATCTTGCTCGAATCTGGGCCCGTGCACCCCCAAATGCTTCCCTGCACAAGAACGTCGTAACAGATTATGTTGGCAAAAGGGTAGAAACGATAGTGATAAGCGCTACACCTTCCTAGACTTCCAGAATGGGTTCTAGCGGGTCTCAAAGCCCAAGCAGATGCATTCATCACCCCGTTCAGGTTGTTTGAGTAGATGGTCATGCTCTTTGGCTTGACCAACTCCCCGGCAAAGTTTCAAGCTCTCATGCAAAGTGCTCATCTACGCTCCATCTCTCTCTGCACCAAAATATTGTCGGCATAATTTTCCCTCGAGGTCTGCTTGCCAGCAATCACAGGTTTGGCGGATCGTTTCTCCTGCTGGGACTGTTGATGCGGTCACTGGAGTGGGCGGATACGGCTATCTAAATTTTCAACTTAAGAGGCAGGGCATTCATGTTCTTTATCATCTAATTCATACCTTTTCTTTCCTTTGTCGTTCTTCCTATCACCCAACACTATAAGGCTTTGTGGAAAGTAGGATTTTCGCAATTATTATGTTTCACAAGTGCCGCCTTCCGTTCGAAACGATATATGCTTCGCTTATACCAAGATCCAGAATATCGGCAGATGATTGATTCCGCTTATTGGCAAGATGAGAAAACTAACATAACGATCAGACTTCCCCCGATCTCCTGAGTCTTTGTTCCAGTGAAGCCTCATTCAAAGGGACATCGTATCCACCCCTTCGATGATTGCGCCATCAGCTTTCTGCGTGCGAAGTCGTCGGATAGTGACGTTTTGGGTAATGTTTCCCATTCGACACCATCTCCAAAGTTTCTCCTGTCCGACTCGGCCAATCTTGCCAAGATCTTATGAACTTGTGAATCGAGACCACGTGAGGTTCATGAGGTTAGTGAGCTTCGTTCAACCGGTTTTCAGCCCTTCAGCCAATGTGGATGGCGTTTCTGTGGCGCAAGCCCGGCTCGAGCATAGAAATTGAACAGATCCAATCTTGGATCATTCTTCAACGCTCATTGCATGATCGCCCTGCTTGGGTATGCGACAAAAGATTCGTAAAGTCTTTGTCCATGTATGTTAGCCAGGGCAGGCAGAGTAGATGGGATGATTCGACGAGAAGAGATGTGGCCAGAGTTTGTATATACCTGGTCAATATCCATGATGCCATTCTGGGTATCTCTCTCCATTTACATTGATTAAGGACATCTCATTCCCATCAGTTCCAATCATTACCATCCTCTCGTTCGTCTAAATCCATTCTCATTCCTGCGAGCGTCTCATTCTGATTATAATATCCCCACTCGTCCCCGGAGAAACTAGCCGACGCAAATGCGATCCGAGACTGATTCATTCGAGAGTTCCCAGGAATCATTTGTGGAATGCAGGTGGTGCTGGAAAACTTGGTGCCGGTCGCATCGAGATTTGTTAGGAATTGGCAATCTTGGAAGAGCGTTTCAGCTCTGACCCCTTTTGACCAGACATGGGGTTATGAGGTTGCATGGGGCATTTTATCTTCATGTGCGACGTTCTGACTATGCGGGTCGCTACCAATGGTACTATCTTGTTCGGGTCCATGTAGCGAAGGCGTCGTGTGCGTCCAAGGGACGTTCGATGAAGCAGTTTCCTCTTCAACTTGTTCAAGTTCAGGCGAGAAATTTGGGGTAGTCGTGTCTGAATTGCCACTCAGGATTTTGCGACGACGTAAAATTTTGGCATGCTTCTCTTTACCGCGCTCTATATAGCTCCTGGATAATTTCGCCAAGGACTCTGGGAGAAAACGAAGAGCCTCCTCGTGCAAACGGATCATCTCAAGAAATAATTGTTAATCTAGTTCGCGATACTTCCTGGCATTTATGAGGTTTTGCTTTTTGCGCCGTGGGTTCCCGACCCGCACCTGGGTTGGATGAAACCCAGGGCGGTTTCCATTTGGATGCATATATGGATTCGATTGTTGGTTTGATGGGCTAGGACGCGACGATGACTCTTCGCAGCTCCGCGGGGTCCAGCCGTGATGATGACTTACATCTCCATATGCCGGCTGATTGCCTGGGCTGGCCTTGGACGGATTCGTGGGAGAGGCAAGGACTGGCGTCGCCATTGTGCCTGTGGGGCCTGTGTCTTTCGGTGAATTTTTGACAGGATGATTGGTGAGCATCGCTCTACCTGTGGATTGGAATTTGGTGAATGGCAAAGACATGCTTATATGTTTAGACCGAGGGTGGTCATGAGAGAGTAAGCACGGGAACAAGTTCCAGGGAAGTGGCCCAACAGCCCGAGACGTCATCAATGCAGGTCAATGAAGGCTCACGTGGAGTGCTACTTGCATATTCGCTATGCGGTGTAATGGGCTTATCAGAGAGTCAATCAGGGATAACGTGGCCGTACAACCTGTTGTCAAGGCTTAAAGCAAATGCTGACCTGAGAACCTTCCTGTATTGTTGAGGAGCGACAAGCGACACACCTTTGGATTCATATACAAATGCATTGTCTACATTCGGTTATTCGCGCTCTGCAGGCTTTCCAGATATTGCCCAAATCGACGCATCCAAACCGGTGCAGCTTGAATGGCCTTCCGTTAGCATTCTTAAGAATGGCAAATCACCAGATAAAAGAGCATTGGACAGTCATGAGAAGTCGACGGGGAAGGAGCGCACTACTGAAATCAGGCTGAGGAAATCTAATAGACTTTACGGAAAAACTTCGGGGCGCGATATCAAGAACTCCGCACTTAGACACAGCCCGGATGCATATCTATGCTCGAAACGAAGCAGTCCGATTCGCCACGGTGTTAGGGATTTATAGTCGAGCATTGGGGTCCCGTGTACGAAACAGTACACGGACCGAGTCTGTAAGTCACCGGAAAAGATTGAAACGACTATTGTATCGCGATGTTGCTAGGATACGGAGAAGAGCGAAGAGACACCTTGGTGACAGAGGAGTGGTATGAAAGTTGCCATCCGAGTAGAGATGTTTCAGGATGATGTAAGTGGCTGAGCCTCAGCTCGCGACAGTTTCCGCTGCCAAAGAGGTCACTTCGGCGTTGTCGGATCGAAACCTGGTCCTTTCCTCAACGTGAATCGGCACTCCATCGGGTCTCGCACAAGCATCCCACTTACATACCACTGCTCTTTCATGGGACAGCTCGTTGGGATTTGAAGCTGCCAACCTGAGCGCTGTTCCGTCGTGCTGGTCAATCGCCTCCATTCAGACTCGCCACATAGGGTTTGTAGTATCTTAACCATCAGGGCAGATTTGTATCAGCTCGTGGGTGGGGAGATCCTCAGACTCAAACTCTAAACTGCGTTCCTTTCTACTCCCAACGCTGATAGCTTTAATAAGTTGAACTCCATGGTGGATTTATTCCCGTAGGCAGAGTTTGAGATATCATCTTCTACAGCAAACAATAAGTCAAGTGAACAGCCTTTCCACCCCGTGTCTGCTGAGCGTGATAGTGACTGACTTGGTTTTCCCGGACCCCGTATGATAGGGTCCGTCCCTGTTTTACTGTATATTCTCAGAGTCCATTGGGGATTGGCTCAAGGTATTGAAACGACTGTTGGTGTCATAAGCCTTCAGTGAGGTGTACGTGAATTAAAGAACGTACTCCATTTTGATAGAGATCAACGCAGAACAACGCCTCAGGCACCATTCCAGCTTCATAACGGCAAGCGGCAGACCAGAGATTGAAGATCATGTATAACATCCCTTGAAAGACCATTTTACCAGCTGTAATACCGATTTCAGACAGTGTATAAGCTCCTCCATCTCTTCACACACTAGCCCTCCTAACTCTCGCCCACCTCCACGCCTTCTCCCCGCCCTCCCTCTTCCCAACCCTCGGCAACTCCCCTTTAATCCTCATTTCCTCCAATGCATTCTTCCCATACTCATACCCGACCCTATAAATCTCATCAAACCGCCCAAACTCAAGCGTCCCAAACCCCTCCACCGGCGGTCGGAGGTACCTACACCCCGGAAACCCCTTTGCCCTCTCCAACGCATCCACAGACGAAACATACGCCAATCGGGCCTGGATCTCCGACAGGGTCGGGGGATTCGGTCGCGTACTGAAAAAATTCCACCGATTAACCAACGCCCAGAGCCCTGAAAGCGAGTCGCCATACGTCTGCGGAATATCCGAGTCTAGGGCGCCGACGTCGATAGCAAAGATGACATCCGCGCCTAGGGAGCGCATATGTGATACTGTGAGGTTGTCGGTGTAGCCCCCGTCGAGTAGCATATCGCCCTCATCGCAGAGAGGAGGGAGGAGACCTGCTAGGGACATTGATGCGCGGACGTAGCGCCAGACGTAGCCTGAGGAGTGGTACTCACTTCGGGATTTGGAAATGTTGGTGCTGTTGCAGTAGTACGACAGCCAGAAATCTTCAATTTGGCAGTTTCCAAAGGTTTTGAAGATGCCACGGTTGAATTCGTGGCCAGTTGTGTAGGACGTTGTTGGATAGGTGATGTCTAGGGCAAAGCGCCAGATGCTGCCCATTCGGCCGGCGAATTTTTTCACACGGCCGTACATGGGTACGAGGTCGCCGTCTTGGGCGTAGACTGCGCCGACAAAGGCGCCGATGGAGGTTCCGCCTACCATGTCGATGGGGATTCCACACTCTTCAAGCGCGCGGATTACGCCGATTTGTGCGCATCCCCGTGCGCCGCCTCCGCCTAGGACCAGCCCGACGGCTTTCCCGCAGAGGCGGCGCGCGAGACGGTGAAAGTCCCCTTTGAAGGGCGTGTCGGCTGAGTAAAGTGGTCGCTGGCGTACGCGACGGGATGTGTATTTGTGGATTTCGGCTTGAAGGACCTGTACGCGCTGCTTGATAGCATTGCCTAATCGTCGCGGTTGAACGTGTACGTGCTCGTTGGCGTGTGGAATCGCCATTTGTACGTGGTGGTGGCCGCCATTCACCCATGGTCGGTTCTTGAGCCACGCCCTCGTCGTGCCAGACGAGCAGTACCGCTCGCTGTGAAGGAGGACGAGTTCTTTGCGTGCTGTGGTTTTGACCGTCAGTAGAAGACGCTCGTACTCGCCGATAGCGGGCGAGCCTTCGGCAAGACCGATCAGGTAGATGCAGTCTGCTTGACTGATGCAAGTCTGTGTCCAGGGAGACTTGACGCTGGTGTCTGCCACGTACAGGACAAAGCCATATTTTTCCTCCAGATCAGCAAGGTACTGCGAGAGCTTCAGCTTGCCCATGCGGCCAAATGCATATCTGCCAAGATGGTTGAGGATGGCAGCCTGATTCAAGGTGATGGCGCCGTCCATGGTCCCAACCTCGTTGAGCGCCGTCTGCAGTTTATTTGCAAATTCCACGACCGGCACACCTGATGTGCACGGCACGACGGCAACCGTGCGCAGATTGGTTGTAGACGTCGCCTTTGCCTGCCTCATCTGGATACTGCCTTCTGGTGACACAGGCTCAGGACTTTCAATCAACTTTCTCATCCTCGCCGCAATCATCTTGGACACTTTGATCGTAATCCCAGGATGGTCTTGGGCGAGGCTGTTGAACAACGTCTTGGGAAACCTTATCAATTCGGTATCGCGAATGGCGATAAAAGTGCCAGACCTCGTGGACTCCGTCAAAACCTCCAATTCGCCCACGCTGTCGCCCTGGCCGAATTCACCAACGACAGTAATATCGCCTTTCTCGTTCTCCACAATTCCCCTCAGGCGGCCGTTCAGCACAATGTAGATGGCATCGCTCTCCTCATTTTGATTGAAGATTGCCTGGCCAGCATTGACATGAACCCATTCAAGCGCAAAGTCGATATACTGTATCAGTCTCGGCAAAAGGCTGGCCATTCTCTTCGCCATTGTAAGCAGCACGATGGGATAGCGCTCGACAATCCTTTCGACCGCCGACTTTGGCAAGAAGCCGACAAACACATCCGTCTTGGCCGTCACGGTCGCCAATGATCTGTAAGAAGAAATGCTACCGAGATAGCCAGCCAAGCCACCGGGCTTGATAGAGAACAAGTTCTTCTGGCCAGATCTACTCCACTTGTTTCGATCTTGGCTCAGCTCTGCGGTGCCAAACGGATCGGCATTTTCACTAGATTCTGGCACCAAAGCGCTGACATCCAAGAAGCCATCGATGAGATAATACAGTCCCGAGTTGCGCTCATCCTCTTCGATCAGAACCGAGCCTTTGGGAAAGTAGACGATCTCAACCTCGTTCTTCAAATCGTCCATTAGATTCGACGAAGCACCAACGCTGTAAACCGAAGCAGACGATTCTATCTCTTCGGATGCGGCATCGTACACGTCTATGAAACCAAAGGCATTATTGAAAATGGCACTGTTTCGGTTCGGATCCAAAGAGACGAGTCGTGGCGACTGGGCAGCCGATTGCGTGGTGGGTGGTTTATCCTTGCCGCCAGTCATGCCGATTGCCTTGGCCATGCACTCCATGATAGACTCTCGAAAAAGAAGGTCCTCGTCGAGCGATGATTGTCGGTGAAAGTGCGCTCTGGGGTTGTGATGAAAATTATCTCCTTGCATTTCACTCTCTGAACCCGCTTCAGCTGCTTGATATGGCAGCGACAAATTCCCCCTCTCCGACGGTGACTGACCGTTGGTGAGGAGATCACCAGCACTCATTCCGGTCCAATCCCCAGTTGCGACTTGTGGACGGGCAGCCCTAACATCACGCTTTAAATTGCTACTCGTCCTCTTGCGTGGGTTATACAGCGCAACGCCTTTTAGACTCTGCTCGACCCCAGCGCTTTCAATGTCTTTCTTGAACTTCAGCTTCAGTCGGGACAATGCCTCGCCTCGTAGAAAGTCTGGAAGGGCATATGTAGTGTACTTGTCCATTAGCCTCTCCACCCGTAACACTTCGCTGGTCAACCCTAGATAGTTCTGTCCCGTGCCAAGGGTCACTCGCTGTAGCCTCGTAAGGATGACCTGAACGATATGAGCCGTAGCTTTTGGGTAGATCTTGGTGATTCTGTGAAAGGCACTGGCAGGGATGATGGCTATAGTAGTATCCACCGACGCACGAGCAACTATATCAGGATGGGCTGGGCAGTCCTTCCTCATCCGCTTCCTGCTTGACCGTTGAGGGGACTCAATCTCATCATAAAGGTTGAGTGGAGGCGGATCCCTTAACGAAGGCGTACTGATCGTAGCGAGGGAAGTGTTTCGAGGCCTACGTGGCGAATTGGGAGGATTTTCTACGCCTGCTGGAAGCAACTGACGAGTTTGTGGTTTCCCATCCGACGCAGGGGTGGAAACTTGGTAGTCTCCATCAAAACGAAGCCGCACATTTTCTGTGAACAGGGCCAGAATAGAAAACAGAGACGACATGGGTGCTCCATTCTTGACTTCAGTCAACAGCTGGTAGTTCGTTTTCGGATGCTGTCTCTCTTCCTGGGGTTCTTCATCAGAAACCGCACCGTCACTGGGAGATTCGGGACCAGTCGCTTTGTTTGCTTTGACGAATATCTGCACCAATCCGTCCACAACTAGACAAAACCCCTTTTCTTCCTCTAACAAGATGGCCTCCCCAGCAATGAGTTTCCTTGTTTGCATTGTCCGAGTGAGCTCGTGGAACACCGGTCTCTCCAGATAACCAAATACTTTGATGGCACTGAGAAACTCGTCAAAGTAGCTGGCCAGCCCGGGTTTATTGTCAACCGACGGAGCGTCTGGAAAGATTTCCACCTGAGGCTCGGTTCGTTGCGGTTCCGGAGGCAGACGAGAGTACATATTCAGGAACCTATACCGAACAATCCAACTGATCGTTGAGGCAAAGGCGAGAAGGAGAAGAAGCAGGGTAGTCATGTTCAGGGTCAAGGTAAAGCTGGTGGACAGGAACGTAAACAGCAATGTCGGTAGAGTAAAAGTAACAAAGGTGATTGCTCTGTACAGCAACGTCGGGATCGCCATCAAGATCGTTCCCAACAGGTCATGGGTTGACGGAGCAACAACTTCTACCTGAGGTGAGGAAGTCGACAACACGGCCAAGTCAGAGGCGTTAATAGAGGAGACCATTGTGCTGTTGGGCTGCTACATTGTGGGATCTGCCCATTCCACTGAACCACGGCTATCAGATGTGACGTCCAGGGCCCCAATTCGGGCCTAGCCCCCATGTGACAGTGTGACATTGGAACAACATCACATCGTCACATCGCGGGCAGACCGCAGCAGCGGCAGTGGAAGCCATGTCTCAACGACCAGAGCGAGTAGTGCATCAAGACTACGTTGTGCGCGTTCGCTATTCTAATGCGCTCCCGCCACCACCGAATCCGCCGAAGCTGCTGGAGATTCCCGGCACCGGGCTGGCCGGAGGGCCGTACACAACAGCAAGCTATGCGGCGAAGCTCGTGCGGGACCAGCCGGTCAATATCGAGGCAGATGCGGAATTGGGGATGCCAATCGACCTGGTTGGAATCCCGGGAGTCTTTGACGGTGACGAGCGCGGTGAGTTGGTTGTGCAAGCGCTGGAACGATTGCTGACAGCGTGAAGCCATATCTACAACCCCAAACGCAAAACTCCATCCTGCGGATAGAGATCTACTCAAACCCCTCTCTGCTCTAGGCAAAGCGAGTGTGGGAGGCTCGGTTTCGTTCCTCCGGCGCACAGAGTATACAGCCTCTCAAGCACCGCAACATCTAACAAATGCAACCCCAAAAGATATCAATAAAACGCGTTTTGCTCCGAAGCAGAAGGAACAAGACACAGCGAGCCGGGAAGATCCGGTCAATATCATCCGACACATTGTCAAGGGCTTCGATGTTGCGCATCCAAAGGACGCGTACAGAGGCAGCGACAGCACCGACAACATCCGCGGTGCATCCATATCAGACGCAGAGAAGCGGGCCTGGTCCAATCCAACGCATCCAACGAAGCCAAAGCTGCAGTTGCTGGACGCTTACCCCCTTCTCCCAGACCTGGATGCTTTGCCGCGACCGGCATACCTCACAGTCAAGTTTCAGAACAATCCATTGGCTCCGGACCGCTACGATTCACGGCTGGATCAGGCCATCCTACGGCCAATTGACGACCCCGTGGTTCAGAACACATTTCAGCGTAGGACTGCTGAATGGAATCCTGAATCGGGGAAGCCGATGCCATTGCCAGAGTACGAATACGAGCTTTTTGTGCCGGCGACCGACGACGAGAAAGTTCTACGCGGTATCAAACGCAAGTTTGACGTCTCCGACCCCGACCGGGACGATGAAGAGCTCTACGGGGACGAGGTCAACATGGCTGACGAGCGCTGTTTCAAGTACGAACGCGTGCGAACCTACGAGATGTATGCGCAGAGTGGCAACCCAGATAACTTTTACCAAGACGCTGTTGCCGTAGCGCTACACGATGCAGAGGGCAAAGGCCGGTTGGCCAAAGGAGCTTATTACTACCCCATCATCCAGAGAGTTTCGCTACGACCCAAACGAAGAGTCAAGCAACTTTACACTCAAGCCAACGACGATCAGATCGATGTGCTGAATCTGCGCATCGGGGAGTTTACAGCAGAGGATCGGGCCAAGATGATGGAGAAGAAGGCAGAGCTGGACCCAAGCTTTCGGATGGAGCACGAAGCAATGCCCAGTTAGGCTAGACAGATTCATGTACTTTAATGTGACCAATAGGCCTTACCGATGCGTTTCCGTTTCGATTCTGTGGCTAATCAACTTTATGCAAGATATTGACATGAGGCGAATGGCTCCCTACGTTTCTATCCAATGGGAGAAGTCGGAGTTTTTCCGCCAATTGGCGTCGTGTTTCGCGCGACCAGATCAGGTGTAGCTCGGGCCTTTTGAGGTATAGTGGCACTCCGACGCGACCGTTTTTGACCCCACGTGTGAACTGCCCCGCTGCCCCACTCTTGCGTCCCGCTGCCCCACGTCGCACAATAAAAAAGTTGTCCGCACGCCCACCTCTTCTTCCACTTCAACCGTCACTCTCTGCTTACTCTGCATAGATTGACCGTTGCGATGTCGGGCAAGCGGAATCAGCGTATCCTACCGGTCATTCCGCTTCCCCTGATAAAGAAGCCACGGGCGTCGGTCGCCGCTGCCGACCGCAAGCAGCCGGACGTGGCTGCCGTTGCTGACAAGTGCACTGCTAATAGCAACGCTATCCAGATGAAGCCGTCCTTGGTGGACGCGACTGACTTCACGCAGGACAAGTCTCTCCGTCTCCTCGAGAAACAGAACAAGATCCTTCACCTTGTCACCTGCTACGACGGCCTCAAGTCTGGCGACAAAGACACCAATAAATCTAACATGCCTTTCCAGGTCTGCGACGACCGTACGCCGTTGACCTATACGTCGGATCCGTCGGCCACGACACCGTCATCTATGATACCGGTTACTGCTATCACCCCTCCCAACTCGGGTTCTGCGCACACCACTAACCACGATGGCCATTACAAACACGACCACGCCATGGAAAAGGTGTATCAGTGGGTGCAGCCTCCCCCCGAGCGTGTCAATCGCGTCCCTTGTGTTGGCCAGGTCCTCAACTCGGAGGAAGTCCAGGAACTGATCAGCAGCAGCGGATGCCACACCCGCCCAACGTCGTCGGGCAGCTACGGGTCGTTTCCGTTCAGCATGGGAGCCTCTCCCGTAGAAAATTCGGTGGGTGATGTGGCTATGCGCAACGCCATTTCGATGAAGTCTCACATGGCGGAGTACTTTAACAACCCGACCTATGCTGACTGTGAGCTGATCGTCACGGACGAGAAGGGTGGGCGTCATGTCATGATGTGCCACACGATGGTCATCGCGCGCAGTCCGACGCTGTGCAAGATTCTGCAGCAGCACAGCATGCACTCGTACAAGCCAATGGCGACCGTGCCTGTGCATCTCGTCGGCCAATACGTTTCGGTTTCGGCGTTTATCGACTGCATTCGCTTCTTGTACGGCGGATTGCTGGCTGAGGATGTGCCCAAGACGTGGCAAATGTCCATGAAAGACTGCATGTGCCAGATTATCAGCCATATCGCCACGGGTGAATGGCTCGGCGTTCGTGAAATCACCGACTCGGCCGTGAAAGCTGCTCGGGACACTCTTGACTGGTCGAGCATGGAGGCTCTACTTGACTTTTGTCTCAACGGCGGCCTAAGTTCCACGTTCGCCATCAAAGACGATAGCGAGACTGACTCTGATTCTACCAGCCACCGCTCTTCCAGCCGCGACCGCGGGTTCGGGCGTCCGGAGTGGGACCCGTATGCCACGATGCTGCTTGAGTATATCATTGAGTATTCGATCTACAACTTGCCGTCGTGCTACTACCTTGACGCGGCTGTCAGTTCGTCACTGGAGTTTCCCGGCGAGCCCATGCTCCATGACAAGAGCCTGGATCACATGCAGTTTGGGCATCTACCTCTGGAGGGGTATCAGCGCCCTACGGGTATCGTCTCGACCATTTCCAGCATTCTGCTGTCATTACCATTTGCAATTTTGAAGATTATTCTGGAGCACGACATCTTGACGGGGCGTATCGGCGCCACCACGGTGGCCAGTATCATGCGCCAGATTGTAAACGAACGCGAACGTCGCCGCTGTCTGAGAGCCACTGAGATGGCGAACGAGGCCAAGATGCGTTCTGCCGCTCCCGGGCTCAAAGCCCGTACGCTCTGGTCCGAGGGCGTTGAGCCGTCCAGCGATCACGCACCGGGATTCCGCATAACCCGTCGTCGCCTCCACTTCGAAGCCCTGTCGGCTGGCGGACATTAGCTGTTATGGGTATCGGCGTATTAGGACCACTGCATAGGGTTGCATAAAACGGAATACCATGGCGTATAGGTGAGATAGAACACATATCATAGCATAAGACTGATGTCTTGCATCTTCTCTGTTCTTTTCAGTTGTTTGATGTGGGTCGTCCATTTCTGCCATTTGGTAGTATGTACTCCTTCAGTGCTTGAACTGTGCATTGGTTGCCCTCTAGATAATATTCGTCAGCTGTTCTTTGTTCCACTGTAGGTTCATTGATTGAATGGCGATTATTGCTAATAGGGTATCGTAACAGGTTCAGCGTCTCTATCCTCTCTTCCTCTCTCCTTGGTAGTCCATCACTCGCCTCCGTTTATGCATTGATGCCATCTTCCACTTGACGTAAAGCCAGACGGCATCCTTGACCATGATGAATAAACACCCGCCGACAAGGCTTCTTCCCCATTTATGCTGTAGCAATCCTCTCGCAGCACTCCCAGCCGGCTTTGTCGCCCAAGCCGCAGGCAGAGCCAGCCTCAACACCTCGCCCGACAATCCCGCAACAGTAGGTAGCAGCAACGCACCCAAAACATGTTCCGCGATGGCCGTTGTCGAGAAGGTCATTCTCCTGTCTTGCGGGACTTGCACCGGAGCCAGTGGATCCCATCGCTCCTGCTCTGGCACTTCCACCGGAGCTCCCCTTGGCTCAGCTCGATTCTGTTGAACATCTGGCTGAGGCATGCCCTCATCCTCTTCTTCATCCACGTTAGCCTCCCCATTCCCTTCCCCCCAGATATCGATAATGGGAAACTCGGCGCCCCGCACCTGCACTTGAAAAATATCATCCTCCCCTTCGTCATCAGCTCCGAGGATCTCATCCAACACTGCATCGACTTCAATCTCAACCTCCTCCGCATTCATCTCCATATCGACGTCGGCATCCGCATTCGCGTTCACGTTGGCGTTAGCGTCTCTCCCCCGGGGCAACGCATCCGCAACCCAGCGTTTCTCCCTTTCGGCCCAGATGCGCGACCAGTAGATGTTATACGCGGAGCGAAGATAAGGTAACATTGCAAACGCGAGAGCCGGAGAAGGGGGCCAGCGGGTTGGACTCTTCCCCACAAAAAAGATAATGGGTAATACCGGCAGGACAGAATCAATCAGGTGTGTGCGTGATAGGATCAATGCGGGAGCGATGAGCGGAATGGCGAGATGCGTGCGCCAATTCGAGAGATGATCCAAAAGAATCGGCATCACGCCCTCCGCAAATCCCCCACCACCGTAAACATCTCCCCCGAAAGCCCACTCCCCCAACAAATTCGGCCTCACCGCATCCAGGAGCATATGACCCACCACCTCCCTCCCCTCATTATACCCAAACACGGCATACACAGCCTGTACCCCATATGCAGTACTAACCTTCCACACCGCAGCCGCAAACCCCAGTCCAACCAGCGGGAGGACCAACCTCGCCGCAAGCCGATCACCGACCTTCATCCCCTCAACAAGCACATCCCTCTCCCCCTGGAGTTTAATCTCCGCTCTGCACTGGGGACACTTTATCCCGCGATCCCTCCGCTTGCGATCGGCCTCCATATCCGCAATCCAGTCTAACAAACAATTCTCATGCGCGACAAGCGCACAAGGACACGGCGACCGCCAAGGCCCCAACGAAGGCTCATTCTCCCCCGGCGACGAGAAACATATCCAGCACTTTTGCTCTGTGTCGATATTCTCTGCTGTGAGGGGTGCTGGCGCGGTGGCAGCCTCAGCTGAAGTCGCCGCGGTCGACGCATTCGCTGCGGTTATTTCCGGCGCGCGCGGCGCGGTAGCCTGCTGCGAAACCCTCCGACGTGGTTGCGCGACGGGTATAGACTCCATGGCTACTTTACCCTCTTCGTAGGTACGTTGTTTCTATGATAGGTATGATACACCTCCGAGGCTGACGTTGAACACGGCCCCGACGTCATCGCTCACACCGGCCCGGCCCGGCCCGTCTTGTTTCGTCATACCACATCGGCCCGACCCGCCCCCGCGTGTTCACTTCAACCCTACTTTTCCCGGCAGCGACTTGCGACGGCCTTGACAGTTAATCTTCCAGCCATGGACGAAGCCACCGCCCTGGCGCACCTCTCCGCCTCCACGCGGGAGCAAGACGACCTCGAGCGGGCGATCTCACAGCAAGCTTCTTCCCTCCTCTTGCAGCAGGCCGACGAGCGCGATCGCAAGAGACTTGCTAAGTCGCTGAACAAGAGAACCGCCTTGCGGGAGCAGATTTCACGGCTCAAGAATCGTTTACCTACTCTTAAGACGGAGGAGGAGTTAATTACGGCGAGGGAGAGGCTGGAGGAGGTTGAGAGGGATATTACGCAGATTAGGAAGAGGATTGGGGAGCGGGAGGTAAGGAATGACGGGGAGGGGGAGGGGGACAAGGGAAAAAGGCTGGTGGGGGAGTCGAGGAGGGAGTACCTGATTAGGACGGGGAAGATTACACCGTTTGCAAAGGTTGGTGGGAGTGTTTCTGCCGATTTGGGGGAAGTGTTACGTGATGCTGAAGAGGGGGAGGATGACGTTGAGGGGGAGACTGGGGAGGGGGAGGTGGTTTCGCATCAGTTTCTGCATGCGCCGGGGTTTGAGGGGGAGGGCGTAAATACAGAGAATGATGAGGAGATTGCGAGACGGTTGCAGCAGCAGGAGGAGGAGGAGGAGGTGAGGCCGAAGAGGAGGAGGCTGGTCAAGGGATATGCTGCGGGGGATTATGGTGGAGATGCTACGCGGGCATCTTCGCTGCCGGTGGAGGGTCCTGTTGATGATGTGGTGGATATGAAGACCACGCTCGGGACGAAACGAAAGAGGAAGACAGTGGAGGAAGGGGAGGTGGAAGATCTCGCGGGGATTGATGACGGGAATGAGAATGTTTATAAACGTCGTCTGGAAGACTGGGTCCGTCGCCGTCGGGCTGCGCGCGGAGATGATGGGGATGACAGTGTGGAAGAATGGCAGATGCCGCATCCAACCAGGGCTGATACTGTTCTAGTCGGCGGACTGCGCATCCCGGGAGACATCTACCCCTCGCTCTTTGACTATCAGAAGACTGGCGTCCAGTGGCTGTGGGAACTGTACTCGCAGCAGGTGGGTGGCATCATAGGCGACGAAATGGGCTTGGGCAAGACAATCCAGGCGATTTCCTTCATCGCTGCCCTGCATTATTCCGGAAAACTCACCCAGCCTGTTATAATCGTCTGTCCTGCGACAGTTATGAAGCAGTGGGTGAATGAGTTTCATCGCTGGTGGCCGCCTCTCCGCGTCTCCATCTTGCACACCTCCGGCAGCGGCATGTTGGACATCAAGGGCGAGTCTCGCTACGAAGACGCTCTCGAAGAGGGCAACGGCGGGCAGAAACCTGTTAAGAACGCCCGAGCTGCGCGCCGCATAGTCAATAAAGTACTTCAAGACGGCCATGTTCTTGTGACAACCTACACCGGTCTACAAACCTATGCAGACCAGCTGATTCCCGTCGACTGGGGCTATGCCGTGCTGGATGAAGGCCACAAGATCCGCAATCCCAACACTAGAATAACAATCTACTGCAAGGAATTGCGTACTCACAACCGCGTCATCCTGTCTGGCACCCCGATGCAGAACAACCTCACCGAGCTCTGGTCGCTCTTCGACTTTGTCTATCCCATGCGTCTGGGGACTTTGGTCACCTTCCGCGAGCAATTCGAAATCCCCATCAAGCTCGGTGGATACGCCAACGCCTCCAACCTCGAAGTCGAAACCGCCGCAAAGTGTGCTGAAACCCTCAAAGACACCATATCGCCCTACCTCCTCCAACGCTTCAAAGCCGACGTGGCAGCAGACCTCCCCAATAAGTCTGAGCGCGTCCTCTTCTGCAAGTTAACCCCCCTCCAGCGTCAAGCCTACGAATGGTTCCTCAAGTCCAACGACATGAAGTCTATCTTGGCTGGCAAACGCCACGCCCTCTTTGGAGTCGACATCCTCCGCAAAATCTGCAACCATCCAGACCTCCTCTACCACAAACGCCCCACCGAGGTGTCCGACTACGGCGAAGCCTCCAAATCCGGAAAAATGTGTGTCCTCCGTGCCCTCCTCGAGATCTGGAAACGCGACGGGCACAAGACCCTCCTTTTCGCCCAACACAGAATCATGCTCGACATTCTCGAGCCTTTCCTCCGCACCCTGCCCGGAATCAACTTCCTCCGCATGGACGGCACCACCTCGATCAAAGACCGTCAAGGCCTAGTCGACAAATTCAACGCCTCCCCGGAGATCCACATCTTCCTCCTCACCACAAAGGTCGGCGGATTAGGCATAAACCTCACGGGCGCGAATCGTGTAATCATCTACGACCCAGACTGGAACCCCTCAACCGACGTCCAAGCGCGCGAACGCGCCTGGCGTCTCGGCCAAAAACGCGAAGTAGAGATTTACCGTCTAATGACAGCCGGCACAATCGAAGAAAAAATCTACCACCGCCAAATCTTCAAACAAATCCTCACTAACAAAATCCTACGTGACCCCGGGGAGAGACAGACTTTCCATCTGAAAGATCTCTACGACCTATTCACCCTCGCGGAAGAGGGGTGTGAATCCTCCCTCTTCGACGTTGCTATCAGCCAACATAATACCCTCGCCGGTGTGGCGAGGGAGGAAACCCTCCCTACTGACCCCGCACCCGAGGAGAAAAAAGCCTCAGACGACCGCATCCTAAATTCCATCTTCGCCCGCTCGGGCGTACAATCTGCTGTGGAGCACGACTCCCTCGTCTCCGGGAAGACACGCATCCGTGCAGATCCCGTGATCATAGAACAGCATGCGAAACGAGTTGCTGCGCAAGCAGCACGCGAACTGGCCAAAGCGGGTGAAGTCGCGAAGACGGTTCCCGCTGGTGTGCCCACTTGGACGGGACAGGTTGGTGTTGCAGGCAGGGCAGGGCCGTCGTCCGCTTCGGTTTTCGCGGGTCTTGCTGCTGCGGGGGTGGGGAGGGATGCTACCACCAAGGATGCTGGCGCGAACGCTGCTGCTGGTAGGGATGCTAACGCTACCGCGCCAAGGGGCAAGGGCTTCCTAGCCATGATCAGGGATTACTTGAAAGCGAACGGTGGAAGCGTGTACACGCAAATGCTCATCGATCATTTTAGTCGCTTCTGTGGATCGCAGCAGCGGACTGCGGAGTTTAGGGAGATGTTGAGGGAGATTGCGACGCTTGAGAAAGGGACGAGAGGAAGGGGGAGGTGGGTTTTGAAAGGGGAGTTTAGGTGAATGGGTTGGAGGTTAAGGTAGTCAGTGTAAGGATGAGGATATGTTTATGATTGTATGATGGTGATTGTATGAGTAGGGTGGGTGTTTTCATAGATTGGTTGGGGCGACGATTTGTATTATGTAGGTTTTAGATGTGGAGGGGACGTAGATGTAGATGTAGAGGTTAGGCTGTGATCCGGAAGATGCGTTTATCGATTGTTCAGGTTCATTTGCAGCGGATAAGGTGTGATTTTGGCCAAGATGCACTATTGCAAATTTGAGTGAGGCAGCACGAGGCGAAAGCCTGCGCATACAATAGGTATACCAGAATCGTTATCTCCGGCGTCCAGGTTTCCATTACATCTTGTTTCAGGCATGCAAGAGGGTTGCACGCTGTGTCATGTTGGGTATGATTTCACTATGACTTCGTAATTTGCAATGAACACATTACAACCCTTGCCCGTCTCAAGCAGTTAAAAGTAGGTGTATACGAGAGCTGAAACGGTATAATCAACCTTACAAATAACTGATATGCTGCTCACCAGGCAATTCTGTCCCTTTAGTACCCGCATGATCGTCATTAGCTCAGCAAGCTGAGCTAAATTTAAGTCCCTCAGCCTATCCCGCATTCAGAACGTCTTCTGATTGGTTTTTTCGATTGAGAAATCACATGACACGGGAGTGCCCACATTTGTCCAAAGGGAGTTTGGGGGCTTGCCCCCTATAAGGTGGGTCTGCGGGGGTCTCCCCCGCACAAGAAAGGTGATGCATATATTAGGGCTCAAAGAAAAATAGCTGAGCAAGCTGGGCTACAATTTGGGTGATTAGCGTCAGTTATAACGATCACACGAGGGCGTTCTCAGAATTCTCTCAAAATGGACCCGGCAAATGCGGTCACAAACATGAAAACCAACGGGGCATAGTATTGAGGTGCTGCCTTCATGGAAAGAAACCCTGTAGGATGTTTATGTGACATGCTATCCTACATTGTCCTGCCGAAGTCGACCACTTTGAGCGATTCCAGCTAGCTGGTGCTCCATCAGGGACTAACCCCGACTGATAATCAAACCGTAGGACAGAATATACCACAGAAATCCAGCTGGATTTTTCGTGGGATTACGCAAGCGTTTAACCCAAGTTTTGGCAAATTTCCAGCACTATGAGAAGGACTGAGGTAGTGTGGGGAAGGTTTCGAACCTCACCTCATATAAACATAGACATCTACATTCACTTTTTCAGTCAAAGTTAAGTGAAAACATTTGTCGTCGATATCCGCTCCTCTTTAGTCCTCGGAGGTTCACCCCTCCAACAAGGTTCAATAAGTCCCAACAACGAGGACAATCCAAACTGCTATCTACTGGGAAGCGAGGATACTACAAACCAATCCAGAAACGCCATTTATTCGCGGGTGGTATCGAGCGTAGCTATGAATAACTGGCAGTGCGCGTCGGTGTATCAAATTCCTTGTGCACTTAGGCGGCGCGGGTCGTCCCGCACACACTCACAGCCTCGCCGTAACAGATATCGTCCTCTTCCAGACCGATACCCTTCTTTTACATCTGCTCCCTCAATGGATGTGTTTTGGCTTGAACTTCCCAAATCCGGCTCGATCTCTTTTCAGACATCTGAGACTACCTCTCCCTGACCCTGCCCTTTTCCAAAACCGCTCCAAAGGCGCTCCGTGACCGATTCTACATCATCTACATCCACCCCAACAATCTCGTGATCCATTCTGCCGTGGATTCGACTAGATTGATGTGAACTTTCGAGTTGATCGGGTAGTGCAGGCGGGGAGATGCAAATGTTTCTCCAAGCCCGCAGCAAACTCTGTAGTTGCAGGTAAAACAATATTCTTGATCCTGTGAATGCCTGCCTGAGATAAATAGCACACTGAAATTTCGAGGGGCTTCAATTTTTCTCCCTAGTGCGCAGCCACGTCACATTACGATGTCACGGCGAATTTGGTTCGGGTCGTGCCGTAATCTGGGGTAGTCTTGGCACACAAGTCTTTCCCCACTTCCACTACATTCCATCACCACAGTATCACACACACAGTTTTCTGGTCCACCTTTCACCGATATTGGAGTGGCGTGAGGAGATTTCTCCCCCCTTCCGATGAAGAGAAAATCGAGGAAACAACGGAGTAATAAACTTCAGAGATCTCGTGGCCTGTCATGGAACCTTATCGCAGCCACGTGACCGGACACCTCACCTCCAGCCCATAGCGTAGTTAGCTCTTCCGTAAGGCACAACACAGTTATAAGGATAGCATAGTCCGCGACATGACATGGTCCTGGATGAAGGGAATTAGGGCTAGTCGCCTTGAAACTGAGAGATGCCCCGCTTGCTTCACCTCTTTATCACCCTCTCTCCATGGTTCCTTCACACGGTATGAGGAAGCCAAAAACTCTGTTGCGTGAAGAGAATGTCCTGGTGGTCGACCCATGAAAGGTCTTCACTTGGGAAAAGATTGGCCCAAAGATTTTGCGGGACTGTTTAGGTAGTGCAAACTCGTGTAGGACAGGTTTCATGGTTCTTGTCGCCTCTCGCAGCGAAAGTGCAGAACTTCCCAATATCAGCAGAAATTGCTCGTCAAACAATATCTGCTCAACCCACCATATCCCATTCTCGAGGCGAGCCTTAAACCGAGAGAGGGCCCGACCGTGAAGACCGTTATTGCGAAAATTTAATATCATAACAATAAGGCGCAAAAAATATACACGAGGCGGAATGATCAACTGCAATCCGCAGTTGCGGTTCAAAAACATCATGCACCCCGCGAAGCCGCAGAACCAAACGTCGGCCCCCATGCTGGACAAATCACTCCCAACTGATCTCTAAGAAAAGCGCCCCACGGACCTGCTGAACACTACTCCCTTTTTGTCGATCTTGCTACTTCAAAGTTTTAGGTTGTGCGTTCATCATTCATGGGCCTCTGTACATGGGTAGTACATCATCTCAAAGTGCTTATTGTAAATAGCTCACTATACATACCCTGCGGTGTGAACCTAGGATACAGTGTCATTCAAATGTGGTCTGGGTTTGTACAAACCTTCCGGTGCATTCTACATCCCCTCATGCCTAGGAGGTTTCTGCAGCCAATTCGACATATTTCAGGTTCAAACCCCATAGTACTTATGGATGCATGCTGTGGTTCAAAGGCATTGTAAATACATCGACTGTATATGTTTTCGTGATTTTGTACCGGGGATCAACAGAACCTACTTTCACCATCTCCCGTCGTGGCATGAATATCCCGCGGTTTCTGAAAGTTTCAGACATAGCTAAGTAAGAAGTGCGTCCTGTCAGTCTAACCTCACCATGAGGCCTCCTACGACAGTTTGAATGGTGTTGGTAGAACTTGTGTCCATTACGTTACACTGTTTATCACATATCCCGGGGCGATAGTCGTAGCTGATATGCCATTGTACAATGCACTCGTTCCAAGTATTGATTATACGGGCAAGCCATGATCCTAAGAAAAATTTGCGAACAAGCTAGGATAATGCGCGAATCGTGCAAGCCCGTAAGGGAACGGCTTGAGTTTCTCGTCTCTGTGCATACAAGTTGAGCCAGACTCAGCACTCTTCTTCCGAATTTGGTGGTCACACAATCACCACATTTTTACGACATGAATCTATCCACGACTTTCGCTGATGGATTGGCGGCTGTCAAGCACACCCACCTTTCCTCAGTATTGCCCGCATGTCGTTGACCTCTTCAACCCAACTCTGAAAGGGGATACTTGGCAATGCCAAAGTTCATCTGCGGGTTAGTGCTGGATTGCGGAAATCCAACTCTCATGATTGCCGTACCTGCATCCAAAGAGAATTGGGCGCCGCCACGAACAATGCTATATCGTCCAGAATAAAGGAAAAGAATTGCATCACGTTACAGAATACCCCCGCGTCATGAAATCGTTCTTCTGCCTCTTCCCATTGGAATTCGACGAGAACAAACTCTTGAACGTCTCATCCTCCATCTTTCTCTTCTTCATCTCCGCTTGTTCCTTTACCACTTTTGCCGCTATAGTCGCCGTAGCTGCATGCTTAATCCCCGGGGCCTGCTTCTCCTTTCCTGTCTCCGCCTCTTTCTGCTTCCTTTTCTTCTTCCCTAACGAGGACGCTTTCTTCAGCGAATGAGTCAGTCCCTTTTCACTTAGCGTTTTTATCCTAAGCTGCAGGCGAGCAATATCCTCTTCTGCCGTGGAAAGGATAGGAATCACATCATTAGGTGCGTACGTCTCTCCGCACTGCGGACATTTGTCATCTGCGACTTCCTTGATGGAAGCAGCGGAAAAGGCATGGCCACAAGGGACGAGATACACCGCTTTTACACCGTTGGGACCAAGCCTGTCTCCTGTGAGTGGACATTTCCAGGCATCTCCGTCGACGAAAAAATTGACTTCAACAACGTCTTTGATGCCTTTGACGGCACCTTTGGTGGGATCACCTTTCCCTTCTACGAGATATTCAAGGATGGAGTCCTTATTGTAAAGCCGGCCGGTGCAGTCTGAGAGAATTGGGGGCGCAAGAGGGTCTTGGGAGATGGGATCGACGCTCCAGTTGTGAGATTGCTGTTCTTGGCGGGATGTCTTGATTTCCTGGGTTGAAGGGTTCCGTGCCGCTTCTTTGACAAGTTCTCGGCGCGTTGGAATGCTACCACCGTCGTTGCCCATGTTGATGAAAGGTTTGTCGTTCGTGACGGGTGGTCCCGTTACGTCTAGCTGGTCAGCGGCACAGTGGCTGCCACTAGCGCGAAATCAATGACGTTAACCAAGACTTTGATCAACCTCGGAGCGTCGCTTGCCATGGCGTTCACTCGTAGACAATAGTAGATTACTATGGCAGAAATGGAGCCCCCCGCGTCCAAGCGGCGGAGGATTTCCAGCTCGGCGGCAGACATCGAAGTCCAATTTGCTAGGCCCGGATCAATCAAGATTAATTCCACCGGAGCCCACATTGCCGACCATGAGGACTCGGACGGCGAGCCTGTGCCAGGCGAGGAGCCTGACCATTCGTTCCAACAAGACATTCGTCTCCCGAACCAGACAGAAGTCGTGAGCCACGTGGCCGTTGATATAGGAGGCTCCCTAGCCAAAGTTGTCTATTTCACCCACAGTGATGCCGAACCAGGTGGCAGGCTGCATTTTATCTCCTTTGAAACAAATCTCATCGATCAATGTATCGAGTTTTTGCGTGCCCTTCAGAAGAGGCATCGAAAGGCAAGTCGATCGAACAGCGACTTGAGCATCCAGGCCACGGGTGGAGGGGCGTACAAATTCTATGATCGAATAAGAGACACTTTGGGTATTGAACTGCAACGGGAGGACGAAATGGAATGTCTCATCATTGGACTCGATTTTTTCATTACCCAAATTCCCCTCGAGGTTTTCACTTTCAATGACTCTGATCCTGCTAATGCAGTCGAATATCAGCCGAGCAAAGCCGGCGTCTACCCATATTTGCTCGTCAACATTGGCAGCGGCGTGTCCATGATCAAGGTGTCAGGCCCGTCAAGCTACCAGCGTATTGGCGGAACGTCGCTGGGAGGCGGCACATTCTGGGGTCTGCTTTCTCTTCTTACCGGTGCACGCACTTTTGATGAGATGCTTGCCATGGCTGAAAAGGGGGACAACTCCTCTGTTGACCTTCTTGTAGGAGACATATACGGCAAGGGAATGGGCTACGAGAAGATTGGTCTTGGCGAGCGCACCATTGCGAGCAGCTTTGGGAAAGTCCTTCAGCGCAAGAGAAATGCGGAGCAACGTGCTGAAGATGGGGGTGGGCTTGAGAATGGCTCTGAGGAACGTGCTTCTGCGGCTCCGGGAAGTGACGGGAGGATGTTTCCTCCCGAAGATCTGTCCAGGAGCCTACTCTATGCCATCAGGTAGATCTACCAGGTCTTTGCATGAATCAACTAACAAGCAACAGTAACAACATTGGCCAAGTCGCCTATCTTCAATCAGAAAAACACGACCTTGCAAGGATCTACTTTGGCGGCTCCTTTATCCGTGGCCATCGACAGACGATCCATACTCTGTCCTTTGCTATAAAATTCTGGAGTAAAGGCTCAAAACAGGCCTATTTCCTCCGCCACGAGGGTTACCTCGGCGCCGTTGGGGCCTTTCTCAAACGACGACCAGTGCATTGGGTATCTGCCATTCCGGAAAACAGTATAGATGACGAGTGTTGAATTACCTACGACGCAAAACTAACCTTTGTGTCCTTCCTCATCAGATCCCCAAAGATCTCATCCGGGATCTCTCTTTCCCATCGTTTCGCCTCGACTTCATATCCATTCAAAATCCCCGTCAACCTTTCCAACTCCCTCACCTCATCGTCTTTCAGAACCTGTTTCCTCGCCTGAATCCACGCCCAATACTCCCATTCCCTCTCCCTCTCATCTGTCCTTGCAGACCTAACCAATCTCGCCCATTTCTTTCCCGACGATCCTGCAAAATGCATTTGCAACTCCGCCTTCTCCGGCTTATCAATTTTCTTCAACCGACTTTCCCATCGTTTGGTGTATACCTCCTTATTATAACTCTTAACCGCCACAGTCCTCAACTGCAACTCACTAGGCAGATAAAGCGAATCCACAATCTCCTCTTGATGGGCAAACGATCAAATCCTCGCATCCTGTGCCTTGAGCGCCTTTGCCAAAACTGGTCTCAAGCACACCCTCAACTCGTTCGCCCGCTGCACAGCCCTGGACGAAGCCTCTCTAAGCTCCTTGACAAGACGACTATTCCCACCCAGAACTGGATCGGAAAGCATCGCCTTCAAGTCTACAGGCTCAAGCACCTCGAGATCCTTGGTAGTGGACCCACGGAGATACTCCTCCGCATAAGCCATGAACTCATCCAAGGGAACTTGGTCAGCTTCAGACACGAGCAGAGGGCGGAGTTCTTGTCCTGCGTGTCGTCGCAGCTGACCGGGCGGGTAGCTTGCTACGTTTAGGATGGAGCGTTTGAGTGGGGAGGACATGCTATCGCTAATTCGACGTTGGCGGTAGACGGTCCCTCCGGGACTGGAGGTCGGGGCGGAAGAGCGAGGGGACATGCCGCTTCGCTGCCCCGAGAAGGGGGAGGGGGTGCTGAGCCCGCCGCGGCCGGAGGTTATGGGTTTGGGACGTGGGCGGTGGTTGCTCTGCCATTTTTGCTAGGGGTGTGTTGTTGGTGGTGGTGGTGGTGGTGAGTGTGAGAGGTGGAGGTTGGGCTGGGAGCTTCTGGCTTTGTTGGGGTAAGTGAAAAGATTGGGTAGAGGTTTAATCGGTTGCGGTGGGATGGGGAATAAAGAGAGAGGGGACTTTGGATGATTCTGGGAACGCCTGCGCTGTTGGGGAACTGATGGAAGGAGATCTTCCCAATCGGGTTGGAGACTGTACTGCATTGCTTATTCTTGGCTACTGGTCGTCACAGAGCTGTAACAGTATCGATCAAGTGTCAATCGATAGCTGTCTTTTAACCATGACTATCATGCACACCCAACCGTGGTTTTGCATTGAGGTCCCACGGAGCTTTCTGCCTCAAGACGCTCGGCTTCCTGACTCTCCGAGTGATCGGCGGTGATGACCAAGACGCGTGTCAACTCGGCGTCACTCACATGGGCCGACGGGTTCGCCGATTACACCAAGCTGCTGAAAGACTGGTGCGACAAAGGCGGGATCGATGCCACAGCTTCGCTAGGCGCAATGCTTGATGACCGATGTCGCTGATACGGGCAACCTTGCCCCGCGCTTCCACGAGCGCTGGCGGTGCATGACTGGTAGGTGCCCGCGCAACGGCCAGCTTGTGGCGACCGGTCACGATGCATCACAGACGTAGTTATCGTCACCGCGATGATGCACGTCGGGACCGATGGGCTGGTAGATGTCATGCCAGTCGGCATGCCGTCGGGAGTCGTTGACGTACATGCATGCACGATAGGCGCTGATGTTCTGCAGCATTTCCATGGCCTACTGAAAGTTTTTGGGCCTCGCAATCCGAAGCTATTAATGGTAAGCTGGCCAGGTCTATCACTGTGCAACATATAGTTGCAAGACTGGACGCTTCTTCGGATATTTACATGCCTTCAATGACCTAGCATTGCCCAAGTTCAGGTTGAATGTCAGGAAGTGCATGTGCGAGACTGACAGATTACCTGGAATGTACGCAAGGTCTTGTTCCCCCGTCGACTACCGAGTACGGAAGTAAACGTATGCCTGCAGTGTCATGCATAATACGAGCCCCTCGTAAAGGGATCGGACATACTCGGTCAGAGCGCTGCAATGGTAAGGAAAGAGTTAGGTTTGTTGGTGGACATTGTGCGGCTACGGAGGATGGTGCCCTGCGTATTGTAGTGCGACACGAAGAGGGAAGGCTAAATTAAGCGAGCAGAAGTTAAGTATTCTTGTGAGGAGTCCACAGTTGTTCATGAAGGTGTTTGTAAGTTCATAGCTGTAAACATGATAGTGGGAGGAGAACACTTGTCTCTTACTTGGAAGGCTACGTAGGTGGACAACAAATACTCTCGCCGACGCCAGGACAACTCGTCATTGGCTCAAAAGCATCCAAGGCGCAGATCCATGGCATCAGTCTAGACATCCGTCGTTAAGGTAGAGATGCAGGCAAGACACTGCAAGGCGTAGCGTGATTTGGCTGCATCAGCCGGAAACAAGGCTCTCCTTTGGCCAACGGAATTAAAGGGGGTTTCTTTCACAGTCGTCGATGATGTCACACCAGCGTTCCACGCTGATGCGTTCTTTGTCTCGGCGTGAAACTAAAGCTGGCTGAGGAGCTGCTTCTGTCGCTTCCACAACAACAGAGACGAGAAAGCTGACAATCACATATAAGGGTAACAGCAGAGTGCAGACTGCACGAGGGGTGCAGTTGCAAAAGGAATCATCAGCCTTGGTGTGTGGGGCTTGGCGCTTGGCGGGGGCTTGGGGGGCTTAAAATCCGGCCAGCTGTCCGTTTCTCCTCCGAGTCCTCGCGCCTCTTCTACGCCCAAGTCCTCCACAGCTTGTGCCATTGTTTACTCTGTTGCACATGACATCTCCTGCTGTCAAGTTAGAAGATGCACAGGCGGCCAACGTGCCCCTGGAGCAGCCAACCGTCATCCTGTACTCCAGACCGCCTAAGAAGCGCAAGACGAGAGCAGAGCAACTTCCCGAGCCCGTCACTAACCTGCCGCCTCACAAGCGGGCAAAAACCGAGGCGGAAAAGGATCAGCGAAAGCTGGAACGCGTCAAACGCAACCGCGTCGCGGCTCGCAACTCGCGCGAGGGCAAGCGAAAAGAGATTGAAAACTATGCCGTCGAATTAGAGAAGGCGAGGCACATCATCAGCTGGTATGAGAGCAGATATGGCCCGCCTCCGCCCGAACATCTCATGCTCAACGTCCGCATCGTTCGCGGCCTGTGAGTCCAGTCCCTCTGTAGGCGTTCGTTGCTGACATGAATAGTCCCGAAGGCATGACAGACAAAGACTGCAAGCAGCAAATCATTCGCGGATCCACAGCTCCACCTACACCGCTGGCTCTGCGGGCGCAGTCGTCTTTTGACGAGCCCTCTCCTTCGGCCTTTGATCCGCCTTTGACCGACGCCACGCCCACTCCGCCCATGGAAGCGTCGCCGCTTGTCTCGTCCGGCGCGCCCCAGACTCCCACTTTTCCCCCGTCGTCGTTGTCGGGCTCGACACATTTCTCTGCTGAAGAGATGTGCGGCCTGCCGTGTCCCAAGAGCCCGACTACGACGACCTCTTCAAGTTCCCCTTTGATCCAGCTGCTTACGATCCAGCAATGCCTCAAGATTCTTTTGATGGCGATGTGGACGCATTTCCCTTTGTTCATGGAGCCGCTGATGCGAGCATCAGCCAGCCACTTAATCTCTGTGGCCTCTTCAACGAACCTTTCCAAGCCTACTCTTCGACGGGCGGTCTGTTGCCCGGCAGTGGCGCGGTCTGATACCGCGACGTGCCGCGACGGTCGTCCTCGGGGCGCTATCTCACCAGCGCTTGGCTTGTCGCGAGACGGTTCAAAACACCCAAGGGAGGATAAATCACCAGCGGCTTGTGGAAATAATGATGGGGGTTGACACGTGGAAAAGGCGTTAGTCTCTGTATTTTATCATTCTATCACAGGTTTATGAACCATTTTCATTCATTTTCTCTAACGCATTTCTCGGTTGTCGGATCATGTAAAACCTCTTCCCAATACCTTCCTCTTCCCTAACCTCACGCCCCAGCAGCTCACTACTCGCTTCTACAGTCTTGTCAATCACAAACCCATTATCAGCATAAAGCTTCAACCCCGCTGGCGTAGACTCCAAACAAACCGGCAATTCTAGCCTATCAGCCTCTTCCAGTCCCGAGCGAAGCAGCTTCCGCCCAATACCCAATCTCTGCGCATCCGGCGCAACAGCGAGATAAACCAACTCTACACGCGTCAGCTACACGATCCCCACCCACCCATCCCCCAAGAAATCAACTCACCAATCACATCTCCCCCTCCATACTTCTCGCCCTTCCACTCCAACCAAGTCTGCTTATAATGTCTCGTGAGCGGAAAATTCCCACCCTGGGGCCAATCATCCGGCGGGGCCTCCCACGCCGAAGGCTTGGAGATCGCACCCCTCCCTTCATCCTCCTCCACTCTCGCCCGCGTAGATTGGTCTGGAAACGCCCACTCTGCGAACCCCCGCATCTTGTGGTCTGAGTCGACGGCTTTGAAGATCGTGCCGTGGTTTTGGCGTTTAAGCCGTTCTTGGAAGGCGTAGAGGTCAGGTGTTAAGCCTCGTGGCCACATGCAGAGGAAGCGGGGGTGGGTTTCGAAGGATGAGAGTTGGAGACGGACAATGGAGGGGAGGTCATCTTGAGACGCAAGCTGGAGGGTCATGTTCGCCATGGTGGGTTGGTTGGTGGGTTTTTGGAGAAGGGCGTGGGATGGGGACCCTGCATACGGCCAAGGGTGGGTCTCGGACGGGAGGTTTGAGGTTTGCTTTGTATACCTCTGTGATAGGTAGCTTACTGGTGTGAAGCGTGGCCGGCCGTGCTTGGATTTGAGCATGCAGACGTAGTCGTCATCGACGGGGTGCTAGTCGCCACCGAGCGTCGGGCGCTTGTAGAGAGTTCTCTTGGCTCCGCCAAATGCCGCAGCAATGTCAGGCTAGTAGCCGGCTCCACTTCATGGCAGAGAACAGGCAAACTCCTGAGCGATTTTGACTACTGATACACGACTTACTATGTTCTGGGAGTTCTCTATCGTCTAGGCTACTTTTTATGAGTTTTCATCGTTGCGTGTGCATTTAGTGTCCCGCTTGCTGGTAAGCTTCTTTGATTGGCCGAAGCGGGAGCTAGGCTCGATCTGGAACGCGAGGACGAGGAATGGAAGCGAGGACAGAGAGGGCTTATGGACGAGGTACAATGCGACGCAATGCTGCCTATAAGGATTGTGGCACGAGTTGATTGCACGGAGGGATCTGGCCAAGGCTCATGTTGTACAGCGGATGGCTCGGTAGATGTTCAAGATTGACATGTGTCAATTTCGATCTGATCGGCGTCTTTCAGATGCAGATAACGTCATGTGGGGCACACTGGAATAATTCCGACCACCGTCATATTTGCAACCAACTTCTTCGTCATACAATCACTCATCGAAGTGGGTGTGGGGAGGTGTTGTGGTACTTTGTTAAGGTCAAGCGTTCATTCTTTACCGGACGCGTGCAGGTCAAGCTAGCTTGACTGTTACTTTCGTTCCAGTCCACAACATGGCGGAAACTCACATTTTCGAGGCCAACAAGCTGTTCAGCGTCAAAGACTTTGTATGTCTTGTCACTGGTGGCGGAACAGGGATCGGTCTTATGGCCACCCAAGCCCTAGCCGCCAATGGGGCCAAAGTTTACATCACCGGGCGCCGCATGAATGTTCTGCAGAACGCCGCGAAAGCACATTCTGATGGAGCCATCGGGCAGATTATCCCAATTGGGCCGTGTGATGTGACCAAGAAAGATGATCTGGAGAAGTTGTACCAGGAGCTGTCCAAGAAGGAAAAGTATCTCAGTCTGCTGATTTGCAATGCTGGCATGACGGGTCCCAGGGCCAAGCCTGATGAGGAAGACGCCTCTCGGATGAAGCAGAAGCTTTGGGAGAATGAAACTCTTGAGGGTTGGCAGCAAACGTTTGATTTAAACGTGACAAGCGTTTATTTCACCACCGTTGCCCTTTTGCCTCTGCTCCAGGCTAGCATTGAGCCCACTGGGCCGCTGCCGCGTTTTTCCCCCAGCGTCATTACGATCTCGTCGATGTCTGGTCTGATGCGTCACGCTCAGGGCCACTTTGCTTATAATACCTCCAAAGGTGCCACCGTACACCTCACCAAGCTGATGAGTGCCGAGTTCCAAAAGACTGGCATCAGAATCAACTCCATCGCCCCAGGCTACTTTGCCTCGGAGATGACGACGAAAGCTTCTGATGACAGTCAAAAGAGTGAGCTTTCTGCTGAGAAGATTAAGGAAAAGGGCTATGTCCCCTTGATGAGGGGTGGAAAAGATGAGGAAATGGGAATGGCTGTGCTGTTTCTGACCAAGAATCAGTACGTCAACGGTCAGATTCTTACCGTAGATGGAGGCGTGCTCAATGTTGTGGGGTCTTAAAGAAGAAAATGCCATAGATTACAAAGACCCATCAGCGCTTACGCCCATTTCACCCTAATCAACGGATGCGTATAGTGTGCAGCCCCAAGCACTAAATCTGCCTTTGTGTACGAAAGGATCGTCTCGCCCTTAGGACTCATATCCGGATGAGCCTGCATGGTATAAGCTCCCCACCTCGCTGTTCCCTTCTCGCCCTGGTAGAACTGTGATGGCTCCGTCCACGGACCCTCCGGAGCGGGGGCAGTGGAGATGTAGAACCCCGGATCACCAGAAGCATAGACATTACCGCCAATCCAAGTATAAGCCTGGAAGTGATCGCTCCAAAAGAAAGTTCCCTGACCTCCCGTTCCCGCGTGGGGAATCGCTGCGGCCCCATCAAGATCGAAGATCGAAGGCGGTGTATCGCTCCATCCCTCCGCATAATAGTAGCGATAGGCGGAGCGATCCTCGATTTGCGAAACTGGCACCTTTGCCAACGCCGTGCCCGCAGTTCCGTTTAATCGCCCGTACAGATATGCCGTGTCATTCACCACGATATGGCCATACTCGCCATACAGGATCGCTTCTTCGGCCCAGAAGTCCTGGTCCACAATGCTGACTTCCGGGAGAGTTTCATAGTCGTCTCCTTGGGGCGCATAATCCGCACGATAAAGCGCCCCGCCGGGGTTAAGTTGTAGGTTGTACAGAAGGAGGGTGACATGCGTCTTTGCGATCCATGTGTACATCTTCACCGCCCCGCCATCAGAAACAACCAGAGGCCGCGAACTCGGCCAAAACGCGTAGCGCGTAAAGTCTTGACGTTCACCCGCCCTAGTCCCGCCATATCCGTCGGGCGGTGTAAAATATGCATCAGTAGTCGACTGGTTCCCGTATAGGTTCCATGCGAAATTCTGGATTATTGGTGACCCATCGGAATTGAAATCCGCCCACGACGAGCTGCTGCTGAGGAACGTGTACTTGCCCAAACTGTCGCGACAGGTCCACAACTGGCGGCCAAGGACAAACGCCGACATACAAGAGTCGCGATCCCAGAGCATCGAACTCGCAAACCCGAACACTGTGGGAACCCCGGAGACTTGTGGGGCTGCTACCGCTGATGCGGCCAGCAATAGAAGGAGGGCTGCCAGGGCCATGTGGAGAACCTGCACGCGGGCGAGGAGCATATGTAAGGCACAAAGCGTCCCATGCCCAATATATTACAGGTGGCGATGCGCCTACCGAGGTTTCAGGCTGTGCCAACTTAGCCTAGGCGGCGCTACGATAGGCGCGCATGGGATTGGGCAAAGCGCCGGACTTCGACACCCTTTTGCGCCGGACGCGTATTCAACTTTCTTTTCCAACCTGACGCGATCGCAGCCTTGCGCACATTTTCCTTGACGTCCACGTGCACGTGCACGCGGGGATTTCCCCACGATTTCCCCACATGCCCGGGCCTTCCTCTGCTCGCACAGACCTGGCTACGCTGGCCAATCGCAGGTCCTTTGCCCTTCATCTACTAGATGTGTGTCGCACACAAACCCCATAATGGAAAAAATTCGCAATCTATTAGGATATAACTTTCACTTTTTCCACAAACTGCAACCACAAATTTAACATGTCTATAACAGCAATTTCATGCTTCATATGCAAATTTGACCGGCGAATATCACGAGTCGATCAAGACATGTCGAGTAGACGGCAAGTCTCCCATGAATAGTGAAGTTCTCCCACATAACGTGGCACGTCTCGAAGCAGATCTCTCCGCGTTAAATCAGGAGCACGAAAAGACCCTGTCTGTGAATAAGCAACTGGGGCGTCAAAAGGCAGACTTGACCGTTCATGTCACTGATATCCAATCCCATATAGTAGAGACTTCAGAAGCTGTTAAGAAGAGCAACTGCTACAACTAGAAGAGTTGAGAGCTACCAGGGCAAGATTAGCGAAAAAAAGAAGCCGATGCGTGGTCGGCCGAACAGGTCCTACGGGAAGATCTACGCGCAAATGCTGCGCTTAAAAGAGACATAAACTCTCTGTAAATGCATCTTACGCTCGCAGAGGGCGAGTGTGAGGAAAACTTGGTAGCGCTTCACCAGGAGCAAGCCAAGACCGCGATGCTGCAGACCCTGCTGGACGTCAAGGATAGGAAAATTGAAGATTTGTAGAAGCGACTAGCCGCAACCCAGAAGACGAACTTAAGGCCACGACAGCGACTCGAAACCCAACAAGGCCAATGCCCTTGCCAGTTGAAGTACGGAGAATCTGATCGCAAAATCTAGTGACATAGCATAAGCGATCATGCATGCTACAAAACACTATCATATCACCTCAACCCTCTATCGTTCTCCCTTATTCCATGCCTTGACGTGTGCACAAGATCTCACCTGCTGCAAATCAGTATACAACCGCTCCCATATCCATATGTAGTAATTCACCTCCTCAACAACAACCGAAGCGCCCAGTAATGGAGTGGCAGCGCAGCCCCCCACACAGCGATATTGAAATACCAGCACTTCCATTCTTCCTCTTTCTTACGGCAGACCAATTCTTCCTCCAGATCCTTCGATTCGTCCTCAAACTCTGCAGTCTTCTGATCCACGTATTCCCACAGTTTGTATACGTCGCACGTTCGCTCGATCTACGAGCTCAGTGCTGCATCATCGCATGTGAGAATAGCGCGTAATTCCCATAAATTGTTGGGGGGCTCTGCGGTGAATGACATTGCTGCTGTTGTGTGTGGGGTGTTACGATACACGCAGGCAGTGGGACTTGTTTTTTTTGTTGTGATGGGAACCTCGTCGCATCCTGAAAGAAAAAAAAAAATCAACACTACGAATAATGATGCCACCCATGTACAGTGACATCTCACGACGAACGTCAAATCTATGTACATCGGCATACCCTCCTCACACGAACAACATCACCTACCGCAAAGTATCCCTCATAAAACCTCTATAGCTCTACAACCACCTTATCCTTCATTTCCACCTACCCACAATCCAACCAATCCAACCTTCATTCACGCCCCAGTATTCAAAATCATCATGCGATCCCAGGACTTGATCTTCCAAGCCGTCGCCTCGAGCTTCGCGCGAGCTTCGTCTATCCTCGTCCTGAGCGAGCGAGTGTGGGCAAGGCCGTCTACCATCTGCAGACTCTCTTGGATCTGATTCTGTGGAGAAGCAGGAGCAGCTGTGGCCAGTTTTTTATAGGGTTAGAGTGGATTGGCGGTAAATAGTCATTGGAGCTAGTCATCATTATAGGAAGATATGTCAGTCTCGTTTCCGCCGAGTTGATCTGAGAGTCACCCCTATACTACAGCTGTTGAAGTGGAGGGTGGCGTGGATGGTGGGGATTCCGTTGAGAGGAATGAAAATAGCCTGGGAAGGAGGGGGTGGGTTCTTTCGTGTGTATTCACAGGAATGGGGTCTTAACCGCCGGCGGGGCAGGAGGGCATGCTCATGTTTGTTGCGCTTGCAGCGACGTTAGGTCAGGAGATTGATATAATTTTGCTATTGCGAGGAGCGGCAGGTGGTTTTTTTGCGCGATGCGAAGGTGTTTGTCCTCCGCAAGAAATAAGATCAGGTTTTTGGTGGGGACTAGTCCTTCGGGGATGTGTCCCCGAAAACGAAAAGACGGTGAATGTCGTGACGCTAGCACGGAGACTGCACAACTTTTTGCCCGGTTAACCCGAAAAGGTGTTACCTAAATGATAAGGATGCGAATAATGGAGAATGAGAGGGCGACGCTGGTAGCCGCTGAGGTAAGAGTTCGAGGCAACAAAAACCTAGCCGGGTTTAGCATCAACGTTGGTGGACGATCGATATGATCTTACCTCAGAGGACGAATTAGTATAGATCCAGCGCCAGGCTAGACATACTATCACGCCACTCCAAGAAAGCCTCATTCGTCAATATATCAACTGGATCACCACCCTGTGAAACAAAGCTTTCAAGCTTGGGCGCAATTGTATCCAAGATCTGTACAATCCACTTTGGCATGTCCTTTTCCTCCAAGTCTATTAGCAGGATTTCATGAAGCTGAAGAATCCGCAAACTTGGAAAGAGGCACTTCTTTTCGTCTTGCACGAGAGTAAAATCTAACGTGTCGGCAATTGAGAGATGCCACAACTCTTGGCAGCTACTTCCCAAATTCTTCAAGGTTGTGATGTCGATAGCAGGTGTGAAGTCCACGATGAGATTACCAAGCTTCGGCAGTCCTTTGAAAAGCTGCAGCCAATCTTTAGTGGGAACTGAGGATCCAACGGCAGATGAAGCGGCTGAGGTTTTGAGCCTTAGGTTACGCAGGTTGCTCAGATTTGCAATGGAAGCAAATGCGTGACTGTTGATGAAATAGAAGCCATGACCTGAGCCATCATCGAAGCGCAAAGCCAGGGTCTTCACGGTTCTGAATGTTGCTAGGGCCTCGAAAAAGGTGTGTGATGGCTTCTCAACCGTCATCCATACACCTTTTATTGGGCTTCGTACTTTCGTAACCTCTGCTACCAAAAATGCTCATCTGAGTTGGCGATATATCTAAGCAACTTGAGGCATGTCTCCGGGCAAACTGTCAAGGACCGAATACTCTTGCGTCGAATAAGTGGTATAACCATCTTTTTGGTGCACGTCATGTTCATACTGGAGGATAATGTGACATATTCCAAATTGGCGAAATTGTCGGTGAGGTCGTACAATTGCTGCAGGCGGTCCTCGGGGTAAGATTTTACCTTTAGCTCAACAAAGGTATTGGGTACGCTCTGGTAGGCGCTGCTGTCAATGAGACTTGTTGATGGGTCTATTTCCAGCGTCTTTAGACGCGGCAGTGAACAATCTTTCATTCGGTCGGCCCACCAATCATTGGGCACCAGCCGCAGAACCTGGACAAAATTTGCATGAGGCTGGCGAGTTTCTTCGGGTACAGCACCCAGCGTCTGACTATGCATGACACCCAAAAAGATTTCTCTTCCTGGCCTGATCCAATCACGTCAGACTAGGCAGAGGCTCTTGAGCGATGCCCGGTCGCCCAATAACTGTTGCGCAATACTGAGCAAGATCTCGTCAGGCAAGTGCATTCTTCTCTGCCGCGTAGGTGGATCTCGTTGCCGAGGGGTATCCAAGTGTTCGTTACATGGGTGCATGCTTGCAGGACCTGACTGGAGTAAGTTTTAGTTTTAGTGTTTTGTGCGAAAGTGTGAGGAAAATCAAGGTGTAAGCTCTTGACAGCTAAGAGGCTAAGCTGACTCAGTGATCCTTAATGACAAGATGTCAAAAAGTCATGTACATATCTTTCTTGACCCAACAGTCTTCTTGACAGCTGTCAGCCCACCTGTAAGCAGACCTGCACCTGTCACGTCGCAACTCCAGACATGGCCCATTTGAAAGAAATGCCAGATACCATTACACGAAACATGAAGAATAGGTCCGTGAAGGCTATGGATGAGGAATGCTGGATAGAAAAATGGATGATGAGGAGAATTTCTCCCTTATCCTATATATCTGGGGCAGTCCCTATATAACAGAGAATGTCTGCCCGGCAAACATGCACACAAAGGGCTCAGCCAAACATTGCAAAACTGCTACAGAAAATCAACTCTCAGGTAATTGCCTGCAAGTTATACACACGAGGCATATGTTCTCATGGTAACGACAGGCTTTTTTTTCACATCGCAACAGCCCTTCTTTGAACTGACGGTAAATTGCGGTGCATAACATCTGAGATTGACCAGACCGAGAATAAGAAGATATCCACGAAACAGAACATAAGTCTCAGCACGCTGAACACGTATTCTTGACCTTTCTCACGCAGCAAAACACATACGCTGTAGTTAGGGATGTAAATTTGCATGCAAATTTGGACTTAAGGGTAAAAATATACGCAAATTCGCATATGGCTTTGAACACTAGCGCAAACTTAGATAATTTTAGGATGCCATCGAGCTCAACTGCAAGCTACAGTAGGATGTGCGAAGAAACCTCCACCGGTATTAAATATGTCCGCGAAGGCCCTATCTGTTGGCGTGAAGTCTCGTTGCTATGAGTGTACGATGCCAATACGCGACACCTCTTACACCAGCAGCTGCACCCTAGGTTTTGGCCTCACCGAGGTTTCCCTCAGGGTCATGTCGCATGCGACATGGTGAACGCGCCCTGCTACTGTTTGAGGTGAGTCATGGAGTAAGACTGCATGCTGACGGTCTTACTGCATGCATGACCACTTGCTTACGGTTATACGATTGATGACTTTTCATACAAGGCTCCGCACGAGCCTTACGGCCCAGAATATATTCTCTGATGTCCCCTCGTAGATACACTTGTATTCACTTATACACACATCTCTACTCTCCATCCATTGTTCTCATTCGCACATATCATCTGTTTCACAATCTCTCGTTAATTATTGGACCACTAAGCCATCTTTTTGGTTAATCGTTTGCTCAGCCTGGAACTCTATGGTTATCTGAATGCTGGATGAAGTGTAGGGTGCAAAATTTAGGAGTGGCCAGCTCGAGATTCGTCGATGGTTCTGTGGACGAGATATCCTGCCGTCAAGATACCACCAGTCTCAAGGGAATAAATGTGGAAGTTTTTTGTTCATTTTACGTCTATTGTTGGGCCATAGCTCCTAGTGAGTTTATGCCCGTACCTTAATGAGCGTTGGAAGGCGCAGGGTTGCACCCTGCGCAAGCTGATACCCCCATGCGGGGCTAAACAGATGTGGAATCTGTGAAGATTTTTCTGTACCTCATTTGAATTTGTATGTGGCACGTGAAGGTTTTTTTTTTCGTGCTTCAATGGGATTTTCATGTAAGTTGTGAAAGTCTTCCTATACTTTAGCAAGAGTTACATAAATTGTCGCCCACACGGGGTATAGGTCCTCTTGCTTCGTGTAACCAACCAATGGACATAGCAATCAAGCAAAAGACCGAGTTACATGGCATCTGCTGTTGCCTATCGCCATTGCTATGTCCCATGCACAAGATACCGAAGCTGCGCTGAGCGAGGAAAAGGGCACGACTGCGACAACGCAGGTTCAGCTGAATGCTAAAGATTGGGAAATCGAAATCTGAGAACGAGATTGGTCGCGGCTAAGAAACCAAGCCCGAAGTAACGACAGCACTTCGATATCTCAGCGAAACTAAACCCGTTGGCGCAATCTAGAAGTCCATCTCGTCGTGCATGCACTGTAGCATCATCTTCTTAACCATTTCTCAGCCTCCCCTCTTCATACCTTGATGTTAGCCATAAAACACCGCACACTCTCGTCTGCAGCAAGTCAGTGCTCAGCATCTCCAGCCTCCCACCAAGTTTTTCCCCTCCAAAAACCACCGAAGCGCTGAGCACACAAGCGAAGTCCCAATATTACACGCTACCAGATATTTAGCGCGAAAATAGCCACGCTTCCACTGTTTCATACCCTCCCGGCGAGACAACTCCTCCTCTAAACCTTTCAACGTGGCCTCGAGCTCCTCATATCGCTGGATCGCGATTCGCTGCCTCTCTGCTGAGGCGGCGGTCTGGTTGCTGAGAGATTCCAGCGCGGGATCCTCGCACGTGAGGTGCAACCATATCTCGGGAAAATCATTGGCGGGATCTACGTTGGATGACATTGCTTTTGCTGTGCTTGTGTGTGTGTGTGTGTAGTGCCATGCAGGTAATGGGATATGCGTTTTAATTTTCGGTTGCGATGGAAACCTTGTCCCGTGACGCGTCATTATCGATGAACAACTCGACACCTAGCGTCGGTACATAGGACAAATCATCCAGGGAACCTATCACCTCTTGGAAAGATATTGTTCGCGCGAGGGACGTTATCGTAACATTATTATGCTCTATAAGCACTACGAAGATCAAGCCGACACACCGCAAAACATTATTCTCTGGTAGAAGCCGCCATGAAAGAGATGTACTGATGCTACCACAACCTACAGGCCTTCTTCTCCCCACATCAGCCAAACCACCAACCCAACCAAAGCCCTACAAACACCCAGGTCAGATGTAGGACTATCATCCAATTCCAAAACTTGATATCGCAATTTGTTTTCTTGAGCTTCTCGCGTATGACGAGGATCGTCTCCATAATGATACTGCTGAGGAGATTATACCGTAGCGTCCGTATGTCGTCCATCAGCTGCTGCAGACGGAGAGTTGCGCCTAGCAGCTCCGGGTAGCGCAATTGGACAGTTGCGTGGATTGTAAGTACCCCGTTGGGCGGGGTGTTATCTTGCGCTCCGGAGCTAGCTTGTTCGGCGGGAGCAGAGTCGCCGCCTTGGAATGAATTGCGGTCACCTTCGACCGGGCGAGAGAATCCTCCCTTGACGTTGCGGAAGACCGTGCTCATTTTCGTGATGCCGAGTTTGGTCTTTTGCAGGTCAATCGATGTGTGGTCGTCGAAGCGAGTGTCCAGAAGGGAACGGAGCTTTGTGCGGTGGCAGGTGTTTGTTGTGCACAGGAAGAGACAGGACCTGGTATTGTGGGGCGAAAACTCGAAATGCGTTCCCAAAACGGAAAGGCGGCGAGTACCAAGACGCTAACGCGTGTATAATAACTCACGCTGCCCAGTCATCCAAAAAAGCCCGTTCTCACGAGGTCGATATGTTTGAGAACGGAGTTGACTACCACTGAGGCCAAATTTCCAGTAACAGTTAATCGGCGGGTTAGGACCGAGATTTAGCAATCGTGTTCTAATTTCCGAAGTCGATGATCTTAGCCCCTGAAAGTTTCGTTTCTGCAACATTGGCTCCTGTGTCCTATATCTACAATCGCCTATAAGGCATCCACGCTCTTGAGCCCTATGCAGGGGTTGAGACGCACATCCTTCCCTTGAAATAGTCGTTTCATTGGAAAGCTTATCCAGAGTTCCTTGTTGCACAGCCATCAAACTCCACAGAGAGCTCGAGGGGTAAAAGGGGGAAGGTGTGGCGGTAAGAAGATCAAATCTCTACCCATAATCTCCCTGGTGGGAGGATTCCATCTATATTTAGGCCGGCCTTTGTCTAAAGCCAGACCAAACATCGCCAGAAAAATCAAAGCCATCACAATGCAATAACAAAGCATCTGGGTATGCCATGCATGCCAAGCATGCATGTATTTTAGGCGTTACAAGAGTAGTCAGGTAACATACTTACCCTGATGAAGTCTTTTCGGCCACTTAAATAAAACCCCAACAAGTCCTCTCTATGAGCAGTCCACGAGAATCGACCTTTTGATCAATCACCCTGCTTGAGAGCCCGCTCATAGACGAAAAGCATTTTAATATTACCAACATGATACGCATTCTGGTCCTACTAAGCATGGTACGCGTCTTAATGTCACCAGTGGGATAGGCCCCAGGGCCTGTATGAGATTTCCGCGAAAGTCTGAAAAGTAGCGAGACACGAAGTGAGAGAATGCAACAAAGAAAGAAGTCAAGACAGTAATCTCACCTCTTTAAATGACGCCGATATGTATGGCTAACGGGTCTTCGACAGTAAAGCGCTTCGAATCGATATATATTCATTAAGCCGAGAAAGTTGCACTACAGTGCAGGCAACAAAGTTGCTATAAACTTCATCCTCAGCTGCTCTGCTACCTTACACATAGTCTTCCACGGCCATTGCAAACTGTGTACAACGGCAAAAAGCCTACGTCCTCCTGACATACCACGCCAGGAGCACACCCGCAAAAACCAAGCAAATACCCTGGATAAAGAGGATAGTGGCCACAGAGATTGACTTGCGGTGGTTTTCTTCGACCTCATTCTCCAAAAGACAGGTCTCCTCTTTAATTCGTTGGACCTTATGCTGTAGTTCTCCGTTATTGTACCTCCGTCCAGGTGGGATGTCACATGAACTTGGACTGCGAGGGACCTCTCTTCTCCAGGTAGGTTGGGCCGGATGGAATTCTCTTGTACACGGCTGGAGCATTCGTCCTGAGAGGGGCGGGAAGCTCCACTAAGGAGGGCTGGGAGGCTGTGCTTGCGGTCGCGAATGTGTAATTATGCATCATCCCGATTTCATTGCCGCTGGGGTGGACGTTGTCGGGACGGTGAGTATAGCTCATGCTGATGGTTCATCTCCACACTTTGTGAAGCCACTGATGGGAGGGTCAGACAAGCCTCTTTCCGTGCTTCGTATGTGAAGTGCTTTGTTTGTTGTCAGATGGTATTTGTCTATCCCTTTACCAGATTCCTAGTGTGGCCTTCGGCCTGCTTCGGTCATACTCGATAGTCCTACGCCATCTTTGTCACAACTCTCACACACGTAAGGAGGGAGTGCGCGTGCACAGACGCTTACAAGCAGAAACACGACCCACGTCGTCTCATCTACGTGGAAATGAGTTCTCAGGCCTGTAACTCTTGTTCGAAAGTTTTCCCATGAGCTCATAGGCTGACGGCCCATTGTCTCATTTCGGAAACCCCAGTATGAACTAAAGCACCATTGTTACATAATTCACAAGTCCTGCTCCCACTAGCGACACCTCTCCCAAGTATAGGCAAATTCGTTCCACAGAGTTACAAAAACCAACCCAAATTACCAAGAATGAAAGCCCCCAAAGGTGAAGCGAGTTTAAGCTTAGTGAGACGCCTTCCCTACCTATCCCCAAACTGTCTGCGCCCTTAGCCCTTTCCATTCTCTAATGCAAAAAGAATGCAGTTCCAAATCATTTGTCTTTTTATCGCCTTGCTCGCGCCCAACACCACGGTCGGTGGAAACGTCACGGCCGCTGACAAGCGTGTGGGCTTGACTAGCCAGGTTGGCGGCGGACACACCACAAGCATTGCAAGGCTGAATATCACTGCGGCATCTACAAATTACAGCCAGGACGGAGGTCGAAATTATACGATTATTGAAGGACCAAATGTTACGCTCACATGTAACGATGGCAGCTTGGCTCCTGCGGAGCAGACTGCTGGGATGATATCCTATATCAACAGGTGGCACAACTTTACGTGGTGGGGACGTAGCAATGTTGCTGGTCCTTATGGTATTGATACAACGAGGGTTGGACTGCGGACTGCCGTGGGAAATGAGTCTAAAGGTGGGTAGGATTTAATGCTAGACGGGGTAGATACGTACGTTCAGTGATATGTATTTCCCCATGATCTATGGGGATGTTCGGTGAGGTGCCGTTGGTTTTGTGCAGCTTCACCTAGTCGATCAATTCCATACTCACAGGCCATGCAAGGTTTGGTTGGCTAGACTGATTGCAAACTGTCTTTTCCGGAGCCAGGCTGCTAGCTGTATGGTGGGCAGAACACTCACAAGACAGGATGCATCTGAAAGGACAATATTCCATTGCTCGGCATCACAGTCGTAGGAACACATGCGACCAACTTGCGAGACACAGTTTGCTTCTTAATCGAACTATCACTCAACTCAGACTAAGCTTCCATACTTTCCCTAGTGCCGGAGCTCCCTTGTTGCCACCTTCTCATTCCATCTTCTGTCTGCCACCGCGAATCCGCCGCAAACATTCACTGATCACCACATTTCGGCGTCGACGATAGAGCCACTGGTATATCTGCGTGTTGGTAAGTACAGTGTTCTTGGAAGAATTAGCACAGCCCCCACGTGGGCGACAACAAGGGCTTACCCCGGCCAAAGCAGCCTTTTGTTCGTTCCTGGAGTAAGGATGGGAAGAGTGCTCATCAAACAACTGTATTAGAATTTTCTTGGAACGCTGGGGCAATTTATTCTGATCGCGCTTACGACCTTTTCCATTTTCAAGCTTATGCTGATTAAGTGGCATGGCACCCAGACCAGGGCAACTGGGCGAATAAGAAGCCATGATATGGTTTTGCTCTAAAGAATATTGGTCAAAGGACCAAGAACCAGAAGTTCAAGCCCAGTCCAAGTCAGGATTATGGCTTTCGCTGGGATGACTGGGCGATAAAGAATCGGCAAAGGGTATTGAAGAAACACAGTCTGATACAGCGCCTTGGAAAAGAGCGGAGTCGATCCAGGAGATGTAATGATAGCTCATTGGAGAGAAGTAAGCTGATACAGAGGTTAGGCAAAGTGCGAGACAGTCGAGAAGATACGAGGATAGTTCATTGGAGGGGCATGAGTGGTTTCCACATTATGAGTTTATCCGAATTGGCGGGCAACTTAACACTGGCGACAGTGAACGCGACAGTGTTCGGGATATAGGTTGACAAGCAGAAACATTTAAATCTGATCTCTCGAGTTCAAACATGGATTTTGGGCAAATTCTGGTGAGCACAGATTCGTCATGATGAGTTACACACATATTCTCGAGTCTTTTATGCCATTGGGATCCTTCAAATTTTTTCAGATGTGTGAACTGAGGTGGATTGCGATATCACGTGATATGACTTGGCACTCCCTGAACCTCTCTGTAAATCCAGATGTTGCTTCGATTTGGGCACTTCAACGATATTTGGCAGGCTCATGAGCAGAGTCTCCACTGGACTCGGTAATTCCATTCCTAAGTATTTCATGATGAGGATTGCACACTGCGTCTTTCGCAATGAATCAATTAAATGTAAGCTGATTGGTCAATAAGCCTATCAAGTAGCCTAAGGCCAAAAACTCTCGCCCCTTTAATGATACATTAACACCCTCGATCATCCCACGAAGCGTCCGGACCCCTCTTCCTACTGCATAGCGGACCGTAACCGCGAAACCATATTCGCTTGTTCAGCGTGCTGCACATCCATGTGGCGGTCGCGGCCGAGCATCTGCGAAAGATCTCTTGCATCTCCATTGACGAGACCATCTCGGTTCGCCGTTGTATCCCTACCCATGGCATCACCTGCCATGCTGCCTTCAAGAGTGGCTCTGCCCAGATTCGCACGGAGGTCTTGCTCCATGGTACTCCCCGTGGTTGAGGGATCCCTCACCATGGCGCCATCCCTCATCATGGACACCTCTCTCCCGGTTGCTACGCTCCCAGCCTCGCTGCCGATAGCAGAATGTGGATCACCGGGCTGTGCGTTGCCAACGCGTCTGATACGGCGTTGTTCATAGGGAATACCCTGTTCTTGGAGCTTAAGAATGGCTTTCTTGTCCAGGATGACCCTGTTCCACCCCTCTGGAAGTTCAACGTTGCCTCTATACACCACATTAGTATATGCAAGTCAACCCAGATCGCCAACTCACAGTAAAAGTGTAAGTTTCATATTTCGTGCTTTGAAGCGGATATCCTCTGGGGTACGGAGTGAAAGCGCAGCACCATTTGCATTGTCATAGCGCTTGAGCTGCGCGTAGCTGAGGGGCTGGTCTTTCTTTTGTCCGATGAGGCTGAGTAGCGTGGCCTCCTCTTCAGGGGTCCAGGGAGTTCTGATTTGTTGGGTTCGAGGCTGGGGACGATCGTCGGCTCTTCTACGCGATCTTGGGTTGCTCGGCTCTTGGTACGCTGGATCATTAGCATCTGGAGAATGGGGACGTTTGTTATCCCGAGGTGGAATATCGGACAAAAAGCCCTGGTTCTGGGTCTGGTCAAACTCGATATGGTCTGGCACGTATGTCTGGGATGGTTTGGGCGAGTCATCGAACTCGATCCGTGTGGCGTTGGCCTGACGGTCGGCAAAACGACGGCGGCCGCCATGCATCTGATTCTCTTGAAACACCAGCAACTGGTCAACCTTTGTGGGAGTCAGCTGCGCAACTTCACCTTCAGCCATCAAGCGCGGGTCCATGACTCCACTTTGAGAGGCTGCCATGCGCTTTTCGCGCGCTTTCAACTGAGCAACTCGGCTTTTGGCCGTGTTCGTCTTGGAAAGGCTCCCGCGGTGGACGTCAGCAAGCCGCTCAAAGATGATATGCGGCCCTCCGGCGGCGGCAATGTTTTGGTCAACCTGCCTCTTGCGCTCGGTACAAAAGTCGATGGCGTAGTTGATGAAGCGTATCCATGGAAAATAGCTTCGCAGAGACGTCAAGACGCCGTCCGGATCGTGCTTCCAGTTGCCCAGCTCCATCGTCAGCCGGCGGAGTATCTCCTGCAGCATCGAGTTCGACGAGGCGTCCAGCACACCAGGGAATTTATATGCCGTGTTCCCGTTGTTTTGCGTTAGGAACACGTCTGCGAGAAGGTTGTGGGCGTCGCCATCAGTGCGCTCAAGGGTCTGCAAACGCATCAGCAGAAGCTGCGTCTGAATGGCTATAAAAGCCAGCGCATCCACCGTTGGGCCCGAAATGGCAGCCGGGAAATTGTTTTCCAGCAGCTCAAAGGCACGTATGTTCTCTGGCGTTGGGGCAGCTGGGTCTGTGATGTCAAGCAACAGGGTGCGAAGCATTTCAGCAAGGTTGATGCGATAAATAATGTCGTTTGGACTCCAGGGCTCCGACGCCCAGTTTGGCGGTGGCTGCGGGCCAAACAGCGCGCGCACAACATGCTCGGGGCGGATATAGGGTGCGCTGCCAAGACATTCCTTTTGCACCTTCAACAACGTTGCGCACGACTTGCAGAGCTTATGCAACTTAGAGCCGGGCGTATGAATGTCTCGCAGCATTGCCTCGCGCTGCTCATGAGGCGAGAGGAGCAAATCAGTAAGCTGGTCAGCTGCCGTAAGTAGGTTCGGCAGCACGTCCAGCAAGATATCGGCATCCAGCTCTGGCGCATCATCTACACCAGTCAGAGTTGGACGGTGAGGGCCCATCTCCCTCTGTTCGCCTTCACCCACCGTTCGCGACTGCGAACGCGTCTGGCGGGGGCCATTAGTCGATGGCAGTTGCGCCGTGTCTGTCTTCTTCGCCATTAGCCGCTCGTTGAGGTAGGTGGTGGCAAGGGTTAGTAGGGTTTGAGACAGGGTTAGGTTTGGAAGGCGGGACGTTCGATCAGTTGGCTTAGTAATCAAGTGATTACATCAGATCACATGATTGGATATTATCCTGCAAAAGTGGGCGCCCGAGTTTGAGCCGGTGATAATAAGAGGATAGGTAGCTCGAGTAAAATTGGAAAGTACAATGGCAACAGAAGCACGGCCTCCCCTTTCTTCGGTGTTGCCCCCGCTCATTTTCGGCACAACGACTTTCAATTACTTGTACAACGAGGACCCGTACGAGCTAAACGCCGATGCACTCGTGCATCGGGCATTGGAACACGGAGTCCGCGCATTTGACACGTCGCCATATTATGGCCCTTCAGAAGAGATTCTCGGTGCGGCACTGGCTGCAGTGAACCACAAGTGGCCGCGTGAGACACTGCATGTGAACACCAAAGTGGGCCGCATAGCCGCCGATCGATTCGATTACTCCAGAGATTGGGTAAAGCAAAGCGTACAGCACAGCTTGCGCCGGTTACGAACAAACTACTTGGATCTCGTCTTCTGCCATGACGTCGAATTTGTCTCCGAAAGTGAGGTCCTGGACGCCGTGGCCGAACTGCGGCGGATGAGAGACGATGGCGTCATTAGGTACATTGGCATATCAGGATACCCACTCTCCGTTCTTGCATCGATTGCACGACGGGTGCTTCGAGAAACCGGTGAGCCGCTAGATGCCGTCATGTCGTATGCACACTTTACCCTGCAGAACACCATGCTTGCGACTGTGGGGATAAAGCAGTTCCAGGCGGCTGGCGTGGATGTAGTGCTCAACGGATCTCCACTTGGTATGGGGCTGCTGCGTCGCGAAGGTGTGCCTGTAGGCAGCATGGGTGACTGGCATCCGGCTTGCAATAAGTTGAGGGCGGCGGTGAAGCGGGCCAGCGATTTCTGTGATGTCTACGACGAACGGCTGGAGGTAATTGCCATCCGCTACTCGTTAGAGCAGTGGGTCTTGCGAGGTGCAGTCGTTGGATCGTATGGGGACCCTGCCTCTGGCGTCCCAAACCGACGGCTGTCTCATGATCGCAGTCAGCGCCTGGGCGTCAGCCTTATGGGCATCAGCAAAATAAGCGAGCTTGACAAGACGTTGAAGGTATGGCGATCTATTTTGGACGGGCTCGAAGACGGTGAGGAAACGGCCCGACGTGCAGGTCGGTGGAGCAGGGACCACGAGTGGAGCCTCAACCGACGCAGGGCCATTGAAATCCTGGCCGACGGCATCCGAGAGTACCTGGATGAGTTCATTGACTACAGCTGGCCCAGTCCACCGGTTGGGTTTGTCAACCAGGCGGCATCGCTATCTGCAGAGCTACCGACTCCGGCAATGAGTCTTCCAAGGGATGATGCGCCAAGGGAAGAAGGGAAGGCGCTGCCCTTGCGATAATGATGTAACGATTTTCCATGTGTAACGTATGATAAATGTACCGATCTGATTGAAACACTTTGAGAAATCGTAGTGTGCCAAGCATGTTCTTTGGGCAACCCCGGGTGGAAGGCGCAGAGTGGCCCGACCCGCCGGGACCCACGGCAACGGCAAGTGGAGCAGGAAGGACCAGCTTTGGCGATCAGTGGTGTGGTGGCCAGACAGAGACGCGGAGACGTTGAATTGGCAGTGAAATGTTGCGTTTGTCGGCAAAACAATTAACAAGCGGGTGTTGCCGCCGCAGGCACGAGGCGATGTTTTGCACTCCGATCTGTAACATGGCGTCGGCATCCTTGTTCCCTCTCGAATCTCAGCTTCGCACGCGGTGACGGTGCGATGCTCCAACGTGCAGTGTCCTGTCACACGCCTCCACTCGCTAGACTTTTATTAAATAGAATACTCTACTGCCTCTGTCTGAAATGGCCTCTCCGCGGGACCGGAGCGGACGGAGGCGGAGCCTCTCACGACCGGCGAGTAGGCTGTTTGCCTCCTCGCCACCGTCACCAGAAGGCCTGGATGCGCCACGTCGTCGCTCGCGCCTAGACGTTGTATCGTCGCTGCGTAGTCGTAGACATCCAGGCGGGCCGCCCGGCGCATTGCAAGAGACGCAAAATGCAGAGGACATCCAGCACGCTCAGCAGACGGTGCGCGTCAAGGACCGAGAAACGAGCATGAGGCGCGAAGGCGTGGATGGCGGGTATCTGGTCACTATGGGTATCTACCCAGGCCGCGAAGACTTTGACAAATGCGCCGTACGGCAACTGCAAATTGAGAGACGCATTGCTCCGTTCTGGCTGGGTCTAGAGGACGACAGCAGCGGCATGTCAGACGAGCGAATAATCCAAGCCGTTCGCAGCCGGGTGCCAGCCAAAGAGCGGCCTTTCTCTGAGGATCCAGAGTCAGAAGAGCCCATGTCCCGTGCCCCGTCCAGGCAGATGACGACCGCATCCCCAGCCGATTCCCGCTTCCGGTTCAGCCGCTGGGTTAAGAACCTCCTTCCAGGCCCGAAGTCGAACAGTAGGCCGCAGCGGCAGAGTTCGTGGCCGTCGTCCCTGTCTCCTTGTCGCGAGATCCAACTCACATGCAATCCTTTGGTGGACGGGATCCCTATTGAAGTATATCTGTACAAGGAAACCATCGAGTGCGAAATCTGCTTCCACTATTATCCTCGTTTCATGAACCAAGCCCTCTGCTGTGGCAAGATGATTTGCTCAGAGTGTTTTGTGCAAATCAAACGGAGCAAACCTCATCCAATCCACGGCGGCGACCACCACGACGCGCCCTTTGCAGAGGATGAGGCCGATAATCTCGTGTCTGATCCAGCCAATTGTCCGTTTTGCATGAGTCAAAACTTTTGCATATCATACAACCCACCGCCTTTCCGCCAGGGCCTCATCTATGCCAGCGACCCGTTCTTCAAAGCGGGGCCTTCACAACCAACAATGTCGACCAACAAGCTCCAGAAAGGCCCTCTCCGCTACCCCGAGACCACTGTCGTTACATCCGACCAGATCCGACCAGAGTGGGAAAAGAATTTGGCGCAAGCCAAAGTAGAGGCAAGGCGGCGGTCGGCGGCCGCCACCGCGTTACATCAGAAGCGGTACGGCAGCATCTCGGGTTCCTCTACCGGCGGTGTCACCAGTACCGGCCTCGATACCTCGCACCGAAGAGACGGAAAGCGACTCGGCCGCATTCGCCGCTCCTTTCTCACCGGTACCCCGGTGGCCGCCTCTGCAGCTCCTTCGGACACGGTGAATGAAAACTACTCACCCGCAGAGCTGCGCCGCGTCACTGAAGCGAGTCAAATAGCAATTGCGATGCAAAGGTCCATCCACGACGAGGAAGAGAGGAGGAGGAAGGAGGAGCAGAGTCAAAACACGCAGAGAGTGAAACAAGCAGCCACGATGAAGGTTATCGGGGAGGCAGAGACGACTTCGTGAACTTAGCAGAGGCGTTTCTGGAGTTGCTACGTGGTCCTTCACCTGCAAAGTAGTTTTAATGTATTACTTAGACTCTCATTAGCAATAACACAGCTGGAACAAGACAAAAACAGGCCATATGCTTTACTCAACCGCACATTCATACAGGTAAATGAGTCCAAATGCGAGAAAGGCCACTGCGCCGCCGATGGTGACTGTACACATTGTCAGTCTGGACCGATGCCAAAGGATTGCGGAAACTTACCTAGTCTCATGCTGACACGTCCGGCAAGTGCTCTACCGCCAATAACAGCCAGTCCGGTGCAACAGGCGTGGCCGACGAGCGCCCCCAGCGTTACCCAAACATAGTCCTGACCGGCGGCCATGGCGATGGTGGCAATCTGCGAGCGGTCGCCCCATTCGCCCAGAAAGGTCATGACGAATGTTTGCACCCACGCCGGGCTGAGAACGAGTGAAAGAAGGTTGGAAAGGCCATTCATGCGGCCTCCTTTTTTGCCGTTTGTCGCAGCTTCCTTGGCCTTGCCAGACTCCAAAGCGTCGGCCGAGACTGTTTGCGCCTTTTCCGCCAGCTCCGCCTCGACCTCCTTCATCTCCTCGCCAACGCCCGAGTCGCGCGGCATGTCTAGCCCCTCCCGCAGCATACGTGCGCCAAACACGAGGAAGAGCACCGCCGCGGCGAAAGTAGTCAAACGCTTGGGCAACAGCGTCGGCAAGGCGTGGCCAAGCACAGCGGACAGCACCGTCATGGCCACAAGAGCAGAGAACGCGGCGGAGAAGACAAGTAGGCGAGCGTGGCGCATCGCCATGAGCGCGGCCACCAGGAACGTCTTGTCGCCAATCTCCGATACTAGAATCATCGTCAACGAGAGGACGAATGAGTGAAACCATTCGTGCCACTCCACCTCGTCGGCCGGCGGCGGAGCAGCGGGCGCTGGCTTGGTGCCCTCGGTATAAGGCATGGTGTCCTGCAGCCAGCCAGTGCGGTCGGTCTTGCGCGGTAAACTGGCAGCCTTGGGGTCCGGGTGCGGCATCTTATGCGGCTTCTCCGGCAGGTCGGTGGGCATGTCGATGCCGTGCCCGCCTGCACCGTACTCGCCACCTTTCGCTTTGGTACGCCGGGTGTCTCCCGCTTCACTATCATCTTTGCTGGTCTCCGTCCCGCTTCGCTCTCCCGTGGTGCGTTCCCGCTCCGCCGCAATCCGCTCCTGCTCACTGTGCGGCAGCGGTGGTGCTTCTTTGGGCTCCGGCGGCTTGTTCTCGGCCTTGCCCTTGCGCAGCTTCTCGCGCGACTTCTCGCTGACGCCGCCCTCAGTACCCGTCGTGCCCTTCTTGGGCAGAGGACGGTGGTCGTCGTTCATAACGCCGTCAATCTTGTCTGGGATGTCCTCGCGTCGCAAGCCATCGTCGCCTTTGATGCCCTCACGCACCAGCTTGTCCAGCAACGTTGGTTCCGGCCGTGCCGCAGCTTTGCTGCCCTTCTTTCGGCTCTTCTTGGGCTTGATCTCTTCAGGTTTCGTGTCGACAAATGGCCCGGCGTGGGGTTTGCCATCCAGCCCGTCCACTGGCGCGTCTTCGGTTCCGACATATGTCCGCGCCGATGTCGTGGCTTTCGCCGGCGATTGTACCTGATCGGCCACTTTGCCGCGTCCGACCGGCTCGCCGGGAGCTCGATTCAACTCCAACAGCTCATCTTTGGTCGGATTGCGCGCATCCGGCCTGCCGAGGGCCGTGTGGACAAGTAAGAGCGCCACTAGAGGGCCTGGAAGAACTCTCATTGTGCACAAAATTGGTCAATAATGTGAAAGGAATGGACGCTCTTTCGCCGTGGCGGTGTCTCCAAGGATTGGCGGTTCACTGTCCAAATTTGGCATTAAGCACGGAACGACCCGCACGGCCCGGCGGTCCTACAACAAATACGCACACTCTATCTTCGCTCCTTCTTCTCCTTTAACTTCCTCTCCATCTCCATAAAAGCCCTCATCCCTACTGGCAGGTCATCTAGCACGCGCCCGCCTTCATCCTCAGGCAGACTTTTTCCATCAACACCCTCCGGCAGCTGCATGCCCTGTTTATGTTCTTCCCTAGCGACAATCTTGTCTCTTTGCTTAACCCACTCCTCCATTTCATCCCGGTATAGATTCCACACGCAGTTCTCGCATCCACTCATGCAACAGTTGTCGGGCTCTTCAGGTTTGGGCGGCAACCCACGTAGTATTTCATTGACCACTTTTTTCGGCAGTGGAGATCCACTGATCTTTGTTTCCGGTTGGGCGGGTTTCGCAGTTACGCGGTCCAGCGGTTCATCCAAGGGATCCCATGTGTAGCCTGGGAAAGATTGATATGTGTTACTTGATTTTGTCACCACAGATGTACTCGTGAATAATCGCCGCGCGAGTCGGGCGCGCTGCATGGAAGAATTCGATTGCTTTGTGGTGAACGGATGCAACTGAAACGTGCCGTCTAAAGATAGACCGGGTAAGGTTGTGGCTTTGATGACATAATTAGTGGCTGTTGCCGCAAGTAACCCAGGGGTCAATCACCTTAGCCTTCGTGGGCTGGGCCAGGAAGTGCTCTAGGCCTTAGAATTCAAAGGGTATGGAATTCTACAGATGCTTCCCATCACAGAGTATGTTTTTTTTGGCATAACGTCACGTCACTCCTCATTGGAGCCCGTCTCATCTAAATAAGGTTGTCTTGGCACACAGCACTGAGTATCACTTCCTTTCCTACCGTGTACACGCATAATCTTAAAGACATACGTGGCTTCCACGAACTACAAAGTTCTAAAGATCTTTCCTGTCTATTTCACACTAGAATTTTGCTATGTTGCAGGGACGAAGATATATACTGATCTAAAGCATGGCTTTTGCATACTAGAAGTAGTAGGCTTGACATTAAAGGTTCTCAGGCATATGGGAATTTTCGCACTTGCGTAGAATAAAGCTTTACCTACACGAATTAGATTTCCGATCTTATAAATTTCATTTGCAAGATTGATATTCTGGACGACGGGGGCTACATCTCCAGCACCAAAAGCAACATTTATTGACGTCCTAAATAAGCTGAAGCTTCATGTGCATAGTGGAGGGGCAGTTTTCATACGTTATCGCGAATCGGTCGCGCTGGGTCAGGGCTTGATTGGCGCGTTTTTGACCTCTTGTGCAAATCGGTGACTGTTGCTGATCCCAAGACAAAAATTAGTGGGTAATGTCAGTGATTTTGTAGATTAAGTCCTTTAAAAGGACAAATTCCGATGCGGGGAATCGAACCCCGGCCTTGCCGGGACTTTGATGAGAGCGGCAAATCCTAACCACTAGACCACATCGGATAGCTTGTAGTGGGGAAGTCTTTGTGCAATATATATAGAGTGATGCAATCTTCAAACTTTAGCTTGAAAAGTTCAAGGAGCCGAAGCTAGAGGGGTGTCCGAGATCTTTGAGTTGCTGGAATGGATCCGTATGTCGGCTGTGTTTTAAGATTTCCTACCACGTCATACTATGTTGGCGGATAATTTGCAGCTCACGAGCCAAGACGTCGGTGGTGGACATACACATCAATAAATCTAAAGCTAGGTGGCCCATAGCACTCCTCGTTAAAAGACCGGGGGCGACGACAGCAAGCCTTCATTTTACAGCTTTATAAGCTTGTTGAACATTGAAATTTTGTGTTCATGCTGGGAGGTGGAACAAGATTTTTCGACCTTATTGGAAATGCGAACACGCGAAAGAATTCATCATTGGTAGTCTGTTGTTTGTTTTTGCAGTTCTAAGTTTATGTTACCTGACGGTCACAAGAGGGTACTGTATGGGTCATTGGCACTACACGACCAACCCCGTGCTAACTGGCAGCTACTTTCAGATCTCCCCGCAGCCAGTTGTGACGATTGTATAGTCAACCTGTAGCCAGTTGCGAAACTGAAAATCGTCGAGAATGGACAGAATTTTGATGCCAATCGATATGTAGCTATCCAAAGAAGCCAGGCAAATGCATGGCATATCTTTCGCACCTCATAAGGACTCATGTTGGCGTTAAAAGAAAGCTGTACGCATTTCTTTCCCAGAATTTAACCCTACCAACCCGAATGTCAAAACTGGCAGCAACTGATTACCAACCAAGCAAGTGGCAGCAAGTTCATGCGGGGTTGGCAGTGTAGGTAGGCCCTTCACGACTAACTGCCATAACAGCTTTGCCCAACCGCATGTTATCATCCTCGGCACTGAACGGGTGCCATTGCGATTATTGGACATTAGAAAATTACCTCCTCAACGAAGATTACTTGACGGCCATTGATTGGGTAATGTTGTGGAGCAGGGTCCATTTGGCGATATCGGCCAGGGGGAGCCCGAAATGTTACGACAGGACGGACCAGAAACCCCGCCCCCAGAACCAGTGGAGGAACAGGGGGAGAATCAACCGAAGGAACCAGAGAAAAATGTGGAGCCTGCACTGGAGTTTTAGGCCCCGCAGAAGCAGACCGCCCTGGTCCCGGTGGAGAGTGATGAAACTGCTTTGGTCTAGGTAGAGGATGATGAAACCGCCCAGGTCTCGTACGACACCATGGACATTGTCGGCGAAGACGACGAGATGATAGACACGCCTATGACGCCTTTTCAGCCAACTGCAGTGGCAGGCGAAAACCGTAAGCGTGGCAAGTTGCCGCCTCCATCCCCTGAGGTCCGAAAAAAAGCAGGAAGAACTGTAATTCGTCATGACTATAAGCGTCTTGCCCTGGGCATGGCTGCAATCGCCGAAAGTCCTAAACCCCTCAAGGTAGCCATGAATACTCAGGAAGCAAATTTGTGGCGAGCTGCCGCAGAGGAGGAGATCCAGTCACTGACTGATAACCACGCCATGCAAATCATTAATCGAGACGATGTCCCGAAGGATCGCAAAAGGTGCTAACAGGTAAGTGGGTATTCGACAAGAAAATCAACCCAGATGGTTCCATAAACCGGTACAAGGCGAGGTGGACTGCTCGCGATCTTACCCAGTTACCGGGAAAGGACTACACTGAGACGTATGTTCCTACGCCTAGAGCCGCCACGGCCCGAAATCTTCTGGTACTTACAACACAGTTCGGGTGGTACTGAGTCCAGATGGACGTGGAGACAGCTTTTCTAAACCCAAAACTTGATGTGGACCTCTATACGGAAATTCCGGATGGGTTTAAGCAGCCGGGTAAGGTCGTTCGACTACGAAAAGGTCTATATGGCCTCAAACAGGCTGTGGCGTGATGGTGCGACCATCTACGAAGGACATTGGCCAAGCTTGGGTTCACACGCACTCAATCGGACGCTTGCATGTACGTGGACAGGAAGAAGACGACGTATGTCCTTGGCCATGTGAATGATCTACAATTTGTGTGCACGACTAGTTGATTTGGGTAGAAAACTTGGATAAGTTGAAGGATTGTCCTGGTGGAGGAGGTTTTTTAGAGCTTGTGAAAAGCCTTCACTTGAGAGAACCTCAGCTTGTTGGATGTTTTGCCAGATAGTCCATGTAGGACAACCTGGTGAGACCGTAGGCAAGATACTTCATCGTTATGGTCTTCTTTTGCAACGCATATGCCAAGATTTTCCACTCAAGGATTAACGTAGCTGACATTGCGTATGCGTCACAAGGCCTCTATACCAGTGCCTTTACTCAACGCATCATGTTCTAAATTGCACGGAGAAAGGCTCTTTACTCATGAGAAGCAGCTCACCCGGAGCTTAATCATGAACCAATTTGGGACAGTCGGTAAAATTCTCCACTGGGGAAGTGTTACTCCCCTGACCCACCAGAGCCCCTCCCCAAAGCGGGTATGAAGCCACGTGAAGCCCCGAGCGTGAAAATTGTCATCGCGAAAGCTGTAGCGCCATGGCGAAGGGCCACAGAAGATGCGGTATACATAACCGCGTACACAGCGGCAATATGAAGAAAGCCATGAAGCTGCGGATATCACAACTCCCCGCCATGATATCGAACGAGGACAGTGAGTGATCACGTCCAATTTATATGCACGGGAACGTCCCAGAGTATTGCAGGACTCATTTCGTCGCATTCCCTGTAACAAAGTTTTAAGTTGTGCATACATCACAGCGGGGCCTCTGGTTTGTGCTTTCATGCATCAAGACACTATAACTCGTCTGTGGGTTTGTTACTGCGCACTCCGCAGCCCTCCATGGTGATGGCCAATATCTATCCAGGTGGGGCAAGATGACAAGATCTAAGATCAACGAGTCATGAATACTCAAAACCACTGTTCCCGTCCCATTTTCCTTCCCTACAAGCACGGCAGAGTCTATCCAAAAACATCAAAACGCAAGAAACACCCGTCAGAGCGCAACAATAAAGTTCTGCACATACGTCCGTAATACCAAGCCACAAGTGGGGCATCCAGGTGACCTCACATCATCCCCCCTCCAATCGCAAGGATGCCTCTCCAGGAAGAACAGAATATTGCAGCCCTACAAGACACAAGTCTAAACCTCCAAAACATCATCGCCATCACCTCATCCGACGCAATCAACAATACGCACGAAATTCATTACATGCTCAACGACAAATACCACCGCGAAAGCGTCCCTACTTCAAACATCCCTCCAGCCCTCCTCAAGAACCTCTCTCTCCCAACCTCACTATGGTTCTCAACCAAACCACAACGTATACACGTGATCGTCTCTACCCACTCTGGCACGGGCAAGGGACGGGAGGTATATTCCTCGGCAGTGCAGCCGTTTCTCGCATCACTCTTGCCCGATGCCGATATCGATGTGAGCGAGACCCAGTCTGCGGAGAGTGTTTCCATCATTGTGCGGGAAGTGATACTTCCAGCTGCCAACAGGGGCGAGGAGCAGTTGATTATATTGCTTTCTGGGGATGGCGGCGTTGTAGATGTGCTTTGCGCGTTGCGGGAAGGAGAGAGGAACACATTTTACGTGAAGCCTGTGCTGGGGCTTTTGCCGGTTGGGACGGGGAATGCGCTTGCTAATTCAACGGGGTTGACGCGCGATGATACGTTTGATTTGAGGGCGTTGGTGCACGGCGGGCCGAGGTCGCTGCCGCATTTTGTGGTGAGATTCCAGGAAGGAGGAGCGAGAAAAGATGGTGAGGTGGTTGCGAAGATGTATGGAGCTGTGGTTTTTTCATGGGGTTTGCATGCCACTATTGTGGCAGAGAGTGATTCGCCAGAAAACCGCAAGCGAGGCGTGGAGAGGTTTCAGATCGCGACAAAGGACGAACTGTTCCCCCTTGGAGGGGGTCCGCCGCACGCGTATAAAGCCAAGGAGGTATCTATATTGCGACAGCCGGACGGTGAGTGGCAAGTTATGGAGAGACAGACGCACGGATACGTGCTTGTGACCTTGGTCAGTCAGCTGGAGAAGGGCTTCACCATCTCGCCGGCGTCGCGACCGATGGATGGGATGTTGTGGCTGGTGCATTTTGATGCGTTGGATGGGAATGAGACCATGAGGCTCATGATGAGGGCTTATGATAACGGGAATCATATTGAAGATGAACGCGTGGGCTATGAACAGATCCACGGGTTGAGAATAGAATTCGGCAACGACGAAGATGCTCGCTGGCGACGTGTCTGCGTTGACGGAAAGATCGTTCAGATTGAAGAACATGGATGGGTGGAGGTTGTGATGGACAAGGAGGATGTTATCGATTTACTGGTTGAATGAGATCTCCTCCTTCACCTCAACCACGTCGTCCTGCTGTTCCTGTCCCACGACTGATACCACTTGGCCTGGTGGTACGAGAGGCTCTACTTCGCCCAGGTTGTGCTGAAGTTACAGGAGCAGCCCTTGTAGCGGTTCTACTTGCTCTCGTACCCCGTACACGCGGCAGAGTCGTTGTCTTACGGGGCTGCTGCTGCTCTTCCTCGGCTTTGCGCTGGGCAGCTTCACGCCGACGACGCTCTTCCAGAGCGCGGGATTCGGCCTCCTGACGCCTCCGCAGCTCCTCCTGTTCCATATCCTCCATGTCTTGTGTAGCACCGGGCCATTGCGGGTCCAATACCAGCCTCTGGTTGTGTTCTGTCTGTGACAGAATCCTCGTCCACGCGCCCAACAGCGTGCCAGCGTTGTCAACCGTGCCCTGAACTGTGCTCATGTGCTCCTTGGCCTTACTTAGATCGTCCACAATGTTCTCTAGTGAGTTGTTTATCTGGCGAAGGCGGTCCAATTCCTCCTTGAGACAGGCATTGCGGGACTGAGAAGCTGCAGCATTGGTAGCAGGTTGGGGGTCAGCAGAGGGACTAGCAAAGAGGGCATCTACATCTTGGTCCATGCTCGCGGAGCACACTACAGCGTCACGGGGTATTGTTTATCATCTCCATTGTGCGTGTGACGTTAACGACGTTGAAGTGCGTCACGTGCCCGAGACGGGTGCACGGGCCACGCTAGCCACCTCCGGCCACCCCGTTTACACTTAGACATCTTGTCGCCCATGCCGATGCATTACTTTTGACACTTGACATCCTTTGCTTGGAATCATTTTTGGAGACTGGCGCCATGCCTTCGACGCCCGTCAGAACACCCAGTCCTGCACCTTGCGATCGTCCCAACACTCCACCCGCTCCCGCCCTTGGCGCGCGTTATGATAACTGGGAACCGTATGCGCCGCGTCGATCGACCAGGAAGACGGCGCAGCGCAACCCCTATGGCTCTCACAATGTCGAAAAGTCGCCGCCCATAATGCCGCGCGATATCCGCGATACAACTCCTCCACCAACCGCTCGTCGTTCAAATCGCGCACAAAGATCCGCCCTTGCCTTCACACCGCAGACGGGAGCGCATGAGACTCCCATTAAGCGGAAAAAGCACATTGGCCCTCTGTCGCCGCCGACTACATGTGAACCAGCCCTCTTGACGCCAGATAAAACGCCCCTCAAGCGTTCTGAGAAAGCAGTGGGATCGCCAGCGCGGGTCCTGACATTTCAACCCGTGAGCCCCGATGATTCAATGCCGATGCCACGCAAGCAGCGCAAGCGCGGTGAGATGGTCAACGTCCTGGACCCTGGTGGGAAGTCTTCGGGCGGATTTTCCATATACACGGATGTTCAGGATCGCCAACCTGAGCTCGATCTGTCCGAAGACAATCCTTTCATTGGTCCGCTCACCAAGGTTCGCAAAAGCGAAGAGCAACTTATGGTGGAAGCCGCTGAGCGAGACGAAGGCATCATGTTCATGTTGTAAGTTCCATCTTCTATCGTTTAGGACTCCAGAATACTGACTTTGATCAGCCGCGGAAAGAAGGTGTTTCGTCGCTTTGCGCAGGAAGGGGAGACGACGACGGCTCCGGCTGGTTTGGAGCGCCAGATCGGCGGTGCATCGCAGCGTCCTCTGACGCGCAGTTCTGTCAAGCCGCGGTTGCTCTTCGCTAAGAAGAAGAATAGCGACGACGATGAAGAGGCTTTGACGGACATTGAGCCGAGTCTGGAAGCTCAGCGGCGCACCGGCGGACGCCGCCTCGGAGGCATTAAGAGGGCTTCTGCGGCTACGCCGTCGTCGCCTGGGTACTCACCAGGTGCAAGTGGCGTGAAGCGGGCGAGGGTGTCGAAGAAAAAAGGGTCGAGGAAGACGGCATCGACGAGGATTGGGAGGGCGGTGGAGGTGGAATCTGGGAATGCATCAACGTCAGCGGTTGTTTAGCCGTTCACTTGGAATACCCTAGGTTAGCATTAGCGTAATGACATGGCATGATCCTGTGATGAAGAAATTGGTCAGCGTCAGGCACCAAGTCGAGTTCAGGGATGAGTTAGGCAAACATGTTCACGCACGCACATGCACACAACGCCTTTATCCTGCTTTGGGTCATAACGACGTACTGAATGATGTTTTCACTTGTTAAACTGCTCTGCTATTACTCGTTGGACGTTCCTTTTCTGCTATCGGGCCGCAAGAGACATTGCCCGCGTCAGCTACGTGGTAAGAGTGGCTCTGTTGACCACATGGCTGATGCAAAGAAGCCTTGTATTACTCATGGAATGCACCCTTTCACTTTAGGATAGGTATCTACAAGGCTGACCGTGTCTCAGACTGATCACCTATGAACCCGTAAGCCGAAGCACCAAAGGTCAGTAGAAAATAGAATCGTTTCACAAATGGCTGGAGCAGCGAACAAAGAAAGGGTGGGTCTTCGAGTATGCTATTTACTTTGGGTCCCTCGTCGTGTTTCTCTGGTTCTCACTTCATTCATGTTCCAGCTTACACTTGATGTATATAGAAGTATAGAATACACCAAGCGTAGAATCGATCATGTCGTAGCCAATTTACCTCGCACCGACAAGAACCGCATCCCAGCTCTTCGGGAACCAACCCAACATTTCGGTTCAGATGATCAACTGGCCAAGTACAAACTCTTGGGACAAATACCACCTGCTAGTCAGCAGGATCTAAGTAGTGAGAAGAAACATCCTATCTTCACTTCCGATGCGAGTATCAAAAACAATTTTATCGAATCTATGATCCATCAAGATTTGAAAAGTTCTTCAGATCCTAATACAGCAGCCAGCAAGGCCGAACTAGCTGCTCACCACCTGCAGGAATTGCAGCCCAACGCAGCTTCTCCTAAAGTATTTCCCCGCTGTACGAGAACAATATCGTGCTGGGATTAAAAGGGGTGTCGAGTCTGGTAAGGCTTTGGGCAGCATTAGACCACCTAGAGCATTCGAAAAGAAAAGCCCAACACCTCCTGATATTGAGGAGCAGGCAAGCTAGGAAGACTGCCACACTTTTTGCAACTCGCAACACTACAATTAAGTATCAACTCCAACACCGAAACAAGCCCTTGGTAATCTAGAGGAGAGCTCAAGTTCGAAGTTCATATTTTCGATGTTTGAAGTTACACTCCAGCTCCAGGGTCGGTGTAACAGGGCGGCAAGTCTTCCTGGAGACACTTCATTCGTGAAGCATTGCATTTCTTGCCCTCGCAAGCTGAAACTATTGTCACATAAGACGATACCTTCGGTTCTCCGAGATGCCAGGATCGGAAATGGCTCGCTTTCGCTCAAAGAAGATGAAGGCAGTGGTTACCTTGATTGGGCCAGAGGAGTGGTCTACAATAAAATCGATTAACGGAAAGATACCAATATACGACAGGTTCCTGACGTAGATGGTAGGAGAAGCGCTCGCCGCGAAGCTGTTTGGTAATTGTACGTGAGGGTGGTGCGAAGATAGAATACATACGTTGAGGAACACAGCAGGCTCGACCGGGTGCTTCTTGATAGTCCCGTTGATGATAGATTCAGTGCAGCCAACCCTCACAGCATGCGGCCAACGAATGGCACACAAGCCAGCATCTGATCGTACAATTTGCCTACGTATCCGGGGGCTCGTCCTCCACGTCCCACGATGCCGATGCCTCCGGCCATCCACAGTCCTGCAAGAACTGCTGTGATGGCGCTCACAGTGTACCTCCTTTTCTTGACACGAAGCGCGTCCATGCGGCCTGCCATGGGTGCGTAGCCCAGCCATCGCGCCCATCCCCCGACGATATGGGCAGCTCCGACGCCAATAAGTGCCACGAAACCCGCAGTTGACGTAATGGGATGGCTCGCAAATGCGTGGCTCACGTAGCTCAGGTTGATGTTTGACGCGCCGCCGGGAAAAGACTGAGGAATTGCGCGGTTCATGTAGACGTGAGCGGCCAAAAGGGGAACCAGAGCGTAGCCAAGGATGCTGGTGCCTGAGAGACGGGGCCAGAACCTTGCGTGGGCGACGCCATCGTCGTCACCGTAGCGTTTGGCGTTGAGCTGTCGGCGGGTGACGCGCAGCGCGATGCCGGAGAAGACATGGGCGGCCAGTGGGAGGCCGACCAGCAGCGGTTCAAAGGGGAAGCCTTGGTAATAGGGTCGCGTGAGAAGCAGCGAGTGTTCACTGGCTGCCACACTCCGTCGGACAAGCGGGATGATTGCTGTATTGACGAGGTGGGCGGCGGCGAATGCGGTGAAGGAGTAACTCGAGTAGCGCTGGATGCGCTGCAGGTACCACGCCGCCGAGTGTTGCGACAGACCAGTACGAGGCGCCGGCGGGAAGTAGGCCGCCCCGTCCGCGCTTGATGGACTCTCGACGGGTGACGGGTCCAGGCGCGTCAGGTCTGTCATTGTCGTTGGCTTCCGCTCGACCGTTCACCATTCACCGCCCACTATGCCACCCGTGAGTCTCCCTTGACGCAACAACAACCGCTAACATCCCCAGCGCAGCACCACCCTGCCCCAGGCGACTACAGACAGCGCGCGCGAGGCCCGCCGGAGTTTCTTCTGCGACCTCTGCCAAAAAGGCTACGCGCGCATCAACGACTTTGAGGCACACGAGGCCTCGTATGACCATCTACACAAGAAACGTATCAAGGAATTGAAGCAGCTGTCGCGGGACCCCAATGCGGCCTCAAGAGCCGAACGCGAGCGAAAGGCCAACGAAGAAGCCGGACTCAAGTCCATCAACCTCAGCACTACCGGCGCGTCAACCAAGAAGAAGCCCGTCTTCAAAAGCACGGTGCAGGGAGCATCTACCACCGCTTCTGCCTCGTTGACGACCCAGGCACCCGTGGCTCGCGATCCCAGTATGGCGCGGACAAACGGCTGGTGGCCGGACAGGTACGATCCGCGCTTCCCAACCTGTCGGGATCGCTGCTTCATCTGCGGTGAAAAGCACAATCCTCTCCTCCCACAGAGCAGTAACGAGGGCTGGGAGGATTACGTCCAGAAAACTAGCCATCCTTGATGGTAAACTGGAAGCTGCTCTCCCTTTCACGCTCTGGGACGGGCTTTCCGTCCTGATACAGCATTCTCTCAACAAAGGTTACCTCTCCATTACGACCAACCAGCAGCACAATCTGCGTCTGTGTGCCGTAGTGGTTACCCTGACCAGCGTCAACAGGCGGTATGAATATCGACTTCCTCAGCTCAAAGGCCCAAGACTGAAAGTCCTCGTCATGCTTTGGATGGCGTGGTAGAGTATCCGTCGACAGTGTAGCAAAGAGCTCCTGCACCAACTCATCTCTTTCCCAATCTTTGCCTACAATCTCGCCCAGCATTTCTTCCCCCTTTACGACCTTTGGCCATGTTGCATCTCCAAACAAACTGTTGCTAAATGCACGCGTCTGGCCCCTTGCAACATCCACCACCTCATCAGGAGATTCTGTTCGATTCGAAATGATATCGAACGAGCCACTTGTCATCGAATCTCCGAACAACAGCGTGAACCCACCAAAGTCGACGACGCCAATCTCGTTTACGAGATGCGTTGCAAACTCTTCTTTGCCATGTGGGAAGGTGAGAAACTCCTTGACAAGCGCCCCGCGACTCTTTCCTTTGAGGATCATCTCACCCTTCTCACGGAAATTTGTCACGTTTGCAATCTTGCCCGAGCTTGATATACCCAGCCAGGTTCCTCTCTCAGGCCGCTGAAGGTCGCGCGGGGCGAGGATCTTGGTCTTCTCTGCATCATCTGACCACCAATGCGTCCTCTGCGTCGGCCTCACGAGGAACTCGTCACGGTTGTTTGCTAGGATCAGCGCATAGTCCTTGTGCGCCGTACTGAACAGAGTGATGCACATTTTCCTGTCAGACCGCAGCCAGGCTGATATATCCAGTGACATCTCCTGGTGCGGGGCTGATTCGCTCAGCCAGCCCCGCGATGACGTATGCGTTGATTGAGGGGAAAACATTCTTCGACAAACACCGTCACCAAGAATGTTCAACCCCGTTACCGAATTCCTGACGGCGACCATCTCTGTAGTACTGCCCGTCTATTTCACCTACAAAGCGTTGCACAGCGGTGCGGCAGCGTCAACGCTGACGTCGTGGCTGCGCTACTGGATCACCTTCTCGCTGCTCTCTCTGGCTGAACGTGAAGTCTCCTTTCTCATCTCCTGGATACCGCTGTATTCGTTCGCTCGGCTGGGGCTGTACTCTTATCTCGTACTCGCTCCCCAGGGCAGCGATTACGTCTACTTCCGCCACATCCTCCCCTTCCTGGAGGATCACGAACGCTCCATCGACCGTATGCTGGGCAACCTATACCGTACCAGCAGACAGGCCGGCCTCGGTGCCGTAGAGAATGGAGTCGAGTTCGTCAAAGTCAACATGCTCGGCTTCCCCAAAAGAACACCGCCGCCGGCGGCCGCAAGAGATCAGCCTGGTGGCTGGATGGGTAGGCTTTCGGCCAGAAGTGGTATCGAGTTTTATAACCTCCTAAGCACTGCGTCGGCCGATCCTGGTGTGAGATCTCCATCCAGAGGTCCCAGATCGACGTCGAGGGCCCCGTCGTCTGGCTCTTCAACTGATCGGCAGCTGCGCCGCAGCCACTCGCCCTCACCCGTCGGCCTGCCGCTCGGGTTCCGGAGCTCCTCGGGCCACGAGAAGAGTATGTTTTCGAGAAACGAGCCCGAGAGGTTGGATGCCCACGTGCCCGCCTCACAGCTGGAAGTCCCTGTCAGGCGAACGGCGTATCGCGATGCGGATGGCTCAGAGTACGAGGTTGTAGTGTATGAAGATGAGGATACTGCATCAGGTGCTGCAAAGAGAGAGGTCAAGGAGGACAAGCCCGCTTTAGCAAGATCAACATCTGCGTGGAGCAACTGGATTTGGGGTTCGTATGGTGAAAAGGATTCTGCAAAGAATGGATGAAGAGTCTGTACATAATGATGATGACTGAATTTGACATGACTCTGTTCACGCAAGAAGAAGGATGTATCGCTGCCAGTTACTGACCCGCTACCGTTCCGTTCATCGAGTAGACCTGCCACAGACAAAGGCCCGAACGGAGCAGCTCCAGTCATTAGACCTGCTGCCCCTCAAATTGTCCATATATATGTAAAAGACACCCTGAGACCTGATACAATTGGGATTTCAAAGCTGCGCAATGCTGTCACCTCCTTCCGGTCTGATCCACTTGAATGTCATTCGACAATATTCAACAGTTGCCAATAACGAACTTAAGCAGGCATCAATAAGACCTTCCATCAGTCGATCTGTGGAAGAAGCCACAGTGCGCATCAACGGGAAGAATACTAGTTTTTGCTTTTGCGTTTGCGTATATCGGTGACATGAAGACTTACCATGAACCCGTCGCCCACCACACCTCCACGATGGAAGAACCAAGGAGGAAATGACGCTGACGGGTCCTCAATCATGCTGTACGATCGAGATCAGGCAGCGATGAATGCTTTAGAAGTCATCCTCCCCGGAATGGTGTCCGTTTCAAAACGGAATTAACTAGTCGACTGAGGCTGAGTAAGGTGCCAACCGCGACTACAACTATCCACTTTCAATTTAGCGTTTGAAATTTTGGGAACAATGCGATCCATGGTTTGCCCGTGGAAACTTATTACAAGAACAGTTCAAATGGGACCAAAGGCCAATGAATTGCTAATACGTGCAACAGTTAAACTTGCCAACTGTTTGTAGAGATTTGGCTGTCGTGGGTGAGAGTGCGCAGCGACCCGAAGAGGACGGAGCGATAGACGGAATCAGGGGCAGGAAAGATGTAGATGTATGTGAGTCAAATACCAGTTGTAGTATGGTAGTGTGAATGACTATTATTCAATGAGGGGACGTTCAGAATGAAAATTCTGTACCGGTGGGCCGGTGACGTCACGTCGTACACTAGCGGGGCGTATTCACCATGTCACATATGACATGACCCTGAGGGAAAACCTCTGTGAGGGAAAAACCTAGGGTGCAGCTGGTGGTGTAGGAGGTATCGCTGACTTGCTATGCAAGTGCCCTGCATACGCGCTAGCGGCGATGCTTGAATCCAACACTGTTTATCAACCTGACCGTCCATGAACTGCTCATGCGACAACAACCGTAGTTTGAACAATTTGTTTTCAGGGGGTTGTTAATTCTAATAAACTGTCAATCAGATAATTGAAACAGGTATAAACCGAAACTGTGCGTTAGAGAAGTTACCCAACCTCCGCTAATTAGGAGGGGGGTTCGAAGGAGGGTCACGACACGAGGCTAAGGACGAAGGGTTGGAGTCGAGGGATCGATGAGAGACAAAGGTGAGAGGCTCAGAGCAATGGACTATGGACAAGAGGACTGCATAGACCCTATGCAGACAGATAACAACGCATGAAGAAGAGAAGAGAAAAGTCAGTGCCATCTGAGTATGTGCTGCAGAGTGGGGCCACTAGACTCGGGCCGTGGACGGACCGGGCCCTTCCGCATGACGTAGGCCCTAAGTTCTGACATTTTCTTGTGAAGTCTGCACGTTCAAATTTCGTCTCAATGGATACCAGCTACCGTTACATTCGCTAAAATCCTCGTCCGCAGCAGTCTGATCCCATCAGATCACTTACTTCTGCCCACCCCGTTCACCATTACCACCGCTGGGAGGAGTGTGAGTGACCGAGCCCTTCTTGTCGTTGTCATCAGTCGACCCGTTGGGGTTGGAGCATTCATCAGCATTGGGATAGTGGCAGTGGTTGCCCTGTTGCCCACCCTGTCCGCCATTACCACCGCTGGGACGAGTGCAAGTGACCGAGACCTTCTTGTCGATGTCATTAGTCGACCCTTTGGCGATGATTTTGTAGTACTTGCCATCAAGATTGGAAGAGCAGTTATGAAAATCTAAGCGATGACGGAAATCATGACCAGAAGGCATGTTGCTCGACAGTGCGATAAGGATGGAACTTTTTGTACGATGTAGTTGTGTTTTGTGAGGTGTGTGTGTGTGTGGAAGAGGAAGAGGGTTGGTGGTCACTCGTAATCAGCGGCTTAGGGGCAGCTATATCTACAGGGGTGCTCGTTTGTGATTGGTTTCTTGGATCAATGAACTGCACCTTTGGGGGCAGAAACAAGAGTCATGTGTTGGAGGAAGGCAACCACTCACAATCGCTCTAGAAACCACAAATTCTTACTTTATCAGCCCATGCGAGCAATTCTCAACAAATCCGCCAGCACGCCCATGGCAGTGACATCATTTCCGGCTCCTGCACCTTGTATTACCAGTGGTAGCTCGCCATATCTTTCCGTTGTGAAGCAAATAATGTTATCGCTTCCCTTTAATGCAGCCATTGGATGGCTCTTCTCCACAGCTTTTACACCTACCTCAAGTTGGCTCTTGCTCACGTTAATCTTGCCAATGTAGCGCAGCACCTTCCCCTCGCTCTCGGCGGCTTTTTTCCTCTTCTCCATGACACTGTCAAACTCCGGCAACCTCTTCACAAAATCTTCTGATGAAACTTGCTCCAGTTCTGCCGGAATCAAACTCTCCACAGGAAACGCTTGCGAAGAAGCCACCTTGAGCCCGCAGATCCTCGCAAGAATGGTAAGTTTCCTTGCAACATCCAGACCGTTAAGGTCCTCCCTGGGATCTGGCTCAGTATAGCCCAGCTTCTGGGCACGGAAAACTTCGCCTCCAAACCCCCCTTCTGCACTTCCACCAAGCGGCATATATGAGTTGAATAAGAAACTCATTGTGCCAGAGAAGACTCCCTCGATCGTCTTCACCTTGTCGCCCGTGTCAATTAGATCATTTAGTGTCGTAAGCACTGGCAATCCTGCTCCTACAGTAGACTCGTGCAGCACCTTTCCTGGGCTTGCTGCCTGGATCTTATCCCAAAGCTCCTGCGACGACGAGAAAGCTTTCTTGTTAGGTGTGACGACATTGATCCCCTTTTTCAAGAATTCCGGATACCATTCGCCGACTTCAGCTGAGGCCGTGTTGTCGACCAACACTACCTTTCCAGGCGCCGAAGAAAGAAACTTTACAACTTCAGGCCACTCTGTCACCTGTGACGCTCCAGATTGCAATTGAATATCGAAGCCAAGGTTGCTGTAGTCTTTGGTCAGGACTTGGGAAGAACTGCGGCGGAGAAGAATCAGTCGAATATCGAAGGCAGGCGTTTGACGGCTGAGCCGCGTATGGAGTTGCGCGAGCTGAGCGAGGAAGGCCTTTCCAACACCTCCGGTGCCGATTGAGGCGACGAAGATTGGCGTGGGAGTCATGTCTTAATGGCGAAACTTGATGCGCCGTGAATCTTTTTCCAACGCGGGGCAACGTGGGGCAGGGAAGCTCTTCCACCGCATACCGCATCTCTTCAAGGATCTGGCTAGGCGTTCTCGTTTCTCTTTATAGGCTAATAGCTATCTGCTCCCTCCAATCTGAATGGGTTTTCCTCAGCTGTAACCCATGTGCTGCCATCTCGCCCATCGATCATTCGTATCACTTTGCCCCGCAAGTGACGTGGCGGAGTTCATCCCCGCAGCTGCAACATGAGTTTTACACGTTGTATTATGTAATTAGGCTCTGGTTGGACAAAAGAACTGTGGATTATCGTAACGGTTGAATGAGTAGGATTAACCGTTTTCTTGGCCAAATTTTTCAACCCTTTTTTGATGAGAACGAACCCGTTCTTGGTTCGCAAGTTGCACTCCAAGAACGTTTCGCTCTCATTCTTATCCTCCGCATGCGAACAAGAAAGTCCTGCCCACAATGGCGAAACTAAGTACTACATTCGCTTCCTAGTAAAAAGCGAGCGCCTCACCCAAGCTTAATAGAAGCGAGAGAAACGCTGGCAGTCTCATGTCACGGAACCATATCGCAGCCACGTGACCCGACACCTCACCTACAGCTCATAGCGTAGTTAGCTCTTCCGTAAGGCACAACACGGTTATAAGGATAGCATAGTCCGCGACGTGACAGCTGCTTTCCACTTCCTCGGCGCAAAACACACCTTTGACTTTGTGGCGCGAGCCGAAGTTGGAGCAGCCGTAGGCAGTATAATCGCCGTTGAAGAGGGGCTGACGGTACGCAGCGAATTTTCACCAAGCAACTGCTGGAGTAACGTCAACACTGGCGCAGCTTTCGTAGTAGTGTCGGGCATGGAATGTCCCTTTGTCGCTGCTTCTTTCTCCTTCTCTGTCCCCTTCCCCTTGCAAATCTTTTTCTTTTGTGGCTTGGTACACTTTGCAGGCAAGATTTTCCGCACGGCCGAGTAGCCCTTCTCTCCCAGCCCATCGGCCTTGATTTATTGTTCTGGCCTCCAGCGCGACATATTACGCGGCGGAAGCTCTACCTTTGCCGATCCCTTGTGCACGCGCGCGACTCGCCCGTCACCTTGATCCGACATTACGATGGGGATATATACTGTCCGCTCACGGGTCTCCTCAAGTGTTTTCTTGAGCTGCATTGCATTTGCTTCCTGCGATGGCACTACTGGTGGGGCTCTGGGCATAGTGTGGATAGGCAAAGCTTTGGGCCCAAGAGATACTCCACCGAGCCGAACAGGAGCACTACCGGGTGATGCGAGAGAGGATGGATCTGCGCCTTAGGATGTCACTGCTGCTGGTGTTTCGGGACCTTGCGAAGCTTTGCGCCTGACAGAGACTGCGCCCAGCTCGGTTCGAGCGTAATGGCGTGACGTGAGAAAGGATGTAACATCTATTGTTCGCGAAGAACTGTTGCGTGGGGAGTTGTAAGAAGGAAGAGCAGAGACGTGGAGCTGCGTTAACCTGGAGTCCGACGCGTCAAGGCTACTGCGAGATATCGCCGTGACGCGTCGTTGTGGGTGACGTTCATTTATCTCACCAAATGCTTAGGATATCTCCTGGACCTGCTAAAGCGAGAGGAACACTACGTATATATAACATTTCCATGGAAATATCGTTGCTGCAAAGAAGCGGAAAGTCAAGAATTATAAGCTTCAACAGTTTATCTCTTTGTGAACTGGACTACGGATGAGAATACATATAGGCTGGACATTCCACCACCCACACAACTCATTCCCCAACTTGCACGGGGAAAGGCGATTGATAAAATTAAACTCATTCAAGAGAATGACATCATCAGGGGCTTAATCTCTATGAAGAGTCACGCCAGGAGTGTAAAGTTCTCAGCATAGTCCGAAACTCAAAACGAATTTTGACATAAGAATTGCGAAGGCATTGTGGGAACCAGTCAGTGTGTACATGAATATACTTACCCCACATAGAGGGGGCTCCCAATCGTTGTCAGTTTGCATCACCTTGGTGACTTTGTATCAACAAGTCGATGGTACATGGTCGGGACATTTGCAAAGCTGCTGTTAATTTGTGCGTTATAGCAAACGAGAAGTCAACATAAGGGATGTTTGTTTTCATTGCAGACACTCAAGTTTAATTATTTGCTCTTTTCTGTTGTCGTTTGTGCTGACACGTATCTTCCTACCACCGAAAGCGTTTGCGGCTTATCAGCAGCATTTGCTGTCTTACAGTTGGCGATTGCATTTTCGACCCTTTTCATAAATATGACACGAGCGCGCAACCGAAAGGTTGAATACCAGGCAAGTTGCACGCCATTGAATCTGTATAACGGTGCCATACAAGCAATCCTCGATAGAGCAGGTCGGTTCATGCTTGGTCTTGGGCCCGCTATGACTATAAATTACTATACGTCAGTGGACACCAGCTTCGTCTGATGGGCCTAGACATAAGAATGTCCAATTTCGCAAAACGCTTCCAAACAAGATGGAAAATGAATCACATATGCGGTGGGAATTGTCGAGACGCCAAAAAACCAATCAGGTAGAAATACCTCACGGGTTTGATCACTATGCTATCACCATATCCCTCTCTCTGGAACTTGAAGTTTTGCACCATATACAAATACTGCGCTACATCCGAGACCGACTTCTGCTCGCATACATAAAGTTCCTGTCTGTCACTGCAGAGACATGCTTACTCGAAAGGACACACCGACAGTTCAGCCATCAGCAATTCGCGCTGCAGGCACCTCAAAAGCGAATGCCATTCATGGGCATGAGGTGCCGAGCGTCCATGTTATTGGACACTTTCACAAAACGCGAGCTGCGGCCCAGGCAAATGCCGAAGTCCTTGGGGGACTTACCGACAAGTCATTTTGGTCAGGTCGAGGGAGTCAGGGCAAACTTCCTGAAACCCATAAGCCTACACGCAAGAAGACCACGACGGCTCAGCCAATGACCCCCGGAGTAACACGTACTTCCACAAGAAACACAAATTACCACCCAAACACACTAAACTGCCACACCGTTGGCCAGTACCGAAGAATGCAGGCCGCAGCCCTGGCCAATGTCCCAGTACCCGTCGAGGCTTACTGATAGGTCATGCCAGCTATCCCATCTGTATTCCCAAAATCCAGCTCGTCTTCGGAACTACCTTCCTGGCCCTCAATGCCCCCCTCCGCTTCGCCTTCCAAGGCATCATTCCACATGGAGGCGGTCACGCAGTTAATGCAGCGAGCAACCCTGTTAATCACGCCGTCTCGGGAATCTCGCACGCGCTCAGAAGCGTCGTCACCTTCTTGTTACACTCGTCGGCAAATCCGCTCTCTCTACCGTCGATGCCGCGCTCAGCAGCACCATTGCCATCGTCAGGCTGGGGCACTCCAGCAGAGCTAGAACACTTTATTGACAACGCAGCAATGGAAGAAGGGGAGATTACGTCAATATACATCGACTCCGAGTATGAGGGCTAATAACAATTATCGACGCAGTACACGAGGGTCTGCGGTGTAGTCTGTGTGGCGATTTTCATTTAGGCGCTGGAAAGCCCCCTATTACGGGGGATTGTTGTCCGACAGCATTGTCCCATTGGGGTAGCATTGCTTGTTCCGTGGAGCAATGCTTGCCCATGGCAGTTGCTTTGTCGGGGTGAGGCGCCCTTTGTGAGAGTCTGTAGTTTATAAACCTGAAGGCGCCCTCAGATGGAGATTATCATTTTGTGCTTTTTGGACGTTGAAGTCATCTCTCTGTGCCATTTTCCGTTAGGTGCACTGGTGTGTTCACGGCCTTGTAGCAAACCGTTCCCAAATATCTTAGATCTGTGCATGGAGATATTCCTTAAAGCTTATGATGTAGGGCAGCATTGAGTTCATGTTTGCTGAAGTGGAGCCTGCTGCCTAGAGCACGTAAGTTTGCATCTACAGCAGGAATTTTCTATATTCCCGAACATGGAAGCACAAAACGTGTACAAGAATAAATGTGAAAAACATGTGTATAGCCTGTATTATGTACCACGAGCTTGACCTGCCCATCAACCCCCGGGGGGATTAGAGTGCGTCCCAACGGCAGTGGGAAATTGTCCCCAAATTTCTCGCGCGATCCTGTTGTGCCGGGAGGTCCACGTACTCTCGTGCACCGCACAGCACAGTTGCTAGCCTCACGAATCCTGATTAGCTTCATTATCTAACATCTGCTCGATAAGCTTTCGAAGCTACCATTGAATGTTTGCCACTGAATGTTTCAAGGTCAAATTCCCATGCATATATTTAATAGTCCTCATTAATTAGTTAATTATCCGATGTGGTCTAGTGGTTAGGATTTGCCGCTCTCATTGCAGTACCGGCAAGGCCGGGGTTCGATTCCCCGCATCGGAAATATTTTTTTTGTCGTATGTCACGACATTTTCAACAGGACCGCAAAATTTACATAGGGTGTCTACATATCAAGTACATGCACAGCGGTTTGATGGGATCTTTTCTTCTGTTTTATCGCCCCCAATCCCACAATGCTTGTGATTTTCGTAAACTGCAGGTCGTGACAATAGCAGTTCTCTGTGCGTAAAACTTTATCTCTGAGAACGGGAAACGTCAAACATCCCTAGGAGAAACTACCTGCACCCACCTTTCCTAATCGGATGACGCATTCAAGAGTGATGAGATGCGTTGGTTACGTCCGCTGTATAATAGATGAGCTCTATATTACTGTATAGGTGCTTGTACAAAGTGAAGTTCCATTAGCTCTTCATTAGTAAGATTGCTTCGCAAGTTGACCATGTTGTCAAATTTATCTAAACCCACAGCCCAGAAGGATCCACCTATTACCAACAAAGAACATGGTAAGCTCATTGAAAACTGCATGGGTGATGGTAGCACGGTGAGCTCTGTGTCAGATGAGTTAGATCGGTGGTATTTAGAACGCCCAACGCTTCGCAGAGTTCTCTGCCTGATAAAGAAATTTTCACCTGTGACGAGATCACGTCATCGCGTTGGTCTCGGCAATTGCGGTCTGACCAACTGTGGATCTGTAGAAGATGTTGCGTTAGCTCTTAACACGTAGGGACGTACACATATACCCGGACCTTTTGAACCAGACTTCACGTCTTAGATGGACATAAGGACTACCCGACGTGTTGTGTTCAAATCCAGTGGTATTTGCACCCCTTATGAAATTTGCTCACACTTCAACGATTAATCTTCCCCTGCACATCGGTTTTCAAACTGAAGACCCATTTGCTAGTGACAATGTTGATTCCAGGCGGGCGACTAATGATATTCCATGTTCCCTTTTCTTCCAGTGATTGGATCTCAGAAGAGATGGCCGCTTTCCAGCGCTTGCCGTGAACAGGATCGGTGACTGCCTGTGTGTATGTGGTGGGAATGCGGCACGAAGTATCTTGCGTGTCATCTGCTTGGGCTTCTGACGAACTCTGACGAGCACCCTTGCGATATAAGGCGGCAAGTGCAAGTGCCGAGCGCAACCTTTTGGAGGCGAGATCATCATCGTCGTGGACAGATCACCGTCGCTTCCCAGTCATGCTTCCTGTGACTCGACGAAACTCATCGACCTCTGTGGGCTCAGTAATGGTGGTGTGCTTGGCATCGCATGCATTTGTCGGTGGACTACCACAGTACACTATGTTCTCCTGACGCGAAGTTTCAGACTCGCGATCCACGGATATCCCCTGCACCACCGGCGCCTCATTCGGCTCGTTTGCAGGCTCAAACTGTTGGCTATCGACAGGGCCGTCATCGGGGATTTTGCTCTCCAAGAGGTTGTCTGATGGCACCTTTCGAGGCCGTCCCCTGGGATTCCTTACTAACACTTCATTAGTTGACAGTGGCAGATTTAGCTGGAGCTTCACGTCCGTCCAATTTTTCCATTCGTTCCACTTTACAACGTAAGTTCGAATTGCCGCCTTCCTATCCGGAGCCCAAACAAAATACTGACGATCAGTGGCTTCGTTAAATCCAATCAGAATTGTAGGACGAGCACGATCCATCAGTTTACCTTTTCGTCCGGGAAGAGATTTAGGGTTAACATATGAATAACAAACACAGCCAAAGCGGCGAAGGTGCTCAAGAGAGAGACGCCGGCCTAAGTATGCCTCCTCGGGGCTGATCTTTAGACCTGTCGTTTTGGAGATTGGACCATTCGTAGTCCGGTTCCTAACGTAAGCTTGGGCTTGGGCAGCATAATCCCACAGTGCATTTTGGAGGCCACTGTCTTTTAACATGGCACGCACAGTCGCCCACGTCGTTTGAATCGCACGTTCAGCAATCCCATTCTGGTTGGATGTATAGGGAACCGTCGGCTCCATGCGCACACCATCGTTAGTCTTCCAATCGTTGAACAACTTAACCAATTCTGGTGCATTGTCGCTTCGGACTGCTTTCAGACGCGTAGACGTCTCTAATTCAACCGATTTTTGCCATGTGATCAAGGCAGCGGCAGCAGCTTCGCGGCTTGGCAATGGAATCACCCAGATCTTCCGGGAGTAGTTGTCAATGATTTGAATGAAGTGCCGATTCCCATTGATCGAGGGCTCTTCAGGGCCTCCAAGATCGATCGAAACCAGATCGAGAACGTCACTCCGACGCTCACTAAGGACTTTCGATGTCCTATTTGTGGCCTTTGTCAACAAGCAGGTCTGGCAGGGTTCGCACTCGTCGCCATTCGGAATACAGATTGGCTTCTTGATGTCGGCGATTTTGTGGAGATTACCAAGTATGCTGGAGCCCAGGTGAGCGAGGCGACGGTGCCATTTTTCATAATGACGTCTTTTTGCCTGGCCAGATTCATTTATTTGCTGCGCAGACGTTCCAGAGCCTTCGCAATCTTGCTCGTCTGCAGTTGATTCATCTGCGGTTGAAACATCTGCAGCTGGATTGTCTACAGCCGAATCGTCTGCAGTTGAACTGTCATTGCCCATGACTACATCTTCATTGGCGCAAAAGGCACGAGGCGAACACTGTGAGATCCAGTCAACGATGTAACACCTCCCTGTTTAGTAGCTTGCAACAACAGTTGTCCATGTTCATCGAGAAGGGACAATCGTACAGAGTCAAATGCACCACGATGTCCGGAGTTGCACAGTTTACTGGCTGATATCAGGTTCACACCGAGGTTTGGGACATAGTATACGTCTTTCAAAAGCATCTTTCCACCATTGGCACCCGAAATAATGACATCGCCCATAGTCCGCGAGCTTAGCTCCCCCCCACCAACCAAGATCCGACGCCGCTTGACGGGACGCATACTTCTGAACAAATGGTAAGCATCAGACATGTGAGATGAGGCGCCGGTATCTGCGACCCATTGGTTGGGGGGGGGGGGACCTTACAAATGTCATCCTTCGTAATATGGGCCGTTTCTGGCTCCTCGTCGTCTGAGCCTGCAGTGTATGCTCGTGATGCTTTCTTCTTGCGACCTTTTCCACCCGCAACGTGTTCAGCAATGAGATCCTTAGCCAGTGAGAGGTAGTCACAATCGCGGAAAAGATGAGGGCTCGCCACGTAAGAAACACGAAACCTTTGCATTGTTGGGCTGTTTAGTAGGCTTAGCACGTCCACGCCGGCGGGGTTCGGACTTCTGCTTGGCTTTGCCACGCGACACCCGAGCAGCAAGGGCTTCCTCGTTCGAGGTCTTGAGCGTTGCCTCCTTTTCCTTGATCTTCTCCAGAATTACGTCTGCGCCGTAGTCACTGGCACGCAACACACTTTTCGTGGCATCATACTCTGATGGCAGCGCTTCTATGAGACGGCGAGCCCTTGAGGCAACAGAATGCTTAAAGCCATCCACGCCTTCAGCGTCTTTGGCTAGCGAGCGAAGCGTCGCCCAGCCCTCGTCGACGCTCATCTGCGGAGTCATCTTAAAGTTAACATATGCAACCATGGCTTGGTGATTCTGAGCCGTGGTCTTCCGCCCGTACTTCTTACGCAGGAACTGCCACCACCCCCGTGCCGTCTTGTAATCGTCGAGCAGTTCCAAGTCGTACTCGGAAAGGTGCCGACGCATCAGCTGGCGTGCCTTAGCGTCCATCTGCTTAACCTTTTGCTTGACATCGGCTGCAGCCTTGTCGTTTGCTTTCTCAATTTGCAATTTCTCAATAAGTGTTTCCAGGCTGTCAATGCCTATGACCTGCTCGATACCCTTAGCTTCCATTGCCTCTTCGATTGTGCGGAACCAAATGCGGTGATTGCCAGCCGTGAGCTCAGGCGCAATGCGCCTTTTCAGCGCGGCCTCATCGTCGCTTCTCATCGCTGCGTTGGCCTTCGCAAGGCTTGCGGACACGTTGCTACTTATGGTGCCACAGCACCGGGCTCATAACCTGTTCTAATAAGCAGCGGGACCTCACAGGTGTGTCAGTATACACGCGTATCTAGAGCTACAAGAAAATCTTTTTGAGTACTCGAACCCTGGTCAGGGATGTGGGTCATCACCTGCGGATCGCTCCGTGGCGAACTGCACAACAAATACCAGGTATTTGAATATTCTTTGTTCGACGATTACGCAACCTATTCTACACAATGGTGATTGCACACGCTTACTTTGTCTGGTTACTTGCACTAGCTACCTCACCAAGTGAGTACTTTTGCTGTTGACATGTCGGCCCCAAGCAGCAGTTTCTGGAGCCTCATCAAGCTCTGCTCTCTGCACATTACAATGTCGCTTTGCCCTCCTCATTTCCCTCCACGCTGCAAAGGCTAGGGGTGTCCACAAGATGATGTTGAGCAGGCTTGCGTGAATGATGATTTTCCTCAGCTTCATAGTGAATATAGGAATGGGAAGTGACATGAAAGACAATGTTTTTGTTGCTACCTGTTGTGCAGGTCACCACGGAGCGATCCGCAGGTGATGACCCACATCCCTGACCAGGGTTCGAGTACTCAGAAATTTTCTTGTGTAGCTCTAGATGCGCGTGTATACTGACACACCTGTGAGGTCCCGCTGCTTATTAGAACACTACCCTTTTTTTAAGACTCTAGAGAAGATGAGGTTACTGGTCACCCTAGCCCTATCGGGACTGGCTTTCGATTAACATCAGCACTTCAATGGCGAATTTAGACTGCGCGGTGGTTTCGATCGAGAACCAGTATGAGTAGACATGGTATGCGAAAGGAGGGTGACTTGAAAAGTTGGCGATAAAGTATCAACTTCCCCATCTTTGTATGATCAATATCTTGGTATGTATGGGCATATCATTGCTTATTGAAGAGCCACTGTGGTTTCCATTCTTGCTGCTTAGTGCAGCCTTACAAATTTTCTGAAGGCGATGAAAGATACTTTTGGCGCTATCTGCAAATTGATTTGTTGTCTCGATGCTGCAATCGTACCGTGGTATCTTTGACTTTTTCGCGAACGCCGTGATGTTGGACATCAATTTTCTTGATTTGACCCTGCCATATACAACAGCACTCAAAGATAAAGTTAGGTCGTAGCTACGTCCATCCTCGTGAGACAATTTGTCGTAATTGCAGAGCAGTTATGATGTCCCTATGCAAAAGTCATGCCCCAGTCAAATTCAAGGTATTGTAGATGTAAGGCCAGAGATGGTTGAGCGAGATGAGATACACGCCTGCATCGCGTGCGTATGTGTATATACATTTGTGAACTTAAGATGCCAGCAACCATATCGATCTTTCCTTCCCCGAAAGAGCTGACCTTCGATACACCCGACGTTCGTAGATTTGTATTCGTATGATCATCGACGAACGAACCCTTTCGGTCGATAAGGTGGCCAGTTCCACTAATTTTTATGACTCAAACGTCGTAGAGCATGATACCACGAAGAATAAGGAAACCATCCTATATGCCCTTCCTACCTCCGGGTAAGGAACTTGTCTGCGTGACCCAGGCTGCCAAGTTCATGTACACTAGAGTGTTCGGCTTGATGTGTTCTGCCCACTCTTCCTCCACTTGTCTCGATGATAGCGGAGTTCCGGGCTCATTGTTGCGCCAAGAAAGACCGGTAGTGCGGTTGCAGCCTGCTCTTCGAATAGGCTGGCCTTTAGCCCATCGTCCGGGCTACTGATTACAGCTGCTTTAATCTCCTGGACATGCTTTCAAAATTTCGCAAACGTTCGGAGTTCATACTGGTAGTCCAACATAAGCATCGAACGCATCTTGCATTTTGCGTTGAATAGCTTAATCTCTGTTACGAGCGTGACCATCTTGCTATCCAAATATCTTGATTTTCCGGAAGCTTCGGATTGACGGATTTGGCCGGGAAAACGTCCTGCATTGTGCCTTGCGGATCGACACTTTTTCAAATACAGCGCGGTACGTTGCGGCTTTGTGGGCGTACGGCTGAATGTGCAACTCCGCCTCCAGCAGGGCGACTGCATAAAGATTTGCCCCTTCCATACTATGGACAAGGGAGTTTCGGGTTGCCGTACTTATTCCCGTCTGAAGCCAATGCAGGTGCTGGTGCCCGATCCAGCCAATGGCCGCATCACCTAGTTGCTTCTGATTTAAATTGGCAGCAAACAAATCAGGTGCATTGGCTTCATTGTTGGCTGTGCCCTCAGATATGCCGCGAGTCCTCCAGCTGTATTTTTTCTCGCGGAGCCGTCTCTTTTTGAGGCTTTCCTTGAGCTTCACATCTTCCTGCTCTTGGGAGCGAGCCCGCCTAGCCAAGGCCAATTCTGTCACATGTTGGCGCAGGCTGGCTATGTCTTTGCAAGTTTATCTTTAGTAGCTTTAAGGTCCTTGACTTCGTTTCGCAGTTCGTATTTCATGAATGTATGCTGCTCCAATCTTGCCCGGAGCTGGGTGTTGCTATTTGCTACATTTCTCAATCCGAAACTCCAGGTGACGAACCATCACTTTATCAGCGCTGCTTGCAGACATAGTGGATGGATGGATGGATGGAGAAGACGATCAGAAGCCGAAGCGATGGAGAGAGGGTGATGAAGGGATGAAGCAAGCGGGAAATTTCTCGGTTCCAGACGACTAGCCTGATGCTCTTCAGCAAGGGCCATGAAACTTCTAAAGTTTATCATCCCGCTCTGTTCAAATTTTTCTCTATCAGAAGATAGGAAACTCATGTCACTCCAACATCAGTGAAAGTTGGAACGGACTACCATGTGTTCGATGCTGTGATGATGGAATGTAGTGGAGGCAAGGTGAAGATTTGTGTGCCAAGACTGCCCCAGATTCCGACACGACCCGAACCGCATTCGCCGTGACGACATCCTGTGACCTGAACGAGAAATGTTCTCAGTGAGGTCCTGGGACGTCCAGTGCCATTATCTACCTCAGGCAGGCGTCTATTCAGCATCCTTTGGTTGCTGAATATGCCATCGAGCCGGACCACCAAAATGGGCGAGTTCCGGCGCGCCAAATAGACTTCCACCAGCTTGTTGTTGGTCACTCGCTTCTCAACATGGAGGTCATGTGTTGTCACAAACTTGGTCGATGAACGTTCCTCTATTTCCATCCTGTCCACAATTTCATTTGAATTGTCGTACAATCTCTTCTACGTTAGCGGCACAGCTCTGGTCGGCCTCTGCCACTTCCACTAAAATGGCCTCACAAGTGAGGAGGTCGCCGCCTCTGTAGAACGATTGATGAGATAATCCCAGGCCCACGTATAAAATGTTCGATGGAGGCAGTACCCTTGCAGGTACCACCATCAGGGTGGACGGGTCGACCCTAAGGTCCCATTCTTGGCTAAACGGGAGGCGGGATAGCATAGTTCGTCGCCCTTTCGAGTCGCGGTTTCTTGAATATCATAAAATCGTTGACGTCGAGTTGTAAATCTCTGCCCCTGGCCTCCTCAGCTTTGCGCCGTACATCTCTTGTCTTGCTCTCAAGGAAATGCAGTCGAGCCGCCGTCTCGTTATCTGCCCTGCGGTTAACCCACAAATAAGCCCACACCCAAAAACTATGCTCAGAGTCCCGGAACCGGTCAAGCGTGAACAGGGACTCGACAACGCCATCCATCATGGCCGTTACAGTCGAGGAAGGCCTTGGTGAGCTCCTCCTTCTGCGGTCTCTTGTCATGGCAGCTTGCCCATCTTGATATCCTGGTCGCTTGACAGTCTTCAGCCTCGAACCAAGCTCCAAGTCCGTAGTCGGTATATAAAAGAGCAAGCAATTCAGCCAGCGTTGCTTGCTCTATCGAGAAGTTGTCATGAAGGTTGTAGTTTCCGGATGTGGGCCTTCACCCTCAGAAAACAGGGTGAACATGTAACCTCCGGAGCCAAACACCCTGCATCTTGCAGCGTCTCGCAAACTCCCAGATAAGATGCAAGTGACATGGGTATTGGTAACTTTAAGCTCAAGGGAGCAAAGCCTTAAGGGGCCTCGATGACCGCGAAATGAAAATGGGAATGATGTGTGTGACAGATATCAAACTTTAAATTGCTGAGCAGAAATACGGGACGGCTGCTGCCGCGGGACCACAGTGGGGGTTTGACGTCAATCAAGACTGTCTCGCAGGACTTGAGGCAGTTAGCTTTCTTGATCAAGCTTGCATGACTTTTTCCATACCTTTCATCGTGATGATCCTAATTCCACATGGCAGCAATCTTCCCACATTATGCTACGAGCAAGATATGGGGCACTTGTCAATGGAACGGAACCCTCCTGCCAAAGTCAAACGAAACATGCACACCATTTTTGCTTTTCTTAATGATGCTGTTGGTACTGTTGTATTAGGCTATGTATTGGTCCCTGTGGGGCCATGCTGCCCTACTGCCAGGATACTGATAGCCTTGCCATAGTCGCATAACGGCCTCTTCCCTGGGCCAAGCTGGGACACAAAAAGTCTGCTTGAGGCCTTGGGTGGTAGGCACGTTAAGTCGACATGTCGTCATTCCCTTACAGTTCCTCGTTGCCATCGCCGTCCTGCGGCATGTTCTTGTCCTGATGGCTGAGGCTGGTGAAGTAATGACCCTGCGTTGTCTTGATCTGTCGCGTTCCCTCGTCATTGTAAATACTTTCGTTCTGAATGTTCGGGCTGGTGATGTGGCATCCCTCGTCATAGTCACGACCTTCGTTCTGACCCGGGCTGGCGAAGCCACCACCCTGCATCGTCTCGCTTTTCTGCGTTCCTTCCTTGGTGTTCCCACTTTTGTTCTGTTTGTTGCTGGCCAGGTGCCCACTGGCGGAGGCCTCGTCCTGCGTCTGGCCGGAATATTTGTCGTTGAGGAAGCCCCGAAGTTGCTGAGCAAGGTCTTCAGGTACAGGTGTCTCTCCCCCTGAGTCGAACCAGTCCGGGTAGCCCTCGGACTGGTCAATGTTTAGGATTTTAGGAAGGGTAAAGTAATCCGCCGCTGCCGCAGCATCGGCGTTGTAACCACCCTGTGGAGGAGATTGAGGGCCAAGCTGTGAGGTGTTACCCTGCTGCTGGCCTTGCTGCCCGTCTTGAGAGATGGTGTCTTGCCGGTCCGTCTGTTCGTGCTGTGGAGACTGGGTCACTTCTCGCTGAGCCTGCGGCTGAGAGCTGACTCGGTATTGCTGCACTTGCTGCTGAGTGTCGGCAGGACTTTGTTGCCCCTGCTGCCCGTGACGTTGAGAATTGGGAGACTTCTTATCCGTCTGCCCCAGTTGCTGTTTGTTGTGGTATTGCTGCCCTTGCTGGCCCTGTTGCGGAGGAATGGCCGGATCTTGCTGACTGTACGCCTGAGTGTTGGCCCGAGCTTGGTGCTCACGATTTGGGGCATTGGCGAACTGATGATCCGGCTGCGTGAGCTGCTGAACATTGCCGTACTGCTGAGCTTGCTGACTGTGCGCCTGGGCCTGAGGAGAGCCTTGCTGCTCGTGCAGCTGGGCATTGGCAGGGCTCGGGCCCGCATACTGTTGGGCATTGGCACGATCTTGCTGCTCGTGCTGCGAGGCGTTGGCATGTCCTTGTTGCCCGTGCTGCTGAATTTGGACATGCTGCTGAGCGGGTCGCCTGTACTGTAGTGCACTGGTATACTGCTCGCCTTGCTGCATGCGCTGCTGGAGGTGGGCGTACTGCCCGTGCTGGTGGTCACTTGCGCGCTGCTGGGCATGTTTTCTGTACTGCTGAGGTTCAACATACTGCTGACCTTGCCGCTCGTACTGCTGGACATTGCCACCATTCTGGGCGACGCTGTGCTGTGGCGCATGCTCTGGAGTCATCGCGCTGGGGCGTCCTGAGACTCCTGTGTTGTTGCTTTCAGGCATACCAGCTAATTTCTGGCGCTCTGGCGCGATCTCACCCTGCTTAATAGGACGGCTGTCACTCTGAGGATTATAGCCTTGTTGGGCAACATGATCGTTGCCGCCATAGTTGTGAGAGGCATGCGCTTGTTCCTGTCCATAAATTGCTAAGCCAGCGGGGTGGACGGGCGTATCCTCCAGAGCAGGGTCAATCGTAGGGGTGGGCTTTACCTGTTGTTGTTGAAGGTTGCCCGTGGCGACAGGCTCAGACTGGCCACCGTCTTGCTTGGGCCCCACTGTTTCGAACGCCGGCATTAGAGCCTGGTCATCCTGGAATGATGCCATGACCTGCTCCAGCTCCTCGGGGTGCTGCTGGTAGTACCTGTTCCACTCTTCTAAGAACGAAGCTTCCTCGGCGCTGCTCCCCGGTTCGACACGCTGCTGTTGCTGGAATGGTCCATTCGCGTTCGTACCAGGTTGCAGAGGCCTTTGGTCACCGGTAATTGTGGCAGATGCCGTCTCATCGTATTGCATGATATTTGACGCCATGTCACTCTGCGTTTCCTGCTGGTGGATATGAGAACCACCCTGCGGGTCTGCATGCTGAGTATCGCAAGGGGCTCCAGCGCCATCCTCGAGATAGTGATCAGGAGTTTGAATGCTCTGCTGAGCCATCTGAACATTACTTGATGAGGCCACAGCGCCTACGTTGACGGGAGCGTACTGGGATTTCAGCCGTCCCTGCTGGTAGACTTCATGACTAGCATGCGTACCGGGAGCATTTTGGGGTTCATGAACATTCTGTGGAATGAGTGCCCCCTGCATTAGGTTGGTATCTTTAGTGTATCCGGGCATCGACGGTGGAGGCATGTTCGTGCCTGCTTGGTGTCCCGGATGCATACACTCGTTCGTGAAATAGGAGGTTTCATTGTATGCCTGCGCCTGGGAGCGTGGCCGCTCATTGCTCATATGAACTTGACTCTCCAGACTGCGGCGCTTGTGAGATCGCTCGTTCGAGGTCCCATCATCTTCAAGCCCGCGACGATGCTTGGGGCGAGACTTTTCGGTTTCATCGGCTATGACGGCCCGATATCGGGGCTCACAACGAGCTGCAACTTCGTCTGGGCTTAGCACGTTGTATCTGACCCTGTGCTTGACTTTTCCCAGGGTCTCGGAATCGTACCACTTGGTAGGACAGCGTAGAATACTGTCAAGAAGGCCGTCATCGCCTACCAGGATTGCCAGAGCAATCGCCTTGTTGTATCGCGCGCCTCTTTCGATAAAGCTAAGGCGTTTGGAGAAGATAGTGCTCGTGTCTGTATCTGTCAGCGGAGTCAGGCCATTTTTATGTAGATGCCAGCATCGGAAATAGATCTTAGCACAGCGGGCGGTTGCAAAGTGCTCCAGACCAGGCTTATTGATAATGGCTTTGCACTGATCAAACATCTTGCGGTGGTCTCCGGACAACATTGTCGCAGGATCGGCCAGAATACCTCTGAGAATATTCTCACACAACAAATGTGCGTGTTCGGCATCAACTTTGTCTATGTCATCATGCGGCACTGGAGTGGCCTCGAAGCCTTTGATTGTGCTCAGATAATCCTCAATAGCCTGTTCAGAGTTGAATACAATGGAATATTCCTTGACTCTTTCCATATTCATCAATTGTTGTGTGTATGAATGGAGATCATAGTGGGCTTTTGCGAAACGTGAGCCAGAAGACGGCTTAACTTGAGATGCTTGAGTTGATGCGGAGCTCGCAGCGTTCGGTTGTTGACTGTAAGCTTGCTGAGTGGGTACGCTGTCGCCTGCACCTGATGCCTGGAGAGATTGCGAGCTGTGACCGGCTACGCCCGCACGCATCTGCTGTGAGGTGTGCGCATTAATATATGAGTCAATATGAGCTGGGTTGGGTGCTTGTCCAGTATTGGAGGCAGTAGGAGCTAGATTGGATGCTTGTCCATGATTGGAAACAAGTCGAGCATTAGACGGAATAGTAGGTCCGGTAGGAATAAGGCCCATGCCAGAGTCGCGACGTTCCTCCAGATAGCGCTTCTTGACACATTTCGGGCAGGTTCCTGATTCTGTGACACGTTTGTAAAATCTCTTATTACAAAGATTGCAATTTATGCGAGGGCGGCCGGACTGAGACTTTCGGGAAGCGGGTTCTTCAGCTGGGACACTGCTGGTCTGTTGTTGGGTGGATGATTGCCCTTGACATCCGGCTGACGCTGGCTGGACGACATTTGAGTTCTGTTCCTGCGTTGGTGACGCCTGAGAATGGGCGGATGGAGATCCTTGGTGCCTTGCTGACGTTGGTTTATAAAATTCTGGATCCAGCACCCGCGTTCCTGGCGTCTGGTATTGGCCGCAAGCATATCTTTGGTAGCCATCTGACGTTGGCTGGTACAGATTGGGATTCTGTCCCAGGTTTACTGGTGTCTGGTATCGGCCGAGTGTATGCCCTTGGTAACCATACACCGTCTGGTACAGAGTCGGATCCTGTCCCAGGTTTATCTGGTTCTGCTGTGGGCTGGGTGCATGTCCTTGCTGGTCATCTGATGCTGTCTGGTACAGATTCGGATCCTGTCCCTGGCTTGTTGGGGTCTGGTGCTCCATGACTTGTGTTCAGACGATGAGGCTTGACACGTGCTGCAAGTTCTAAGGAGTGAGTGACTGATGCACAGGTCCGATCGCCTTGATCGATGCTGGATGTGTGTTTTTGAGTGATAGAGTGGTATGAAATGAGAATGTGTCGTAGTAGGGTGAGTGCGGTGTTGTGTTGAAGAAGAAGAATGCAGTCAAGAAGTAAAATGGTGGGCTTGTCCAAGTGGAACATGTTGACTCTCACCATGGCTGGCTGGTGGGAATGCTCAATGTGACTGTCGAGTGTGTTTAGCATTGCTCTTTCACCTAAGAGAGATAAATCACCTCGATCAAGTCACATGGGTGGAGGATGCTTGAAGGGCATTCACTCGCCTTGCCTAGATGACCTCTTTGATGCAGTCGGTCTAACCAACCAGCGTGGTAATTCACGATGCATATCAGGTCAGACAAGAGCCGTATTGATTTCTATTCGTCCACCTCTGCATAACGGCCCATGGATTCCGGATATTCATAACCTTTTGACCCATCTGAATGGAGTTGCTTGCTTGACTCAGCATGGGCTCTCAAGTCCAAATTCAACAGCACATCAAGAAATCTCTTTTGACTTGGGTGAAAATCTTCGGACGAATGTGACACTGGCTATCTCATCGGCCGGACATGCCAATTTGTTTACGGATCTTGTGATGATCGCACACGTTGAGCCCACCTCAAAGTTTGTCCTTCTCCACAGAAGACTGAACTTAAACTTCGGTTGATACCGCACATCAATTTTGGCACTCTGCGCTCTTTCGATTTCTCCAACATTATAAACCTCCGGATGCGCCAACAGTGCATAATAATAACTGCGTCGCCACCCCGCATTCTCTGGAACCAGCAAGGCACTCTTCATATCGGCAAAAATCATGATGCGCGGTGCTGTGTAATTGAGGCACCAACAAGCAGCGGAACGTTTCCGCCCATCCTAGATGGCTTTCATCTCAACACAGAGAAAATTCTACAATTGCCATACACCAGAGAGATTGTTCCGTCCTCACCTCCACTCCTGATGCTATCCTATGATCTTGGGCAACTTGATAGGATGCCTATTCATCTTAAGCACACCTCCTGCGAGCTATGTATATCATGGCTTTTGCTAAAGCTCATGGACGAGATATCGGAGCAACTTTCCTGATTGCGTTCTTGACACTCTTGCCGAGCAGATGGCGACTGCGAGCTTATACATGTCTGGCTTGCGCGTGGTCATGTCTTGGCACCCCAAAGTTTGGCTAGTAGAAGAAGCAGAAAGGGCAGATCTCTTCTGAGTGCAGTATAGCAAAGAAAGACATCAGATACAGCGAGCGAGAAAGCAATCTCTATCTCCACCTCTCTTTTCTATCGCAATCCTCCTCGCTGATTGCATAAGAATCAGCGCGCATGAGACCCTCTCTACTGACAAGGCCTTCTCTACTGCTTTGCTCGCGCACGGCGCCGCCAATAAGGCGCCAGTCGCTGCTATCGGGTGATTGATCTCTCAGGGCGGGAGTGTGGTAGCCTATTGGATACTCCGTCTCACCGCCAGAGGCGTCCGTGTTGGTCCTTCGAGCAGGTTGGGGTCGGTGTCTTGACGCGCTGCGACTCTGCGACAAGCTATCTTCGCTGTCCCTCGTTAGAGTTGATGTCAGGATGGACATGCTATCTTCTCGCCCCCCAAATTCGGGCCTGTACTTTTGGTGTTCGTAGTCCATCTCATGCTCGGCAACGATCTCGAATGGCGTATTCATCTGAACTCGGCCGGCGGCCTGGCCAGGCTGGCGAGAATCCATGGCGTCAAGGTAAACATCGTTGTAGCTTGATGCAAGCATCTCGCCATCGGCCGAAGTTCGTCCGCGGTAGATATCGCGGAGGATATACTTTGCTTTGGCCGACACCATGGGTGTGATGAGTGGCTTGTACAACACCGGGTGGCCAAACCGGAACCCTACACGGTCCCCCTTGCGTTTCCGCCCTTCTCCATCTGTCTCGCCTGCCATTTTCCCCTTTTGGTAATAGTGGATGGCATCATCGTACGTGTGGCGACAGTAGATTTTGAAAGCAATCAAAAGGAGAGGTAGAGGTCCCATGGCAGCTAGCATGGACCAGTTCGCACCTTGGCCTGCGCCTTGAGTTGCTACCAGCAATGCAACCACTACATTGCCCAAAAATGTGCACACGAGCATCCGATTGAACAAGGCACGCCAGAACATCCCGCCGGACTCATACTTTGTGATGAAGACGTACAGGAGGAGGTATTTTTTGAGGAACGAGTCGATGAAAAAGTACAGGGCGGTGACGGGCAACGCCAGGGGCTGTAAAACACCCACGCTAACGGCCACGGTTGAGTAAAAGAGGAAGTAGTGGTAGTAGCCGGCATAGTCGAACGGCTGCGGTGCCGACATTTCAATGAGCTCCCGCGGCGTCGGGGAGAAGAAACGGCGGTAAATCGATGCTTGGAACAGCCGGAGTGCCTGGCTGAGATCAACGGCTGTGCCAATATTGCGCTGCAGCAGCCATGACACCCAATAAGGCGAAATTTGGCACAAAGTGATAACGATTGTGTTGAGCGGGTGCTGTTGCTCCATGGCCTTCCACACATTCCCACCTTCCCTGCTGGCTTTGGCAATGGCTGCCACGTAGCCGAAGATGCAAGAGAAGACGGAAAATACGATGAAGTTGTTGAAGACGAAGAACGAGTAGAGTTTCTGCATAACGTGTCGCTCGCGGCTCGTCTTGGTGACATCGCCAGCATTGACGCACAGCTTGCGAAAGATGGCCGGTAAGAAGTAGTAAAAGGCCGTGGTAAGTGCAGGCGAGAGGATACCCTGGACGATTCCCCACCAGGTTGGGTGGGCAAAAAGCGAAGTTTGGAAGGCCTTCCACAGCAGCCCCAGATGGGCCAAGTTAGAGAGGAAGACGGCGATGAGGACGTTTGGTATGACCCACAACAACGTGAGTACCGAAACCCAGAGATTATTGACAATGTTGCGTCGCCTGCGTTCACTTTTTAGCAAAGGCAGATTCTTCCACACCAAAGCGGTCGGCCTTGGAGCCAAGCGAACGATTGTCCCTTCTGGACCATTACTACGAGCCGCGTATGCTTTGGCATGAGCTTCACCAATTGTGGCATAGCTGGCAAAACCATACGAGAGGGCGTTTCGCATGTCCACCGACTCGCGCACGCCTTTGATATTCTTTTCCAGCTCAGCGATACGAGTGGTTAAGTAATCGATTGCATCGACCTGGCGGCTGCTGCCACCGTCTTTCGCCTTGATGGTGGGGCGTTTGCTTGGCAAGCGGTCAGGGTTCTTGAGGTATTTTGCCAAGATGCTCTCCAGTTCACGCACCGTTTTGTCGTGCTCATGGATCATATCTGGCAGGTCTTTGACGTTGCGTGCAATGGCTGCACGTGGCGGATGGTCTGCTGGAACGGGAATGCTCTCGGTGAGGCGAACGATACCATCATCGGTGCGACGATCTTTTGGGATATCCGTCAGCAAAAGGGTGCGGGCATGCAAGCTGCGCTGGTAATCGGAGTCCTCAAAGTAGGCCCTCCTTAGACGCAAAACGGCCCGGTAGTTCACCCACAGAGAGGCACAAATTATAAAGTTGAACAGATACGCAACAACCACATAGGCCCAGAAAGCTCGCTGGCCGTACATGTATTGCGGCGTGAGCCGTAGGAAGAATGTGACCCCATTTGCAGTCGAGTTTGCAGCGAGTAGATTGACCGGAATCAAAATGCCACAACCGACTACGCTCAAAGCAAGGAACAGGGTCCTGAGCATATGCGTGAAACGCATAAACAGGGCAGCGTCCAGACCAACAGTCTCCACCATTTCTTGCTCCGACACTCGGATGAGGGGAGGGATCCAATCAAAGAGGCCTTTGTTGACCGGAGGCGGTGCATGCTTGCTGTCTGTGTACTTTGAACGTGGCGCATACACATCGGTATTGAAGGGCCGTAGGAGACAAAAGATGAGGGCAATGGCAAGGGTCAATGCCGCCGAGGAGATGAGGGAAGCTGCAAACGCAGTGTTGTAAAGCTGAAATGGATAAGCATTCTGCTGAGGGATAGGAAGGAACTGCTTACTGAACTGGACCAAGGCGAGGCGATAAGCCTCAGGAACTCGCAGCTGGGATCATCTCCATCGCAAGGTACTGCAGGCTGGGACATGGGGATTTATTCTGGCCAGCGGGCCAGCCGGCGGCCGGGTGACAAGAGCTGCTGGGAAAGAATGCGGCCAGAAAGTGGATAGAGAAAAAGGAGCGGCGGAGGTTGGAACTGGTTGGCGATCTCGAACGCGCGTCGCGGACTTGTTCTGTTGGCACCAAGAACGCGTCGAAGAAGCGCAGGGGTACAGTCGGCTGGTCTCTATACTGCACAGGCACCAGGCCGTAGCTGTAGCGATGCTGGCCTAGCTGGGCAGGCTACGCATTCAGCTGCTTGAGAGGCGTCGTGTTCTATTTATAGCCTGTCCCTGCATAAGCGCGGCCTGTCGCGGCTGCGGGATATGCCGCTGCACGTCAAAGTCGCGCTTTCCCATCCTCGTCGTGCAAGACAAGCATTGTCGCATGTTATAAACATTCGACGATCCAACAAGATGACACTGCTTGAATAGATGCAGTAGAAAAAGGAAGATCGGGTCCTAATAATCGTACAAACCGCACGCCTCTTAAAACGCAAATGGTATAACGAAACGTGCCCAGCTCCCACCCAGTAATCCTTCATACCATCGTCTAATGTTCAGTGATGCGATTATTCCTCGGCTTCCTCTTCGTCATCATTGCCCTGCTGGACGCGATTAGCATCAAGAGAAATATACTGACAGTCAAAAGACTTACTGCTGTGTACGCGGCCTTTTCCTCTTCATATCGTTTCTTGTCAGCGGTCGCCTTGGCCTCATACGGCTCCTTGTCCTTGGGCTCGAGAGCCTTCCACTTTTCGCCCAGGATTTTGCCAACCTCGCCTGGCAGATTGTTAGATACACGTTATACAGAGGGGCGTATTATATTGCTTACCGAACTTGATGCCTGGGTTATCCTCGCGCACCTTGTCGCGCTGCTCGTTGGCAAAGAACATGTAGGCGGAGAGGCCGCGTTTGGGCATGTTGGGGTCTGCAACGTTGGTCAGTATATTCGAACTATCAGCAAGATATGACAACAAACCTTTGCGCTTCTTGCCGCCCTCGGCCTTGCTGGCCTTGGCCGACTTGCGCGAGGTAGTCTTTTCTTTAGGCATTGTCGAAGCTGTCGAAAGCTGAAGAAGGTTGGTGTGGTGTGGAACTTTGGAAGCGGTTGTTGTTTGCCAAAGATGTACAACTGAGCGGGGTGTTAGCGCGCGACCACAACAAAGTCGAAGCGAGGACGACAAGGCAGTAGCGAATAGAGAGTGACGTGAATGAACAATCAGAGCATGTGAGAGCATGTTCTGTATGTAGCAAAAGATTGGAAGTGGGCAGTGGGCAGCGAATAGGGGTACAAAGTCGGCAAAGTGTGCAATCGCGAGGTACTGACCTTTGCGGGAGCTGTTGGGGGAGAGAGCGGAGGACAGAGGCGGGACCTGATAAAAGCGTACAGCCGAGCACGCCGTGCCTTAATTTACCCGCTAAGCCCCCAGCCTCACGCGTTAAATTCCCACCCGTCGTCGCCCTGACGTGTTGGCCAGCAAATGTAAACAAACAACAATGCGCGACGCTTTGGTCTTTTTTGCTTGTCTGCTCTTGCCTGTCATCTTCCTGAGTCAAGGCGTCCCGTCTGTCAGATGAGACTCACTGTCTTCCCCGCACTTGCTCCACACTCTGCCACCGGAACGCAGCTGAGGTGACAACTGAGACAAAGGCTTGCTGCATATCGGTGAAGCCTCGGTGATGCTTGCAAAAATTCCAGCAATGCATCTATATCAGGTTAACAAACCGTTTATAGGCTCAATAGTGCCCTCTAACTTCTCTATTCCCCCTAAGGTTTTCCTTGTACGGTCTGCGAAATGTATTGGCAGCCAGCCGAGAGTTGAATCAATACCCAAGAGCCAGCATATGGCACTGTTGTAGATGGTTTAATTCAGTGAAATGAGGATCGGAACCTGAGTATTGGAGTGGCAATGTGATGTAAGCACGAACCAGGGAACAGGTGGTCAGGGGAAATGGGGAGATGGGGGAAGATTCGAAGAACTACCACTCAAGCTCGATATTGGCTTCAGAATTGTCGGCTTTGACAACCCGCACCGGTGGTGCAAATGGTTCCAGAAAGCACGTCTTTGGCTCAACCAGCCATGGTGGCACGGACAAGTTGCTAGGTTCCGAGGGCGCTGCACAGTCACTGGTGCCTATGGAATCAAGAGCGGGCTCCGTGTCTTGTTTGTGATCTCGTAACTGCTGTTCGCTCACTTTGTACTTGGGCATACGTACTCTCTTCAGTTTGCGACAGTCTTCTTTCGACGCTTCAACGCGAGGACGGCGTAGTCCCAAGGCTTCTTGTTCTTGCCGCAAACGAGCTCTGTACCTTTGCATGCGCAGTCGACCAGCATCACGCCTATGCTGTTGTTCCTTGTCGCTGCTCTCTGGCAGCCGGGGCCGGCCCCGTCTATCTTTTGCAATAGAGCCAAAGTCAGTGGCACATGCTTCTTCGCCTGCCACAGGCACCACTCCCTGGTTCTCTGCGCGCCTGGTCGTTAGAGGCGGCCCGTAGTCGCACCCACGCCCTCGCGCTTGCTTATTGCCTTTCAGCCAGAGTGTTTCGAGATGCTTGGATCCTCGTTTCCCACTGTCCATCTTTAGGCACTCTTCCAGGATCGGATTATTATGCTCATCAATGGAGGCTTGCTTATCCCACTGGATTGGATTGACTTCCACAGCTAACTTGTCAGCCTCTGAGTTATTTTGCTTGCAACCTTGGAGTTCCACAACGGCTTGCTCCGACGCAGAAAAAAGTCTGGGGTCAATGGGTATGTCATATAGTGGCGTGGCCCGAGGCTGTATTGCCTTTGCATTGCTACGGGGCTGAAATTCTGCTTCATTATGTAAGCTGCGCATTACACTGGCCGACTGTCTAGCTCCTGTCAGCTGCCGTAGCTCTTCAAGGTCAGTTGTCAATCAGACCAGCCTGCGTGAGACCCCAAGCTTCCTCTTATGTCGATATTGCATCAGTGGTGCCGTTGCCTTGGCACGGCAAAATCTGATTGGCTGAAGGATTGTCAAGCATCACGTGATGCCCCGAAACGGCCCCCAACCGTCCTTCTGCCTCACACATTTATCACATAGTCACAGATCATCGATGGGTCGTTCGCATAGCCACTCAACGCCATTTTCCGCTTCAATTTCGTCGCAGTGTATCGTTGCCGCTCCTCACCTTTTGCGTCCTGATCTCAGTCTCGTTCTGCCGCGGTGGCTTCTGGCACGGGGCCCGCCTTGAAAGGTGGGCGAAAACATATATTCCTGCGGGATCGCAGCGATGCCGTCGCCAATGCGCATCGACTCCCCGTTTCTGGTCAGGCGTGGTGAAGAATACGAAGCAAATTGGACGAAGATGAGCCGTGGAGCCGTTCGTCCAAAGGCTGTCAAGAGGCAGCCTAATAATGGAATGTTGCCGCCAGATCCAGCAACCAACGTCATCAAAGGGTTTGTGATGTCTGGCGATGAATCCGATCGGTCGACGACCAGCACGCCCATGCTCCGACCGGTAAACGGCGGCATCAGCCTTCTTAAAGCCCAGATCGATGGTCTCCATCTGGATAAGCAGGGCGCCCTGTCCACCGGCACCTCAACGCCCATGTCCAAGGGTAGCACTGAGAGCGACTGCGCCGAGTTTGAGACATACGATGTATCTCTGGCTGATTTCGTGAGCCCCAACGCCAACGACACATCGCCGCTGCGGGCTATGGGACAGGGTCAAGTGTGTCGCAAGATGAACGTCGACGATTTTGGCGTTTTGCGCTGCCTCGGGAAGGGCGCGTTTGGGACAGTGCACTTGGTGAAGCAGCACGATACCGGCCGTCTTTACGCTCAAAAACAGTTCAAGAAGGCTTCTTTGACGGTGCACAAGCGGCTGATTGAGCAGACGCGCACCGAACGCGCTATCCTTGAATCGATCAATCGCCATCCATTCGTCGTAAAGCTCTATTATGCATTCCACGACAAGGAAAGACTGTATTTGATCCTTCAATATGCGCCAGGCGGAGAACTCTTCCATCATCTCTCGAGCCAACGCATGTTTTCCGTCGAAACGGCTGCTTTCTACATGGCCGAGATGGTTTTAGCTCTCGAGCATCTGCACCACAACGTCCGCGTCATTTATCGCGACCTGAAGCCTGAGAATTGCCTACTTGATGCTGACGGCCATCTGTTGCTAACTGATTTTGGCCTCTCCAAAGTGGCCCTCGAGGGCGAAGAGACAACACACACGATTGTCGGGACAATTGAATACATGGCGCCCGAGGTCTTTCTAAACAAAGGCTACGATTTTGCGGTTGACTGGTGGAGTCTTGGAGCTATTGGCTTTGATCTTATGACGGGTTCTCCGCCCTTTCCTGGCGGTAATCGTGCCAAGATTGAAAGCAACATCGTCAAGGCCAAATTACAACTACCCAAGATCCTCGGCCCCGACGCCCAGGATCTTCTCACAAGGCTGTTGCGTAAGGATCCACGGAAGCGACTGCATGGCCCAGCCCTCAAGGCACACCGTTTCTTTCGCAAAATTGACTGGAAGAAGCTGGAACGTCGGGAACTCACGCCCCCGATTCAGCCATTTGTCTCTGACCCAGAGCTGGCGGAGAATTTTGACAAGGAATTCACTGAGCTGCCGCTTAGCCCAGTCCTGACAAGAGATGCAGTGTGCGACGGAGACCCGTTCGGAGGTTTCAGTTTTGTGGCCAGCAGCCTGTTAAGGGACGAGTTTGCCCTATGAGATCTAGATTTGGTTCATCTGGCTGGCGTATTCCTATTGGACAAGTCTAAATGGTGCATGGTTTGCGCGTGCTTCTGTGTAATGTCATCTATAAATGGCGCATGACCCACGTCAACTGCCGAACCTCTTTAACCAACCTTCCCACCACTTACTTCCATCCAAGATCAGCCGCCTTTGTGAAATCGCCAGGACCAAGGTCCCGGCATCTCATGGGCCGGTCACGCTGGCTTCTACAGCCACTCGGGCCAATGTTATCCGTTCTCTAGCTCCGCATCTGCACATACATGCAGTGCCCTGTTCCCGCTAGGCGTTCCTGGTTGCATAGACCCTATTTAAAATGCATATAAAGACGATTGGAACAGTTTTATCCCGAGTCAACAATGGTTTGCCTTCGTTTCTTCACCCTCCAGATCTCTACTCTCTGCATTCTTCCTGCTTTTGCGGCTCCTTTGGCTAGTAATATCTCGCGCGCCGAATTCGTTCGCCAAGCCTGTATGTGATCCTTCCCAGAGCGAGTGATGCTAACTATTGCAGTTCAAACCGCGTGGAGAGGTTATAAACTGTTTGTCAGACTTCCCTCTGCCGGACGAATCTTAACAAAGTAGATATGCCTTTCCCAACGATGAACTCAAACCGTTGAGCAATGGATATGACAACTCACGGAATGGCTGGGGTGCTTCTGCGGTTGATGCTCTGTCCACAGCCATTATCATGGGTGAAGCCTCCACTGTGCAGGATATCCTTGCATATGTCCCCAAAATCGATTGGAGCAAAAGCGTAAACGAAGATCCAGTCAGTTTGTTCGAGACGACGATCCGATACCTCGGGGGACTAGTATCATCATACGATCTTCTCACCGGGCCAGCCCAAGGTCTCGGCAATAACCAAACCCAAGCTCTTCTCACCCAAGCCCAAAATCTTGCAAACAACTTGAGCTACGCCTTCAACACCCCCTCAGGCATTCCGTACAATAACCTCATCCTCAGCAAACGCGGAAATGACGGGTCCACAACCAATGGCCTCGCAACAATCGGAACCCTGATCCTCGAATGGACGCGTCTTTCCGACCTAACAGGCAACAAGACGTACGCCGAACTAGTATCTAAAGCAGAGGAGTATCTCCTCGACCCGCAACCCGCGTACAACAGTCCCTGGCCAGGTCTCGTCGGCAGCGAAATCGACATCTCTACCGGCCAGTTCCGGGACGCGTCCGGTGGATGGAACGGTGGCACGGACAGTTTCTACGAGTATCTCATCAAGATGTATGTCTACTCTCCGAGTCGCTTCGGCAAATTACGAGACCGATGGGTTCTCGCTGCGGATAGCACAATGGCGCACCTCGCCTCTCACCCATCCTCCCGCCCAGATCTGACCTTTCTCGCGCAATATCGGAACAAAACCCTCGACAACTCATCAGGTCACTTGGCATGTTTCGACGGCGGAAACTTCATCCTCGGTGGTCTGGTTCTATCGGAGCAAAAATACATCGACTTTGGCCTTGCCCTTGTCAATGCGTGCGAGGATACTTATAGCCAGGTACGTCTACCAAACCTCCCATGAGCGTAAAACTGACAGTTAGATGTAGACAGTAACGGGTATCGGCCCGGAGGGCTTTGCGTGGGACTCGTCTTCAGTACCGTCTGACCAAGCCGCATTCTATAAACGTGCGGGCTACTACATCACCAATAGCGGCTATTACCTCCGCCCCGAGGTCCTCGAGAGCTTCTACTACGCCTTCCGTGCCACGGGAGACAGCAAGTACCAGGACGTAAGTTGCCCCAACAATCCCCCATCCCCCCTACTAATCCATGTAAGTGGTCCTGGAACGGCTTCCAAGCCATCTCCTCCAACTGTCGCGCAGGCTCCGGCTTCGCGGAACTAACCAACGTCAACTCCGCCAACGGCGGGCAGAAGCGGGATTTCCAAGACTCCTTCTTCTTCGCCGAAGTGCTCAAGTACGCGTACCTCATCCACGCCCCGGAAAAGGAGTGGAATGTCATGAAATCAGATAATAAATGGGTGTTCAACACCGAGGGTCATCCTGTTAAAGTCGCTGGGTATTAGGCCCAAAAAAAAAATAAAAATTAATCAAATCCTCCAACACGCAGCAACATGTTCACCCGTCTCCGCCCTCGCCCGCTCAACACAATCCCTCATCAACTTTCTCGGTGCCCATCGACCTGTGAAAATCTCGAACTGCGCATAAGCTTGTTCGGGGAGGACGTCAAAGTAATCCATCACGATCCAGTTCGGACCGAGGTTATAATTCCTCCGTGGCGCGTAGGTCAACTCGATGAGGACACCGCCCGTCGGGCTCGCGAGCCAAGAAGACGGGATTTGGAAGTCTGCTGCGCTGGAAGGAGGGATACTGGAGACGATCATGCTGGGTAGTCGCAGCCCTTCGGGCCAGGGATCGTCGAATGAGTTTATGACTGTGACTCTCCCGCCTGGGTAAGAGTCTGCGAGGGCCTGCGCGCGCGACCGCGTGCGGTTGTAGATTACGATGTGTCGTACTCCGAGAGTTGTCAGAGAGTATGCTGCTGAGCGGGCTTGGCCTCCGGCTCCGATTATGAGACCTGTGCTGCTAGGTCGGATGGCGTTTGCGGGAGAGAGCCCGCGTATGAGACAGGCACGGATTCCGATCCAGTCAGTGTTGAACCCATACAGTGCGCTGCCGCCTCGCGGACGATTGACGAGAGTTTCTTCAAGTGAGGAGTCCGGGCGGTAGGGGATGATGGTGTTCACTGAGCCGATTTGGCGCGCTTCTGGACTGAGGTTCGTGGCTAGGTTGATGACGTCCGTTTTATACGGTTGCACGATGGCTGCGCCGCCGAAGTCCGGTTGGGCTATCAGCTCACGGAGGTCGGAAAGGCTGGGGGCGGAGTGTGTGCGGATGCTGTGTGGCATTCCGCAAACGGAAAATGCTTCAGAGTACATGGCTGGTGAGAGGGAGTAGCTCACGTCTGCGCCGTATACGATGAATTTGAGCGATGGGTAGACGAACGTGGCGAAGAGCGCGTTCATCACGGCTCGGGCTGCGAGCCATTCGTCGTTGACGGGGGTCAGAATGCGGTTGGAGCAGCGTGATCTTCGCCCTTCGAGCCCGGTGTTGTAGGCAATGAGTCCTGCTCGGCCTTCAACTTCTGCTCTAGCCCGAAATGCCTGCAGTTGCAAGTCATCGTCGCCATCTGCGGGCATTGTGATAGAGACGAGATCACACCCCAGTCTAGCACCACGCTGGTACTCTGTCCAGGCATCCTCCCATCCCCGACTGGGACGTTGGTCTAGGTTGACGGCACCGATCACTTCTGTTCGTCCTCGGCCTTGAATTAAGGTGGTCACACCTACATCTCCTTGGGCCAGATCAATGACGCTGAACTCTGGTGCTAGACGAAAACAGTGCTGAGGTGCGCTCGGGACTGATAGGATAATTGGAATTATGCAGGCCCGACGTAGCATAGCAAAGGCTTCTGCCAAACGACACACCCCTTCTTCATCATCTATGCACTCTCCTCGCAGCTCCATAGCATCGACGCCAATCTGGATGGAATCAAGATCAACTCTACCGCTGATCACATCTTCTACGTGTAAGACGGATGAAAGTGTGAATTTGCGCTGGACCACTGGGAAATGTGGCAGTAGATAGGACAGATGATGGGATGGTATGCTTGGGGGCCCGACCACGGTGGATAGCAGTTGCAAGAACGCTCGCTCCGTCCTTTTCAGCGTCAGCGAGAGGCCGGCCGGATGGTCCAGATTAGGCTGACCCTCAGATTGCTCTGTCAAGTTGAAGAAGGTGAAATTAGTACATGACCGGAGCAGAGGTCCACTGACGTGCAGTAAATGTCTGGTGAGCTCGAGTGAGGGAGTCTGTAAATAACTTTGAACTCCCTTTGCCTCGCGCATAATGTGTATTACCGGGTGCGTCTGGGCAAAATCACGCAACCGTGCGGCCCCTAAGCCTTGGAGGTCGGTAATGGTGCCCACGATGATGGCATCCTGGTCGTGTGTGCGCAGCACCTGTTCCAGTATTGCATCATGTTGAGTCTGGCATGCGTCTGCGCCATGGAGTTTACGATACTGGTTGGGCGAGATGCCGTGAATATCCGCAAATACACGCTCTGATTCAACCAGGCGGCGACGGTAGGCTGTGGCAGCAAGAACTCCAAGTGAACTCTTGCCGACTCCTTGCACGCCAATGAGAACAACCGAGGGATTCCCCATGGTCTCAACGGCAGTTCGAGAACCTTTGGATGGGCCAGCCACAATTCGTCACCCGCGCAGAATCACCATGACGGTCAACGATGCAACATTCCAACGGTCGCAAAAGGTCTCGTCCACCATCTCCCAAGCGTTCTCGCGTCTCAAGGGCTTGTGACAAGTGCCGAGCGAGCCGTGAAAAATGCGACGGCGCACGTCCCTGCTGCAGAACTTGCTTCATCCAGAAGCGAGAATGTTCGTATGATGACCCAGCTAAAAAACGAGGCATCCAGCCAAATTATATCCGATCACTGGAGGTCTTTGTTGCTTGGCTGCTGAACGAGTATCCTGATGCAGATGGCCGCTTGGCCTCTCATCTAGTTTGCGAAACCGACAGCATACGCGGCGCCATTGTGTCTGGCGATGCCGCTGCTGAGAAGCTGCTGCGTGTCTGGCGAGACAGTATGATTCGCCGTCAATCCGAACAACTGCTTTCTGGCTCCAAAGTCGATGGCCCAGCCCCTACTGCCCTCCCGGACGCGGCTTGGCTACTGTTGGAGTATTACTTTGCATTTACCCAAGCCTGGTTGCCAATTGTAGAGAGACAAAACATTCTGAAAACCTTCTATACCTATCCCACAGACAACAATCATGCAGAGCTGTGGAGCATCTTGGCTCTCTCAGCCATACAGCTGAAGCAAGCAACCGACGGCAGTTATGAGGACGCAAAGATACGTGACTTCGCCCAAGCCCAAAGCCGGCACAGTTCCGGTGAAGCTTCGACCAATGTTCGAACTACTCTTCTCCAGGTACTTCTGGAAATGACATGCGGAGAGTGGCAGCAGGCTTGGATGCAGATTGGAAGTGCCATCCGGACACTTCTTAGCCTACCTTCAACCAATCTACAGTCGCTCACACTGTCTGCATTTGTACTAGAATCGGCCATCGCCCACCAGCTCGGTATCTCAGAGGTCCATCTACGACCAGACTACGCCAGCGCCATGGGTCTTCTGGCCGATGATGGCGTAGAAGAATGGGCACCATGGGAGGATCCCTTGGTTGCAACTGGGGAGAAACCACCTACCATGGCGTTGAGCACCCTGAATCAGTTGGTTCGCATGACTCTGCGAGCATATGATTCCTCTGGGCGATTAAAACTGGAGTCGGATGCTGCATCAAAAGCTGTCGTTGCTCTGCTTAGCAACGCCGTACTTACCCATGGACGGTTACGACCGTGGGCGAAGTTGACGACACTGGAGCCAGAAGTTGCTCTGCCGCCAGTTCTTGATGGTGTGGAGGAAGACACCTCGGGGTTATTCGAAGAACTCGCCATGCTCGGGCACAGCGATTCCGACAGCCATCACTCTCAGTTTATGCAGAATCTTGGCTTTGCACCTGACCTTGATCTGTCTGAGTACTTTGGCAGAGATTACGGTGTTTCACGAGATGGAAGATAGAGCCTTTGGAAGATTGACATTCCAAACAGCCTCGCTACGTCTTAGATCACTGCTGCAACTGACTTGACTTCCATCACAACGCTATCTATGCCTGCGGCATTATCCCAGACCGTGGAGTCTGCGGAAAATCTGCACTGCACAGCCGAATGTCAAGTCGGAATGATCTTGGCGCACTGGTAAAAAGAAAAATCATCATATCATCATATCTATGTTTTATGCATCACATATCCTTGCGCCTTGCTAGCTTAATCTAGAATCACAACTGAGCTCCCATGTGTCGCGCGAGAAAATCGCGTTCAATTTTGCGCCAAGAAATCGTCGCACGACGGGCATGCTCGGCGGGGGTATCTGGGCTGGGGTCGAATAACGAAGCGCTAAACAGCTCGGCACTGACATAGCCATGATAGCCGAGATCGACGAGGATGGCTTTCAGAATCGCAGCAATTGGGAGGTAAGCACCGCGATCGTGCTCGCCGTAGAAGAGCCGACAATTGCGGGACCAGCTCATGCGAGCGGGCTGGCCTGGGACATAATACTCGTGATTCTCATCAAGCGGACGTGAGAGGTATGCAGCATCAACGACCTGTACGAAGAAAACCTTGCTCACATCGACATCTTGCACGAGCCGGCGCAGCGAGGCCGCCATATCGGCTTCCGCGTTTGGTGTACGTCCACCCTCGACGGCCGGATCGGCATATACGCGGCCGGCCATATTGAATGTGTCTAGGCAGAGCCCAAAGTTGTGCCGGTCAACCCTCTGCACAATCTCCCAACTCCGCTCCCAGGTGTCGGAATGTGTTCCCCACGCGAGGCTTTCGTAAGTCATTAGAAGGCCATGCGGAGCGGCGAGATCGGCGACTTCGCGGAGATCGGCAACGATGAGGTCAAGATCGCCACTGGCTTCGCTTTCGGGGAGGAAAGACGATGGGATGCAGATTAGGGGGGTGTGCAATTCCAATGCCAGTTGGATCCAGAGCTCCATTTCTTTGATCCGTTGAGCGTGCTTTTGTCTGTCGCGGAGACCCTCATAATGCATAAATGGCTGCAAACATATGATTGAGATGCAGCGTTGCTTGCACTGCGTCCTGATGTCTCGGGCAGCCTCTAGCAGACATTCTTCCTCACTGCCGCTCTTGCTCTTGGCCACATATTGGAGGTCTTCGTAGAACAACTCAAGATCGAAACCATACCGAGCAGCTTGGTTCAGCTTTGATGTGAAGTCATGAACGGCGGCGCGGCCGAGGGAGTGAGATGAGATTGCCTTTTTACAAACCATGTTACTTTCGTTGGAGATTTTGACAAAGATGGAAAGAGAGCTCAACGACGGATTATATATATGTATCTGTGCTATCTGTTCGGTGAAAGATAGCAATACGAACTTGATTACCGCATTCCGGTTTCATTGGATAAGCTTTCATCCCCCCGGAAGTGGGGGTCTCTCATTGCCACTGATGCGATGCGACAGTCAGCACTGACACGGGTTCTGCGTGCTTTAATCTCGGTGTGACGCAAAACAGACACGCCGCTGACAGGCCCAACGGTTCGGACTATCGCCCCGTTTATATCACAGGGTTTCTATTTTTGTTATCCTGGTTGGCATCCCTGTCCCGGGGCTCGTAAAGCGTTTTACGAGCTGGATGACGGAATAAAAATTCCCGCCCCATAAAACAGTGTTCGTCGTGAAGCTCTTATCAGAAATGCACTCTCGGACCCAAGTGCTGAAGGCTCGTGTAGGCCACAGACCCTGTCGACTGATGAGCTTGTGTCAAGGGCGAAACGGTCATGTCACCGCATCGGTCTAGCCCTAAATGTTGGTGTCAAAACGTTGCCTCCTGCCAAGAAGTTTGCTTGACCTTGGCGAGAGCCTAACCAACTGTTGGCTTCAGGACGGGAGAGCTGAACACCCCGAAAGCTGGATACTGAATCTTCAATGGGCTTTGAGCAATTCACGAATCTAAACGAACAGTAGCGAAAGACTCTGTGATCATTTTCGCAGTCACTTCTGAATGTATGATAGCAGACACTGGAGGCAGCGGATGTCTCTTCTTAGCGGACTGTGACTATTCCCGATTTATACCCGTAGTCACTTGGTAATGATACAAAACCAAACACCACCACCATGGGAAACCACATAAATCTCGACCTGACCGCGGTAGACCACTTCCGCGGTAGGTCACCTCACTGTTTCAAGCCAACATCTACCAGCAGCCTAGGCACCTCAGAACTTGTGGTCATGAGATCTCTACCCCCTCACTTCGGCGTGCGCCACCCGGTATAATAGTCATCCACCTGTGGATGCAGAGTCTCTTGAGAGAAACTCGATGTAGATGGTAACTTGTAGCGACGATGAGGGAAAGTAGTTTACCTCAACGCAAGGCGAAAGGTTGAATTTTCATGGGATTGTATCCAGTGGGATCACTTGCCAAGACCGCCATGTGGGGGAAGGATTTCTTGCTGTACTTTGACATATAGACCGAATAGGCTGATCTGTGTACTTCATGAACTGGTTAAAATGGTCACAGTTTCACGTAGAAAACACATTCGGCCTCAGCAACACACTGCATGACCACCCGTCTCCCATCGACCTTCGAAATCAAATTCACATAACCACACCCCCTCCCCTCCGCCACCACCACAGCAACAATCCAATGGACAATCACCTACCAATCCAGACCAGTTAATCATCACATCAGTGATTACATCCCTACCAACACCCATCGCCTCAATAAAATTACAAAGATCTCCCACATAAAAGAAACACCCAACTCCCCTCCCATCTCAAACATCAAACCTTCTCAACCCTCTCCAACCTCTCCTTCGCCACATCCAATCCTGCCCCATCCGCATCCTGTCTAAACTCCTCATCACGCGCCGCATCCTCAGCATGGACCTTACGATGCGCACTTGACGCGGGCCGAATTTCAAATAATCGATCCATCGACTCTAGCGGAATGCCCTTCGTCTCTGGGATAAGGAACCATACGAAAACAACTGTTCTCGCGTTAGCCATACTCTACGGATAGGGAAGGGGACGGACTGGAAAGTAACATCATCGATGCGAAGAAGTAGTATACGCCGCAGCCTGAGGGGCCCACTTTACACATTAGTTGGCCATTCTCCACGGGAGAGGGATGGAAGGGGATGGACATACTAGCATCAAACATATCCGGCGTGAAACGACTGATGATAAAATTCCAGAACCAGTTATTCGCGGCTGCGGAGGCCTGGCCTAGGGAGCGGGTGCTTTGGTCGAAGATTTCTGAATTCAAGACCCAGGGAGTTCCGTTCCAGGTTGGAGTGTAGAATGCTGTCCAGAGATAGAAGAAGAATATAGCTGCGATTCCGCCGGGGCCGAGAGAGGTTTCCTTTGGACCGGCTGTGACGTCTGTGCCTTGGATGTAGCCTCCGATGATCCACATGCAGATTGACCCGCCTAGGGCTCCGACTAGGAGGAGTTTGCGACGACCGAGACGGTCGATGAGGAAGAAGAGCCAGATTAGAGTGAGACAGGTTTTGACTACGCCGAAGATTCCCGTGGTGAGGAAGCCGGCGTTGGTGCCATTTACGCCGATGGATTTGAAGACTGTGGGGGAGTAGTAGTTGACTGGGAGGGATGTTAGGGGCGTGGGTGGATGGTTTGGGGGTTAGACTGACTGGCATTGATTCCAGAGCCGTTTTGCCAGAGAAAGAGCATGCCTCCGAGGAGAAACCGGTATTGCGTCTTTCGGCTTCGTGCGACTGCTCGAAAAGGGCTCCAAAAACCGGACCCAACGCCTCGGGATTGCTCCGCCAAAGCGCTGTCGATTAGAGCTACTTCCTCGACCATGTAAAGTTCGTCGCTGGCCAGATGTCGTATCCAAGTTAGATTTTTCAGGGCTTCTTCTCTTCTGCCTTTGGAGAATAGCCATCTAGGGCTCTCCTTGACCCAAAAGGAGCCAATGAACAGCAATCCACAGGGAATGAGCTGAATGGCAAAGGGTATGAGCCTGATAATTCTTTAGTTGACCGTTTTTGGGAATGTGATATAACAAACCATTGCTTTCGACTAGGGGCCATGGTCTTGGAAAGTCCATAGTTGATCCAGAAACCCACAAGGCCACCAATTTGCCAACCGAGTTCGTAGATGCCAACGAGACGGCCACGAACGGCGGGTGGAGCCAGCTCAGAGATGTAAATTGGAACAATCATGGAGCACGCTCCCACACCGATTCCAGCCAAAACTCTCCCGCCATAGATGAGACCAAGACCCCGCTCGCCCGTTGCACCTGTCATGAGACCCGCCCCAACGAGGAAGATTAAACTCCACATGGTCAGAGAGTACTTGCGACCTAGATAGAAGGCGGATGCATAGGCGAAAATGCTGCCAAAGAAGGCTCCCGCCTGATAGACGGAAACGATGTTGGCCTTGATGAGGGAGAGGTTTTTCCTCTCCTTGAAATGAAACTCATTCTCAAAGGAGGGTAGCGCGAGTGTGGTGCCGATGAAGGCGCTGTCATAACCAATCTGTTGGGACACGTCAATACTGACTCGGTAGGACTATGGTTAGGCGCACGGTGCATGATGCGGCGGAAGCTATAGCTGCACAAGCGTAAACGCGCCAATTGTAGACTGCCTTTGGAGTGGGCCGATCCTCGACTAGGGTAAGCAGGCCCATGACTTTTTGACAGAAACGACGTTCCCCGTGGGGTTCTCAAGCCTATTTAAGGAGAATCCCGCAAAAGAACAGTCGTGTTCGGCCTGTCTTCTGGGAAGAGACTTTTTCCGGGGTAAGATCGCCACCCGGCTGGGAAGTCGGCGATGCGCGATGATGGTTCAAAAGTCAAATAGGCTATATAACATGATCATGGCCAGTTACACCATCGGACGGGATGGATGTCTCTTGCCCAGACCCTGATGTGAGCCACTTGGAGCGGCATTGTTACCTCTTTGGTTATCCCATAGCCCATTCCATGAGCCCTCGTCTCCACCAATCCATCTATGATGCCCTTGGTCTGCGATGGGGTCAGCAATACTTGCCCTCATTGGATATGGCTCAGTTCCTCCGTCTTATAAAGCATCCAAAATGCTTTGGTACGTTGATCAATGAGACGTATCTCACCGAGGAAGTATTGACGGGTCAGGCTCGGCCGTCACCATGCCCCATAAGATGGCCGTCATGGAGCATCTTGACGAACTGACACAAGAGTGCGTTAAGGTAGGCGCGTGCAACACCGTTTACCGTCGCGGCTCGCGCCTTATTGGCACAAACACCGACACGGTAGGAGTGAGGGAAAGCTTCTACCAGAACGTGTCCGATCCTGATCAGATCTTTCACGGTCGACCCGGGTTAGTTCTTGGCGGAGGGGGTGCAGCAAGATCAGCTGTCTACGCATTGATCCACTCCATGAAATGCACAGGAGTATATCTTGTGAACCGTGACGTCAAAGAAGTCACAGCTCTGATTGATTGGTGCAAATCTCAGGGATATGGCGATGATCTGATACATGTCCGCACGCCCGAGCAGGCAGCGAGCCTTCCGGGAGCAGGCGCCATTGTTGCCTGTATTCCCAACTTCACCCCCGCTACTGCGGAGGAGATGGAGGCTCGAGCTGTCTTCCAAGCATTTCTGTCCAAAACACACAAGGGTGCAATGCTCGAGATGTGCTACCACCCAATAGTGCGGACTGAGATCTTCATCTTGGCTGAGACAGCTGGTTGGCAGGTCATCATGGGCACCGAAGCCGTCATCTATCAAGGAATCGAGCAGGATATTCTTTGGACCGGCGTAGATCGGGCAGACATGCCAGTTCAGGCTGCTAAGGATGGCATGGCACGAGCACTTGCACAGTCATTGGCACATAAATTGTAATCCGTCTAGTCAACATCAGGTACAGGCAAGCCATCCACGAATCTTATCTTTTGACCCAACTTTTCCATCGCCAGGCGGGCATTCTTCTCACGCAATTGCTTTACTTCCTCGTCAGTAGCTAAAACGAACTGATGGCTGATCAGTTTGCTCCCTTCTTTCACATCATATTTCTTGGCCTGTTCTGCGTTGATTGTGCCAAGATCGATGACCAGTGATTGTTTTACGCCAAAGACAGCGTCCGATGCCTCGTACTTGTCACCGCTGATATAGAGTGAAGTAATCAGAGGATCGAAGCCTGAAGCTTCAAATTTAAAATGAATGTGGGCCTGTGCCAGTCAGCAACTTCTTTGTGCTAACTGCAGCATCCACCTACCGGCCTCCAATTATGTCTCTTTAACTGCCTCAACAAGACACCTACTGGACCATCATCTGGGATTGGATATGAGACTGGCACAATGGCTTTGAACCAGAAAACACCGTTAGCATCGCTGTGCATGATGGCACGCTGGTCCGGGCCATCACGACCAGGGTACTGGACGTCGTAAAAGCCTTTACTATCAGTCTCCCAGATATCTATCTTGGCACCTGGAATTGGTCGTCCATGGGTGTCTTTTAACTCGCAGAGCACCAGACATGACTCTCCTTCCGGGTCGTGAGCAATGGTAGCCCCGTTTGACGCAATTTCGGCCTCGTGCGAATGAAAAGGCCCGAGGACGGTGCCTTCGGTCGACTTTGGTGGTTTAGGGTGGTCTATGGAATCGACTAGGAGGGAAAGCCCCAGGACATCTGATAGCAGGATGAACTCCTGGCGTACATCCGTACATTTTTGACCGACGGCCGTTAGAAAGAGTAGACCGGTCGTCCATTCATCATAACTCAACCGGGTCTCACGTGCAAAGTCATGCAAGTGTTGTACCAGTCGTTCAAGAATGTATTTGAGGCGAGGGTTCTCACATCCCGAGTTGACGAGTTTGACGTTCTCGGTGATGTTGTCGATAGTCAAGTCTTTGAGAGCAGGGGCGGTCATTATAGGTGACTACGGGTTGGATTGATTGCTAAGGACCTCCGAGGCGGGGTTGCAATTGCCGGGCAACGATGGAGCCACCAAAGTGCGGTCAACCTTTTTTTATCTGATCTCTTTCATTCCCATCACCTCGGCCGCAAGAAGAGGCTGAATGGCTACTGGTAGCGGGGCTGAGACTTCTGCAGTGAAGAAGCAACCTGGTCGACGTAAGCTAATCACCACCGAAGTGGGACTTGTGCGTAAAAAGGTACTGTATGTCTTTCGCTTCTGATACAAACAGGTGGTTAGAGACCGTCTGCTTGACCCAGACAATGTAGGAAATCCAAGTGTACAAGATCTGATCGACGTAGTCCACGAAGAGTGTGGTATTACCTGTAGTCAACGCACAATGTACAGGTTTCGAGCCAAATGACTGCATGTAATTGAATGCGAGGAGAAGGGCAAGCCTCTGGACGACAAGATCCTCCTTTGCCTTGATGAGACTCATCTTAGTTACTTTCCTCTGCAATCTCCTATCATTGGAGAAGAGCCATCGCAGCTATCTTTCTTGATCTACACAAACCCTGAGGATCGATCAATAGAATCCTGGCTGAGAGACACGCTTTGACCCGGACAAGATGGACGACACTGAGGTTAGTGATTAGAGTAATCTATCGTACAGCGATGGTGAGTAATGCACATTGTACAGCCCGTGGATTCAACCCAACACCTTGCTATGCCATGAATGAATGTGCCAAACGTCAACTCGGAGGCGGTTTCTGGTCTGTGTGTTTTAATCGCTGCATCTATCCCAGCGTCAGCAACGCTCCAGCCTCAGTTCCGGTAGAGTCTTGGCCTCCAAGCCCTTTCTTCCGCGTCTTGAGCTGCCTCACGTACCTCCATCTCAATTCTTTCTCGTGCGCGCAGCACTTTGCTCTGCAGGTAGAAGCTTCCGCCTTTCTTGGGATCGTTTAGGTCATAAAGCCGCTTGAACTTGGAGTGGACGGCATCGATGTTGAAAGGGGTCTTGTCTTTGGGAGGCGCAACGTCGAGAATTTTGCATGCCTCAACCAGCGTCAGTCGGGACGAGCCCAGGGAACCGGAGCCACCGGATCCGTTTGCTGCTGCGTGTCTCTTTGCAGGCAGTCAGCCACTGCACAGATGGGCATGCAACTCGGAACCTACCTGCGATGATGCGGCCTGTTTATAGGCTTCGGCGAACGCCTTTCCAACCACCCTGGCGCCAGTGAAGACGACTTGGGAGATTATGCGATGGGCCTTTTGCAGTTAGCAGACACCAGCTGTGACCAGGGCGGAACTTACCATGTGGGATTTGGGCGGTGCAAAAGTTCGCGACAGAATTCGGCGTCATCCCGGGAGTCACATGTCACAACGGCGTCACATGCGTCACCGCGAATGGCCAAAACCTCGTATAGTCGTCCGCCATGCCCATGGCTGCCATTGACACGCCGTGGATGGACGGAATGGGCGATAAACGGCAGCGGCGTGGAACTGGCGACTCGACTGAGCCCACCGTCGCCGCTTTTGCTCCCAACCAGCACACGGCCAGCCAGCGGCACAGCGGCGCCGGCGTCCTCATACACCAGAAGAGCCCGTTGCTGATTGCTACACCACCACAGGTAACGAGGGCGCTCGCATACAGCCATCCCTTCATCCTGCTGCTGAACTACGCTGTCGGTCTACTGTCCTGGACGACGGGTGACTACTGGCAGAGCTTCTTGCTGCTATGCGCCTTCTGGTTCGCCGTTCTCTACGGCGAGGAAGCTGTAAGGTGGGCAGGTCCACTGCTACTGGCCGTGACTCTGATTATGGCCATGTTTTTACAACATCGAAGCTCGTTGCCTCATCATCCAGAGTCGCAGGAACACAAAACCCTAGACGAAATTCTCGAGACTCTGCAGACCTTCACCAGCCGCTGCGACGTCCTCTTGGATCCGCTGTATAACCTTGTCGAATGCCTTAGTTTCTCTCCACCAACGCCCACCTTGCTCCGCATCCTCGCCGTCCTACCGTTCTGGATCGCCCTGGCCTCGCCTCCGCTGCACATTGTCACCTTCAAACGCGTGCTTCTCGTGGTGGGAACGCTGGCACTGAGCTGGCATTCGCCTCCAGCTCGCGTGACGAGGACATTGCTCTGGCGCAGCCGTATGGTACGACGGACGGCGGCCTACCTTACTGCGCTACCCGTGCTGTCTCACGAAGCAGCTGGACAGCCAGCGCGGAGCACACCAGCGAACGCCAAGCCTGGCCTTCGCTTCACGTTCAGCGTGTACGAGAACCAGCGTCGCTGGGTCGGCCTGGGCTGGACACCTTCCCTTCTGGCCTACGAACGCGAGCCATGGACCGACGAACATCACAATCCCAGCGCCTCGCCGGATGATTTCAAGCTCCCTGAAACGGATCCTTCAACATCGTCCCACTGGCGCTGGGCCCCAAACAGCGAATGGCGTGTGCTCAAACTGGGGGCCGGCGACGATGGCTGGGTCTACTATGATAACAGGTGGCATTCAGCCTCTAACCACGACAGTTGGACGAAATACACCCGGAGACGAAAGTGGATGCGTGATGCTGAGCTCGTGGAGGGCGATGAACCTCAGACGGTGCAGAGTCGGTTAGGCACGCCGCAAATGCAAAGCAAGAAGAGGATTGTAAGCGGTGGGAGCCATTCAAGTGATAGCGGCTACGCAAACCCCGATCCATCGGCTAGTGTGGATGAGGGTGTTGCTCCGAGCTTGTCATGATACTGTTATGAGACTCATACTATGTACAATGATAATTCACGACCTTTTGACTAAGAGTACAAAGTACCAAGATGTAGTCTCCGGGCCGAACCGTCTTGGCAGAGCACACTGTGCCCACAGTACGGCTTTTTACCACCCGAAAGACCCTTTAAATGAAGACGACACCACTATCATCTCTCCTACATAACCTATCTCAACCCTTCCTCCTAACCAGCCCCTTCCAAAAATCAAAACTATTAGCATCACTCTGCAACTCGACCCTCCTCCCCGTCTCCAGCTCCTCCGCAACCAACAAGCCCCAATCAGTCGTAATCCCCTTAATCCTCGCCTTCACCCCACCCTCCCCCTCAAGAACCACAACCTGACCCTCATGCAACCACGCATCATAAAAATCCCTCTCAAAGAGTTTATCAAACCCTGTCCTCTGAAACCTAGCATACAACCTCTCAAACTCCGTCAACACACCCGCCAGCAACCTCTCCATCTGCGGGGCCGGCAGGTCCCCTTTCTCTTCCACAACCTGCGCCAAAGAAACCGTAGGTTTCCTGTTATGCACATTAATCCCCACGCCGACCAGGAGCGTAAAGTCTCCCTTGCTGGGGTCGTACGTGGACGTAACCAATATTCCCCCGATTTTCACATACCCCTTACCCACGCGCGCGTGGATGTCGTTAGGCCATTTGATTTTTACCGGGAGGGTAGAGTACTCTTTCGAGTAGGTCTTTATTCCGGAGATGATTGCTAAAGCGGCGATGTATTGGATTAATGCCACTGGGGCGGTTTGGGATAATGTGCGTTTGTGGCGGAGGAGGAGAGTGAACATTAGACTCCCCTGGGGTGAGACCCAGATGTTACTGCCCCGGCCGCGGCCGGCGAGTTGGGTTGTTGCTACCGCTACGAGACCCACGGGGAGGTGAGAGAGGAGGGTTGGGTTTTTTTCGAGGAGGGTGGTGGTGCTTGTTACGACTTCGCCGTAGAGGAGGGTGCGGCCGAAGGGAGTGGGAGAGTGGCAGTCCGACGGGTGATCCCATTTTGTGCTTTGGCGGGTTTGCGATAGGTGGGTGAAGAAGGTAGTGTGGTTGAAGTAGGGAGTTGTTTTTGCGGTGGGGAGGTCAACACAGGGGATGAGGTGTTTCGTGATGTTGCCGTGGTCGTTGGTATGCTGGGATTCTGTATTGGTGGGAGCTGTATAGGGTTGGAGGACGAATGTGTCGTTTTCTCCGCGGATGACTTCTCTCCCATCTTCGGTGGTTACTACTCCTGCCGCCCGCAAGTTTTGAATCATCTGGGAGACGTCTCCTGCGCTTGAGGAGAGGTATAGAGGGGACAGGTTAGGTGTTTGGTTCGTTCCTTTGCTTACGGTTAGTCCTAGCTTGCTCAAGCAAGCCTTCATAAAATTGATGCGCTTTTGATCGTCTGCTTTAAGAGCAGCCACGGATTCGGGATAGTCTGGAGGGCCTGAAGGGTCGTCAGGGTCCAAATTTTCTCCTGCAAATTCTGGATGTGGACCAGTCAAGATAGCAGCTCCATCACCGACACGGCAATACACGACTGCTGCCCTCCCCTTCGACTCTACAACAGGCTCAGAAACATAGCTGGCTAGAACCTCCGTGCCGGGAAAGTCTGCAGCGTCTACAAAGACGCCACCTCCATTATAGTATGTTCTGAACTGATCCGGTGCGTTTGGAAGCGCCCTACGATTTACAGCCAATTCAGATGCCCGTGTACCAGCTTCGGAGTGGTAAATAAAGCCCGGAAAGGCGAGTCCTCGACAAGTCCCGGGGAAAAAAGCGAGTTCTCGATCACCTACAACTTCCAGTGCCCGGCCCTCTTCAAATTCACAACGACCACAGCCATAGTATCCACCCGCGCAGAAACCGAGGTATCGTCCTCCAAGGTCTACATATTGCTTGATACGTCGATTTCCAACTCCGTTTAGTTCTCGACAGTAGCCCAGGTCAGCACCACCGGGGATGACAAGCAAGGCACAGGAGGATGCCCAGGGTTCGTTGATAATTTGCTGTGCTGTGACGGGAAGAACAGCATAATTCGGGCCTAAAAGGCTGCGTAGAGAATCAATGGCGTATCGCACTGAGTAGAGGGTGGTTCCTTGGCCGGAATATACCAGGACGTTGACTTTTGTAGACATTTCAGGAAGAGTTTATGGAATTTACTTCAACGTCGTGTTAGTGCGGCCCGTTCCGACTTTTGCTCCAACAACAAAATGTCAGGCTCAAAGCAGCCAGAGAAAGTTGTCAGCCAGGACGTAGACGACGAGGAGCCTGATGACTGGTGAGCTCTTCCTTCAACAGCCTCGCAAACTCATGTGATTCAGGGACAAGCGAATTTACAGTACAGGATGCGCCAGTAAGAGCTAGACACTCCACACTCCGCACCACTATCAATTTCTGACGGTTGTCAGAGGAAAACACAAAGCTTAATGAGTGCTTTTTTGATAAGAAAGACTGGCGCGCGTGCAAGGACGAGGTGAGTATGTGGTCGCTAACTGGATGACACCACTCAACGGAATACAGATGGAAGAGTTTAGACAGTGCTGGAAGCGCCAGGGAAATGACCAACGCACCGAGTCCAAAGACGCCTGATAGGATAGAAGTCACACATTCACGTTCATATTTTCACATTTCTCACCTGCGGTACCGCGCGTCATTGGCCCCACCCTCCCCTCTTCCCCTTCAACAGGAACGAACAGAACAACATGGAGACGGAGGCAGCCGCGGTTCCGGCGCAGAACAAGTCGTCATGGACGTCGTTTCTCAAGTCGATTGCGTCGTTCAACGACGACTTGTCGGCCATGACGGCGCCGGCGTTTATCCTGTCGACGACGTCTTTGACTGAGTTCTCCGCGTATTGGGCCGAGATGCCGCACCTTCTTGTTGCGCCGGCAAATGAGCAGGATCCGCGGAAGCGAGCCTTGTTGGTTCTCCGTTGGTTCCTTAGCACGCTGAAGCAGCAGTACGCGAGCCGCAACGAGAAGCTTGGATCGGAGAAGAAACCGCTGAACCCATTCTTGGGCGAGCTGTTTCTTGGCCACTGGGACGACGAGAGCGGTCGAACCAATCTCATCAGCGAGCAGGTTAGCCACCACCCGCCCGTTACCGCATACAGCATCTGGAACGACCAGCACGGCGTCAGATTGGAGGGGTACAACGCGCAGAAGGCCTCATTCAGCCGCAGCATCAACGTGCGTCAGGTTGGCCATGCAGTCCTCCACCTAGACAAGTTCAACGAGGACTATCTCATCACACTGCCAAGCCTCCACATTGAGGGCCTCATCACGGGGGCACCCTTTGTAGAGCTCAACGGAAGCAGCTATATTGTCGGCTCCAACGGGTTCACCTCGCGCATAGACTATAGCGGTCGCGGCTGGGTGAGCGGCACGAGGAACAGCCTCACCGCATACCTCTATCCGCACGGCAAATCCGGAAACAAACACGATTCCATCTACATCGCCGAGGGCTCATGGACGGACAAATTCGTCATCAAAGACGCGCATAAGAACGTCGTCAGCACGTATGATGCCAAAAACGAGACTAAGACGCCTCTCACCGTTAATCCGATCGAGCAACAGGACCCACTTGAGACCCGTCGTGCTTGGCGCAAAGTCGCCGACGCGATTCTCAAGGGCGACATGTCCCTGACTTCCGCTGAAAAAAGTAAGATCGAAGAACAGCAGCGCGCATTGCGGAAGAAAGAAGCAGCGGAGAATAGAGAGTGGAATCGCATCTTCTTCTCCGGTGCGCAAAGCGCACCAGTTTTCGAGCGTCTAAGCAAAGAAGTCCCGTCCGCGAAACTGGAGGCTGATCAAACGAATGGCGTGTGGGCTTTTGACGTACAGAAAATGCAAAATGCCCGGCCGCCGTATAGTCAGTTGAGCGTGGAGTTGCAGAATGGGTGGTCGTAGGAACACTGCACATCGTTACGTCTATTCATATCCTTTGAGAATTCTTTCTAGGACCGTGTAACTCCTTGATTGTCGCCATTTCCCGCTTGCGTTCATCAGCGAGGTCTTGAATCTGAGCCAGCTCCCCAGTACCATAATATCCCCCTTCGCCCCCCAAGCAGCCCTCCGGACATTATTCCTCCCAACATCTGTCCCTCCCCAAACAAAGACCATCCCTTTTCATCTGCCACATCGTATTTCCCCACAAGACGACGCAACAAGTCCTGTAATTCCGCCAACTCCCCGTTGGTAAAGTCGGCGTTGCGTTGGACCGCTCCAGCTGCTGCCATTTCCCTAGACCCCGGAGCCAGAGTGACCAGTGCCTCCATGAACCACTTGATCAAGGCCTTCACAAGTGGGAGGGGAGGGGAGGGGGGCGGAAAGATCTTGATAAACCCCCCATCTCACAGTCCCACAACAGCCGGCTCCCCCTCACCCCATCACCTGGTCTTCACTTGCCAACAACCAACAAACCATTCAAGGAAAAGCGGGCTTTGTCCATCCCGAACTTCTCCCGAGAACACCTGGAATGGCGTGGCCTGATGACTCGCTACCAAAGAATCTAATCCCAGATTCACACCGATGACTATGAACTTGTCCGGCCCATCGACAACGGGTCAATCTACCCTGACAGTGTAACCCGCGATCTGCTCCACAACGGTTAGATCTCTTCTCCTGTTTGTGCGGCAGAAAATCAAACAGGAGGCCTGAGGGGGAGGTGTGGCACTAGTAAGGGTGAGGGGCCTCTACGCCGACGGTCTCCTATGGCGTGGCGTGGTGCATTGTGTGGTGCATGGATGATAATTGTGTAGAGCTCTCGGGCACGTTCCATCTGTTTTGTGACCCTGAGTCTACATGTAAGCCTCGGTGTATATGTTGCCCTATCCCCGGGGCAGGGAGTATGTTGCTTAGTCCCTCAAGCCCGTTTGCATCTTATTCAGCTCTGATCGAAGCTGGTCCGAGGCCGGAGGTAACAGCGAGTCGGGCCAGGCCGAGAGAAGGGAGATGTAAGCCGAGGGCATGGCTATGTGAGAGTGAGAGAAAAATCGCTCATGGTAAGTTCGAGCGTTGTGGACGGGTTTTGTCAATGGCTGCCCCTCCACGGAATGGTTCCGTCAGCGTTCCCAATGACGCGCAGCCATGAATCAGCAGGTGTCATGCCCCGCTCGAAGCACAGGGCTGAAAAGTGAACACGTCAAAACCTCCATACTTGTACTCCCCACTAGCAGCATCCTTCAACCTCGTGACCGCATTCTTCACATCATTCTCGAGATCGACATTATTCGCCGGCCCACCAAACATTATAGACGTCATGCCCGTCGTATCAAACGCGATTTCATTCAATCTGTCCCTATTAGCCTGAACACAAACTACGGAGGAGGGTAAAATTACATAGCCGACCGCCCTCTAACCTCAAAGTCCAGTCCATCCCCCTACTTCTTCGTCATTTGCGACGGGGTCTTTCCCACTGGAATTGACCTTCTCGTAGAAGGCGTTATTGGAGGCGGTGTATTGTTCTTAATCGCATCGATGGTTTCGTTCGTCCGACTGGCAAAATCCTGCATGTAGAGAGATTCCCCTAGGAGAATTCAGGATGGGATGATAGCGCCAAGAGGAGATCGGCATTCGCTTTGCGGAGGGGGGGCGAGGTCTGCTGCTGGCATATTTCCCGGTATTTATGAGTACTTCGTAATTTGCTCGCGGTGTGTGTTAGTTGGGGTCCCCTCATTTTCTTAAGTGGGGGTCCCGCGGCGCGTCCCGACCCGCTCAACCAAACAGGAAATATCACCTCATCTCACTTCTTCGCAATCGCATCGCAACAATGAAGCGTCTAATTCCACGACTCCCTCTCCGAACCCAGCCCTTCTACCTCCAGCGCGCATTCCAATCCACCGCCCCATCTCAATCGCGAAGCATCCCTACCCCCCCTACCACTAACCCTCCAGAGGAAGTAACACCCGACCTCACCACAACCGGCCTCTCCGACTCTCCCGCAGAGCATCCCTCACTCTCAACCTGGTCCGATACCCTCCACGGCCTCTCATCAACCCCCTTTCCCCCCGAAGTCTCGCAAATTCTCCAAACTCCCGTCTCCGAAAACGACATTGAGATCAAACCCGACGGGATAATCTACCTCCCCGAAATAAAGTACCGTCGAATTCTAAACAAGGCTTTCGGACCAGGGGGATGGGGACTAATTCCGCGCACGGAGACGATTATTACGCCGAAGTTGGTTACGAGGGAGTACGCGTTGGTTTGTAGTGGAAGGTTGGTTAGTATTGCACGGGGCGAGCAGCAGTATTTTGATAAAGAGGGCGTTCCGACTGCGACGGAGGGGTGTAAGAGTAATGCGCTGATGAGGTGTTGTAAGGATTTGGGGATCGCGAGTGAGCTTTGGGATCCGAGATTTGTGAGGGAGTTTAAGAAGAAGTTTGCACGGGAGGTGTTTGTGGAACATGTTACGACGAAGAAGAGGAGGAAACATTGGATGCGGAAGGATGAGGGGACCGTCCAGTGGCCTTTAAAGGAGGTGACTATGGGGAAGTAGACTGTGGAGATAGACTGTGTGAATGTGTGTAGAATATCGCTGCGCTTAAGCCAACTCCTCATCCATGCATTCGATTAAGACCAGACGCTTTTATATTATTTACTACTACACATAAAATCATGTCTGGTCCATAACCAGTCGGACTCCTCCATTAAGCTGCTGGTTTCTTGCAATGCGTTCGTGGCTGTTGGCAATGTTCTCCAACATGCTCAGCAGATGAGGTGCCTCCTTCATGAATGGCAGGTTGAGCACATCAAGGGTGGGGTTCTTGGCTAATTCCACAACCATGATGATCAAGCCCCATGGGTACGGACGCGACGACAGCAGTCTTTCGCCCACCGACCGCATTATCAGTTCCTTGGTCTCCATGTTGCTGTTGCTAAACATGTGCTGAATGGCTGTGGAGAAGTAGTGTGTGTGAGAGTTAACGTAGCGCACCTGGTTCAGCAAGGCTCCAATAATTTCGCGACGCTGCTGAAGGCTGCCCTCGCGGACAAGTCGCTCCAGCAGTCGTGCCTGGCCTGCCGCAGCCGAGAATACAGACGAGGTCGTTGTTGCCTGGGACCCCATGTAGACCACCAACGAATTAGCCAATAGTGTGCCATTAGTTGCAGCCTGGAGGGCCTCCTTGATTGCCGCCAAATCATCGTTGCTTGAATTCAAAGCCTTGCAGACGCGGTCGACGTTCTCCTTGATGCCAGCAGCTACTAAGATGTTCCCCAAGTCTTCAGCCACCGGCGGTGGCTCTCGGATCTGCTCAATCAAGTTCATCTTGAGGCCGACGGTAAACGGCTCCGGCTGGACATTTGCAACAGCCCGGCTGACTGCACTATTGATGATGTTAAGCATCTGAAACTCCCCTTCCGGAACGCTGCTTGCCAAATGCACGTGGTTCTCGATCAGGAATTCAGGATAGTCGTGATGCAACACGAGCAAGAAGCGTATGATGGTGTCGTACAGCTTTGTCATTGTCACGGCATCTTTCGCGTCCTCGACCATCTTGCCAAACGTGCTCAGCAAAGTCGTCGTAAGGTTCAAAAAAGACTTCCGGCCTCCGCTGGATTTTATAGGCTCCGTGAGTAGAGCAGGAACAAAAAACCGATGGCTGAGCAAGGCAATCCACGAGAACGTGAACGCGGGATACTGCATTGGCTGGAGGATCTGCATCATCCTACCCAGGGCCATGTATATGCCAAATTGCTGCTCCTCTGATAGCCTTGCCCGCATGTCATGGAAGTCGCAGAGCATCGAGGAGAACAGGCGGAAATACATTCGGCTGTGCCATTCCGCACCCAGTTGCCTCTGCTGGTCGAGCATGTTCAAGACAACAATTGTCAAGATTGCATCGAGATACTTGGCCTTTCGCCGCTCATCGCCTCCAGACTCTAAGTACACCACCAGGCTGACAATTAATCTCGCCAATGCGTCGACCGTTTCGTGGGCAGCCGCGTTGGTCGAAAATGGTGCAGGAGCTTCGCGGCTATAGTCCCTGTACGATATTTCCAAGGCGGCGCGGAAGAACATCACCGCATGGTCTGTACTCACCATCTTCTCGTATGCGAGCATCTGTCTCAAGTACGCAGGCACTCCGTGCACAGGCGGACCCTTTTGTTGCAACTTGGTCCATTCATTGAACCGATACTCGTATTCCTCTTGCTTCATCGCTGAGCTTGGCACAGTGTGGGTGGACACTTCCAGCTTGGCAAGAATGTCCCGCAAGTCTTCGTCGTCAGGATCCACCACTAGCCGGTGGCTCAAGGCCTCGAATGTTGAGGCAAGATCGGCCCGGAGTACGAGAGAGCTATCGTTGAGCAGCAGCTCGTCCACCGCCACCTTTAAGAAGCCAATGACGGCCGGGTTGCCCTCGGCGAGAGCCTTGGCTGACATCAGATCAACTTGATGAATATCCAGCAAATTGTCGTTGAGCAGCGCCAGAACAACGTTTGGGTTGAAAAACTTCTTCTCCTCCATATTAACAAGATCTGGAATGATGAGGCGTCCGATCTGGATCGACATGCGGCAGACATGCTGGAGAATTCGACAGAACACTTCCACCTCAAGACGCTTCTGAGCTTCGTGGAACATAATCTGACAGCACTGCTGACCAACAGCAAACACATACTCGTGATGGGAAAGGGATCGAGATACCACCACAACCAGCTGGTCACACACCCGCCGAACAGGACTGGTCTCGTCGACCTCGCTAAGACGCTGTTCAGGACCTTCACGCACTACTCGTTGGAGTTGTTGTATCAGCAGAAGAAGCCGCTCGCTCTGCGAGTTACCTGGCTCGCCGTAGCCGTTAGCTTGGTCATGCTCTTGTCCATGAAGACCGGCCAAGTGGCCAGGAATCGACGGCGTTTCAGCTGGGGTTGCCAAATTACTAAGATAACTGTCCGACAAAACGTCGTGCATTGTCCTGGTTTCCTGCGAAGTGGCGCTTGCGTGGGTGGCCGGCGTCATGCGTGCCTGGCGGCCGAATTCCTCATAAAGGCTCAGCTGTTGTCGGTTGAGACCGTTGGCGTTGGCACCGAGAGGATCATGACGATAGGGCTCTGGAATCATCATGCCCCACCGTTGCACTGGCGGGTTGTTGTACGGCTCATTTTGCTTCGACTCGACATGTCTGCGGCGGTCTTCAAAGGCGGCGGCCAGCTGAGCGTCGATTTCCGCCACCGAATGGTCCTCGGCGGCGCTCTCCACCAGGGCACACACGCTCTCGAGATTGTCGTTGACGAACATGATGATCTGACCTTCAGGCAGCGGTTGAGGAAGACGTTGATTGGCCATGATGCGCAGGTTGTTGGTGATGCTCATCCGGAGCGGCTCCCTGCATGTAACAAGAGCCAGGCTGCCCGACAAGGCCCTTACCATGGTGTGTGCCGACGCGCGCAGCTTCTCCGCGTCTGGCTCGGTTGCAAAGTCCTTCTGGATCAGTTCAGCAGTTGAAATGGAAGCAATTGTCACCGATCGCTCAACAACAGGCGCGATGATCTCGTAGATGGCCTGTTGGGCCGCAGAAACAAAGATCTGCCGCATCTGCGGAGTCGTCACGTTGCCCGCCGCCGACGGAATCATCAACATGGTGCTGATGTCGGGAAGAGCCTGGATGATCGCTTCGGGCGAGAAGCGTTCGCTCGGCCCACGCTTGGATAGGTGCATCAGATTCATGTCATTGAAGCCGTCTGGCGACCCATCATGTGCATAAGGCGTCAAGATGCTGCCCTCCGTAAGCATAGGTTGATGACGAATGACGTTTGCCGGCCGGATATCCTTGATCTCGAGGTTAAGCTCCTTACAACAAACTTCGATTTCGAACTTAAGGTTCAGTTTCAGTTCGAAGCAGTGGTACAGCTCGCTTAAGACGCCCAGAATGTCCATGGTCCAGGGGTTCGGCGGCCGGAAGATCTTGGAAGAGCTGGCCCGAGCTAGTGTTTTGCAGGTAAACGGAACGGCAAGGATGAGATGATTGTTTTCGTTGCCCTCGATCAACAAGTCTTTGAATGACAGGTTGTTGTGGAGAATAGGCTTATTGCGGGCCAGAGTCAGCGAACCCAGCCAGCCGGCAAGGTTCTTGAGATATGTTCGTTCGGCCGACGACTCCATCGTGGCCGGCGCATTGAGCATTTTGGCGCAACTGACATACGTCTGGTGCAGGACTTCGGCCCAGAGCGAGTCCCTGTTGAACGTTTCCAACAGCTGCAAGTAGAGGCTCTGAAAGTTGGCCTGGGACTTTGCCAGATCGTCCACCAGATAATGGGCAAACCACTGGTAATGCTTGTCGTCCAGAGCAGCCTCGAGTTCCTTGAATTTCTCCTCCAGGTTCCGCTTCGACACATTGTTCAGCACAAACATGACTTTGTCAGATGTTTCCTCTTGAGGCACTTCGTACACTTGATTGCGTGGACGACCGGGATTGATGGCCGAGAAGGGCTGGTTATGCGATTCCGCAAACTGGCCATTTGGTGCACCATAAGATTTGTCATTGCTTCCATCGATCCCAGCCGCAGCGCGTTCCTGAAGCTCCTGCATGACGCGCTCGGCAGGGGCGATAACTTGAGTGCCCCGAAGGTTAGGTATCTGCAGAATTCTTTCCGCAAGATGAGGCCATTCACCAAGCCTTCCAGTCATATAGATCATGGCCTGCAAGCCAAACTTGTACATAGGATCCGTTGCCTCTTTCTTAGTGACGGCCTGGAATATGAAGTGAATGGCAGCCTGCTCGGACACAAACTCCAGGACAGAGCATTGGAGGATACCGCCAAAGAGCACCGAAGTCATAGCTAGGGCGTCTTGCGGGTAATCCCTGAAACAGTTGTATTCTTCAAAGAGCCCATACAGCATGGCGGCAAACAAGTTTTGCTTCTTCGCATCTGGAGAAATCTTGAGCTCCTTCAGTTCGCTGATAACGCTCTCGGGCTTGGTGACGCCTCCATACATCTTTTTATAACGAGCTTCCATTTCCTCGTTTGGCTCTGCTGGCAACGCGTGCCCGGCAGCCGAAAGCTCTTCCAAAACAGCATCGGTTTCCTCAGAACAGCCGTAATTGAAGAGGCGAGGGTAGGCGTTCAGGCAGTTTACATACGTTGTACCCATGTCCTCGTCCGGATGCAGCTGGCGTAGCAGCTTGAGCAACACGTACACAGTTTTGAGGGCGAGAGGTACCGTCGACGGCTGGCTGTTGTGTTTCTGCACACGAAACTCGTCATCTATCTTGGAATGTAAGAAGCCGAGGAGATGCTGTGCAAAGGCAGAGGACTCAGACGAGGTAACGTGCGGCTGTCCCCATTCCAAAAGGTCGCAATACCCTTTCCCATGGGCATAGCAAGCAAAGTCCACAATGAAGCTGCTCGACATGTAGAGTAGGTGATCGATCCATTTCTGTTCGACTGCGTGCTCGAAAATCTGCGGAAGCACCAGGTTGTTCGTCAAATAGCACTCGACCAGGCGAGAGGCCACCCAGACCATGTCGTGGCGCCACAGAGAGAACATGACAAAGTCGTAGTGGTCCTGCTTCTTGAGCAAGAAGGGATAGAGCAGCTGCTTGAGCGCCTGATCCTGAAGCGGACCCCACGGCTTTTCGACTGCAGAAGCTGCGCACACAAAGACCTGCATATTAGGATTAATAATATCGTCCGTGATGTGGAGCTTCTGCGCATCTTCATAGGCTTCATGCGATCTAAACATGATCTTGAACAGTGCCTCCGTCGCATCTTTGGATACAAGCGGGTGTTTAACCGCCTCTGCCGCAAAGCTTTTGATGCTGTCCGTCGCGTCTTCGTATTCGTCCATCGTGAAGGCGCGGCGGAAATTCGGAATTTGCGTGAGATCCAGCTCGTCGGGGGTGGTGGCCAAAAAGCCAGCTATGAAGCTGAGCTGCGTCATTGGGTTCTGCCAGGTACTGCCCCAGAGCGCCTGTATGTCCCACCGAGGGTTCTCCTGGGCCAGCGGCAAAAGAACGTTGTAGATGGCAAGGAAGTGCTGCTTGGTGATGCGTAGAGCTGGACGATCAAAGGCTTGCACTACTTCGAGCCAGCTGAACTGAGACCCGACGCGGCTCTCCCTGATTGCCTGCACCAGCACGCGCACATCATAGTCGAGGCCATCGCCCGCAATGACGGCCACAAGTAGGGCACATGCGACTTGCGAAGGGTTAATGAGGCCCTGCTCAGCATCTCGCAGCATGTCTTTGCAGGAATCCACGCTGCTGGTGCTGCGAGGACCGTAGCGTATCATCGCCTTGGCTAGGCGACTTTCCGGCGAGGCCAACAAGTGACTTAAAGAGACTGCGGTGTCTACGTCAGGGGGCACCAGGCTCTTCGCCGCTTGGTACCGCATCTTCGCAGCGTACCTGAGTTCTTCCTGCTGTGGCTCGCTCCATTCGCTAGGCGCCTGCAGGCTAATTCGTTCGATGATGGAGGCCAGAATTTGGGACGGCATCCCACTTTGGGCCGTGGTTGGAGTTCGAACGGCTGCCAAGAAAGGCGAAGTGCTGTTTTCCAGCAATGCAGAAGCTTTTGCACGAAGATCGCTCTTGCTTGCGCCCTGGCATGAGAGGATGAGAGACATCTTGGCCATAGGATCCAACGTGAAGTGATCGCAGAGAGCCGAGAGATCGAGGTCCCAGTCGGAAAAGTCCAGAGCCTGAGCCATTTTGTCGGCCTGTGCAGGGTCCGCCAGAAGCTTCTGCATTTCTTGCGATACAAGCTGGTAGCACTCGGCATTGGTGGCCGCCGCCCGTGTGCCCGGGAAAACGAGGCCCCAACAGTTGCCCAGCGTGCGGCGGAAATACGTTTCGAAGACGTCCATGCTGCTTTCGCCTACCAGACGCCTGATCGTCTTCGCCTGTGTCTCAAAGTTGTTCTCCCGGAGTCCGCTGATGAGGATGGACACTTGCGTGGAGACCAGGCTGTGCAGCTGACCGGAACCACCCGTTGACGTGGCTGAAGAACCGGAGGGCACTGAAAAGGACGCCGACTGTCTGCCTGAGCGCGGAGCGGGCGATGTGGAGCCAACGAGCGGGCTGGGTTGGCGAGAAGTGCTGGTTGTGGGGGCTCGTGGGCGGCCCGGGTGGAGAGTGGAGGACGGAGCGGGGACTTGTGACGTTGAGGACGATGCCTGTCTTCCGGAAGGCTTGTGAGGACTGTCGCTGCTTCCACGCCCTGTGCCTGCTGCTACACGCAGCGTCTGCTTGCCCGGTGATCGCGAGTCTTTGGCCGTGGAAGAATTATCCGTATTAGATGACGGGTGCGAGGAAGACGGAAACGATGCGCTCATTGGCCACGCGCACACATCAGTGCGGCTGGACGCAGATGAGCACCTTGGGTGGATGGGGGTGAGGTGAGCGTGCCTGGGGATCCTGTCGCCCCGCAAAAACGGCCAAGAGCTTACTTAGGGTTAGGAGTTTCGCAGCCTTGATTGCAGGATGTTTGCGCGCGGCACACAGCAGTCAAACGTTTACAAGGCAATCCACTTGCCAGGAACTCGGGCCCAGCATGCCCAGCCGCGATCACGTTGCTACGGTACGGTCCGTTCTGCACGGACCGCAGAGATGACACCATCTCAATAACTGCGCCTCTCCTCTTCACGCATTGTTCTAGCAGTGTAGCGTAGCGCACGCATAATAATCCAGTTCTCTATGCCTTTCGGTCTCCTGGGCCCGACCCCAATGCGCGAAACCACTGGGCTGGAATTCGATCTCGTGAAACCAGACCCTATGATATATGAGTAACCTACTCGCACACTCACTCCCTTTGCAGCATCACCGTAATCCCCATCAGCCCCACCATAGCTGCCTTCAACCAGGGATATTCGGATATTAGAATTGTAAAGTAGCCCGCAAAGGGGATATAGCCAAACACGCTTCCCACAACATCACTCTTTCGATCCAGGAAATTCTGCCCTCGGGCGTAGAGCTCTGTATCGTCTGCTGCGTTGTTGTCTCCCTTCGTCAACAGCTTCAACGCTTTTGCTCTGTTCAAGTCAGCTCCATAACTACCTCATCAACCCGATCCAGTAAAGATGTTCTTACCCCCCACCAAAAGACCTCACAACACGATGCACGATGGGAATGTCCTTTCCTCGAACATTGTAAACCACGACATCACCCACAGAAACCTTTCCCCTGTTCCAGAGGAAAAGTAAATCTCCTCGTTGAAATGCGGGTTCCATACTTCCAGAGAGGACTACGACAATCGGCGATGAGCTGTTGGCAATGACCGAGAGACCTTTCCAGATCATGTATGCCGTGGATAGTACCAATGCAAAGTTGAGTATCTGGGCCGCGACCTGACGCGGACGCATATCGTTGAGCATTTCGTGAGATATTCAACTCTTTCTGGCAGGTGAACAGTAGGGCGATGTTCAAGGTGGTGGACCGTGCGCCTGTGACAGCGCACGCGATGACTCATCTGAAAGTGGACACTTGGATACACATCATAAGCAGGAGTAAATACATTCAATAGCTTCATATAAACAAACTGCATCAAGGCCATTAGATTTCTCTCCCCTTCACCGGGGATCATAACAAAGAAAAATAAAAATCAACAAGTCAAACAACAAGAAACAGAAAATCCCATGAGGTGTATAGCCAGTCCACTGTCCTGCTCGTTCAATTAAAAAAAAAAAAACACCCCAGCACCGACGTTGGTAGAAAATTCATAATCCACTCAACAATCTTTGAGGTAGTTACTTGGCACAAGACCGGGAGGAGCATTCTTACCCCAAACCTCTGCCTCCCACCAACCATCATCTTGATGTCTCAAGACGGCAAGGAGGTCGCCTTTGGCAAAAGAAAGTTCCTCTGGAATAACAGCCTGGTACATGTACATTGCGCGAGCTATTGAAAGAGTTAGTTCAGTTTAGTGAGCCCAAGGCTTTTGAAACTTACAAAAATGTAAAATCGGCCTACCGTCCCGGGTCATTGGCCTTTGGTTGTTGCTTGCTCCACGGCCTCTGGTGCTCATGGTTTGATTTCCATATCCACTTTGCTGTGGAGCACCATAAGGATCACCCGCAGGCGCGAGGACCACAGCACCACCAACTGCATCAGTCTGCCGACTTGACGGTCTATATCCTCCGCCACTGACTGAGCCGGCCGGTGGTCGGTTGTACGCTGGATTTGGAGACGCTGCCCGTGGAGCGTGGTAGGCAGGAGATGCGTTCCTAGAATTGAATCCTGCATAATTGGCATGTGGCTTCATGGGGCTGGTTGACTGAGCCCGAGGTCGTGGAGCAGATCCCCCACCATATGGATTCGGAGATGCTGCTCGGTATGGCTGGGACTGATGTCTTGGATCATTGTACATTCCAGGGTTCGGGCTGGCTGCACGCGGCGGCTGAGGAGACGCTGCGCGTGGGCGCATAGCTGGTTGTGGGGAGGTCGCCCTCGGACGCATCGCAGGCTGGGGAGATGCGGCCCGTGGACGAGGTACTTGCTGTTGGACCCTAGACATGGAGCTTCCCGGTCTGGATGCGGCCGCTGGGTTGAACATGTCACGCTTTTGAGCGATGAACCGCTCGGTGGTCTTTTGCATATCCCGGCTGGTATGGGCGGGCTGGGGCGCACCAAGTCTGCTAACAGGAGGCGAATCGTAAGCTGGAGGAGGCGGCCCTCCAGCAACCGAAGGAGCCTTGGTGCCGACTGGACCGTTTCGATCAAAGGACTGTGGCATGCCGTAATGGCCATCGGCCGATTGTCGAACGGATGATTGTTTTGTAACGCCCTTCAATTCAGCCAGAGCCTGCGCAATTGGATCTGCAGCCTGGCCATCCTTCCTTGGTACCGGCTTGCGCCTGTCCGGAGCAACGTCAAAAACATTTCCCCCAACATTCAACTGATAATCCGTCCGAGGACCACCAACTGGTTCCGGTTCCGGACTCGGAGAGGGTCGTTTCTGCCAAGGATTTGGACGACTTCCTGCGGCAGTAGACGGTTTAGTCGGACTGACGTTGGTTTTGTCGCGCACAGTAGCCGGTGTCCAAGTGTTACGCTGAGTTGGAGTAGCTGCTGGCACGGTATACTCTTTCTTGGGACTGCGGCCTTTGAACGGGCTGTTGAAGAACGCGCTCCTCTTCTTTTGCATGGAATCATCCCCAGCTACCGACGAAACGCCAGAGATGACTGAGCCGTTATAAGGTTTGATAGGCGACGTGTATCCTCCTGCGTTCGGTTCCGCGCTTCCGTATGAGGTAGGAGCAGAGTAGTCGCTGTCGCCTTGGTCAGGGCTCTCGCAGCTTCGGGGTCTTACTGGGGATGGGACGGCTGAGCTCCTCTCCGAAGGCGCACCAATGCGGCAGAACTGGGTCATGCCATCTGTCGGATAGGGATTGTGCGGAATTTGGGGCGGGTTGTACTGGTCAACATGAGATGCTTGGCTAGGAGCAAGAGGAGGCGGAGCCGTAGCACTTCCGTGAGAGCTCCGAAGGGAAGCCTGCAACGCATAGGGTTCATGGTAGGATGATGTTGCGCTGGGAGCAAGAGGAGGTGGCATGGCAGCACTCCCGCGAGAGCTGCGGAGGGAGGGCACAGCATTGAACGCCTCATCCCCTTGTAGAGAGTTCCTCGTTTTGATCGGGCTCATGTCCTCACGTATACTGGACTCCTGCTCCTGGTGCGATCCGTACACACTCGGCTGGGGGGACGAGGACCTGAAAGCAGGATTCATCGTCCGCTGGAACTGTGCCACCGAATAATCCCCATCCTCCGAGTCGGCCTTGGACATGGCATCTTCGGCATCTCCGCGGCAAAAGTTGATGTACTTTGGAGGGTCGGGGATCTCCTGCCCGGTGCCGTGGTCCTTGATGAAGTTTGCAATGTCTTTTTCCACTTCACAATCCTCTAGCGAGAGGCGGATCTTCTCGCATGATGCATCATCGCTCACGCAGACGGTGCTGGCAATGTTTGCAAAATTCCAGAGACTGCTCTTGAAGTAATCGATGCGCTCCTCCTCTAGATCCTGGAATTTGTCGCAGGCCGCCTTCCATTCACGATTCCATTTGCCCGTAGTTTCTTCCAACACCTTCACGGCGGCTTCGTATTCAGAGCTGCTGGCAGACATTTGGACTTGAGTCTTTTCCAATTTGGCCTTGTTCTTGCGCTCTTCGTGACCCATGACCATGTGTCCTTGAGCCAAGTAACCCTTGATTTTTAGGCAGTCTTGTTCATAGCGATCCCTAGTCTTATTCACTTGGGAATTCTGTTGGTTCTTGACTTTGAGCAACTTTTCAATACCAGTTTGCACAATCTTTCTTCGCTCCTTCATACCACCGGTGAATGCAGCAAGTGGCTCTTCCAACTCGCTCTTCATTTTGCCGGCAATGTTCTGGTGTTCCTTGCCCATGGATTCGACTTCACTGCGGACGACATCCAGAGACATGCGCAGCGTTCCTGATTCACATGAACCAAGAGGTTTTTTGGCCAGTTGGAGCAGCTTTCGCGCATATTCCTCTTCCAGCTGTGCCCGCGCCGTGTAGAATGCCTTCAACTCATCGCCTGTGACTTTCGCGCTTTGCATCCGATCCAAAAGTGGACCAACACCTGCGTCATCTTTGCCCCAGAAATTATTCGCAACTGCAGTCCCGAGTTAGCCATGACACGCGTCAAAACAAATCCGTGAATCATACATGACATGGACACGGTTGGGCCATCGGAAGCCGTGGCTGACGGCATTGCACTGTAAGACTGGTTGGCAGCGATGTTTGATTGTTCACGAAGACGCCTGCCCCTCAATAAAGCGATTGTACTTATGCGCTTGGAATGTTCAAAGTGCGCGCATCGGTGAGAGAGCGGATGAAGTGGCGCGTTGTTGCGCGCGCAACAGTTTGCGGCTCGTTGCCAGGGTCTCTGGCCTAGCAACGTAGATCACCTTTGCGCTAATGACGTCATCATCTGGCTTGGCACACAAACACTAAGGTTCGGCCATCTTTTAGCTCCTGCCAACAACATCAAAACTCACACAATGGCCACCCTAGATTTAGCAGCCCCAGCCCATAGAGGCACACTCTGGTTTGCTACATCTGTTCCCTGGTACAGTCCAACATGGATGTGGCAGACACTGGATACAGCTGGTCCCTCTTTCGGCCATGTTTTCAGCACCCACATTTGGGGCACCAGCGGGCAGCTGAGTCCAGCGGATCCTTGACATAGCGGACAGATTTCTCGCGCCAGATCGATTCGTGATCATACAACCAGTATCCACTGTACAATCATGTTATCAAATATCATCCTAACCAAGGATGACGTGCGCTTGAGACTATCAATGCGGGTCTCAGAGCCTCATCATCACCAAGCAAGGCCCCGTCGCATCAATGGGGGCCAGCTCGTTGAGAGATGTTTCCACCGATGAGGATATGCAAGGGATGTTGGTCTCATCTGGTCATTGCCCAAGCCACTCAAAACATCTGCAATGGCATGCAGTCCGCCAAGGAAATTGACATACTCGACTTCGCAATTGCTCGGACGAAAGTACTGCACCTCCGGTCTTGTAAACAACCGCCTCTTGATGGAACCTTGCAAGGGATCGGCATAGCACATGACGTCAGGGAAACGACATTAGAACCAAAGTTCAGTAACTCGACGCTACAACTCGAGCTCTGGGTCCGTGACACATTCACCGAGAAACTTTGGGCCTTACAATCCTTGCATCGCAAATTGAAAACCCACGCACAGGTTTTGAGACAAGTCGCGGGGCAAGGAAACGCCAAGGAAGACAAGGGTGGTAGAAGAAAAAAGAAGCCAATGGTAGAGAATATCTTCCCAAGTAGGTAGCTCATTCTACTGCTGCTGGGCCCACGCTCCTCTCTGTGTCTGAAGCGACGGATCCCTCGTTGCTCAAGATCGGTACGGTCAAGGCCACGCTGCCCGAGTCTGTGACTTTTTACAAGGTTGAGTGTCATGCCTCTGCATGAGGGCGGCAAGAACACTACAGCCTAAATCGCAATTGCCTTGCCGCGGTCGACCTCACTCACCTGTCTCGTCGAGGGAAGGCCTGATGATTTCAATTGCCCAGATGACTCTAGCATGGCTTTCCAGTCAACCTCATTCACAGTTACACGCAATGGCGGAAAAAAATGTAGGACCAGTGAGAAAGTCCAACACACCGCAAAAAGCGGTGCCGTGGCACATGAACACCAAGAGCGGGAGCTGAGATGGAGAAGACAAGGAGGAAAGAGGAGAAGGCGGTCAGAAAGGAGGAAAAATCAAAGAGAAGGGAGGGGGAAGCAAAGAGAAGGGGGGAGCAAGGCGGAGAGGAAAGCGGAGAGAAAGGCAAAATATGCGAGAAGGGAGGCGGTGAGACCAAACCGCTATAGACCTTGTGGTTCTCTGTTCCGTTGCGATGGGAACATACGATTCGATCCTCTAACAACCTCGCCCGGTGGCGACTTTTATTACAGTCACTAGGGTCAATAATGGACAACCGAGAAGCACGCCGCGACTATGTTTCGCAACTTCGAGGCCAGAAGGGTGCCCTGGGCCCAGTCGTGGCTATTCACGATGCGAGTACCCACAACCTTCCTGGAGGGGCTGACGATGGAAGAATTGTACTGGGGCCAGCATTACAAGGAGTATGTATGGGTGTCCCGAAAGCAGATGCGCTCCCGGCCTTACCTGCGGTACGCCTACCTGGACGGCCTTCATGTCATGAAGGGGCACATACTAAAAGGCGTGAGCCATGCACTGCCTCCCAACCCAGAGGATCTGACGGCGGAAGACCTCTAACCACAGGCCTCACAGGCGAGAACGATCGACTCGGTGGGCGTTTTAGGCGACCCTACCACTGAGCGGCTGGAAGAGGCCATTGGGCAGATCATTTACATCCAAATACACACGCTCCACGGGCAATGAGTGGCTCATGCATGCAGTTGAGTCTTCTCCATTGCGTGTACTATTCTATCCGTATGATAGCTAGAGTAGTGCTGATCACCTTGACTCCACACGATAATCTTGGCTCACATAATTCCGCATATGATAGGTATTCTTCAGTCCGGTTTGTAACGTCCGTGTCTCTAACATTGCACACGGAAAGGGCATCAGCCTATGTCGTTTGTTTGAAATTGGCCCACACTGTAGGGGTCAGATGTGTCTGTACAGGATAATAATGCTAACTGCTACCTTCCTCTTCTTCTGCATTAGTTCTGTAATCCTCCGTCATGCTTTATTACTATCGTCATCCCAACTGTTGATGTTGCCTCATCCGTGCTCTATTCTGGGTATCACAATTAACAAAAGCCCACCATAACGCCGACGCTCAAAACCTTGGTCTATGCAGTTCAAAACGCCACAAGTGTGGGTCTAAGCCTCGTAGGTGAATGCAGCATTGTCCCAGCCGAGGCTGCCGCCATTGAACTGGGCACCAGCAAGCGTATCAACCTCGGGAAGGGAAGGCGCTGGGCTCGCTTTGAACCTTTTGGCTTCACGAACCTCAGGCTCGGTGTTCTCGCGATCGGCGGCCAAGGTGGTGCGGCTACGAGAGAGAATGAAACCGGGGCCACGCTTGAACCACTTCGCCGGGCGCTTGGCCTGGGATCCCATAATCGTCGGCTGCTGATTGAGGAGCGAGGATGCTGATGGAGACAGCGAGGCCGGACGCTTGAGTGGATTCTTCGTTGGAGTGCGGCCAAAATCATCCATTTCATCCCGGCCGATGCTCAGCGAAGGACGCGGCGTGCTGCTGCGGAGCGTGGAGAAACTGAGGAGCTTGCGCACTCCCGATGGACGACGCTGGATATTCTTGAACGAGGACGAATCTCCCGCCTCGAAGTCAATGGCAGCAAAATCCGTGTCAATGGAAGCCGAAGTGGAATTGGTGGGCGCATCCAGATGTTTCGACGGGTCGTCAGACTTGTAGTCGTTGTACTCGTTCGCGTCAACTGGGTGCGAGTTCAGCGGGCCGCCGCCATTCACAGGCGCGCGCGCATGGGCGTCAGCACGAACAGTGAGGATCTCGGGACCCAAGAGCATCGTGCCCTGCGAAGTAAAGCGAGCAGTTTCGGAGCGAGCCTGCAAGTTGCCAGACTGGACCTGCATATTGCTTCTTGATGGGAAGATTACAGGTTCGACCCTTGCAAACGGTGCAATGTCAGATTTGTCTGAGCGGCAATGTAAGAAGAAGGGTGACAGTGGCAGTGACGGAGGGCGGGTCTGTTCGAAACCGTCAGTCGAACATGTTGCCGTTGCCATGCAGCGCGTTCCCGACGCGTCGTTTTCGCGAGACGCGTATTGTTCCCATTAGCGCGGGTGTTTCTTCCCGCCTCCCGCCCACCGCATCTCATCGTCAGCCCATGCCGGTTGCGCGTCTTGTACGACGCGAGTCTCCATTGTCCACCCCACTTGATCTGACAGTAGTCATCATGATTGGACTCGTCCCAATTGGCTGCCCTGTGGTAGTGGAAGCAGAGACATGGTAAAAGAAAGCTGAGACAGTGGCAAAAGGAACATGCTTATGATATCAACTAACATTGTTCAAGGAGGTGGACAGACTTCCCGAATTTCACTACATCGAGTCATTGCTAAACCTCAGACTTGTGTGATCGGCGTCCATCTATTGGACGGTGGGAACGATAACCCTGGACACAACGCTGCGCTAAGGCAGATTGAACTCATGCCAAAGCGCGATCCGACGAGCACCGCAATGAAGCTTATTATTAACCGCATGCAATGTCGGTCCCAAATACCTATGTTACACAATGCCCACCAGATTTCGATGCTCATGATCTTGTATAGAACCATCCCAGCCAGGATTTGCCCTTGTTGCCCAGAGCATCTACCACTAGCTCAGCTTGTCTGTCCAGAGGACCATCTCTAGATCTTATGTTTTCATCGTTGACTGGTACAGGCCTTTGTCCCACCTCTGTTGCAATTGTTGAATGATGTTGGCCGTGCTCGAGTACTGCGTGATGTTCTGCCTCGGCCTGAGCCTTCTCAGCCATCTCACGCTGCTCCGCACGCCATTCTGCTCGCCTTTTGCGGTTATGCATAATCATGTCAGTGGTGCCCGCAGTGGCCACCACAGCGCTAACAACAGTAAACCCGATGATACCGAAAACGGTGGCTCTGTGTGTTCGGTCTGCCCACTTTCGCCCTAGTCTTAGGACTTTATCGTATCCACTTTCCTGGACTTGTCTTGCTGACGCGGCGGCCGCCCGCAGTCGGGCAATTTTCTGCTGCGGCGTTTCATTCGCCGGTGCTGAGCCAAAATTTATCTGCGACCCATGCCGAATATCGGTAGCTGGGGAAGAGGCATAGGGGCCAGTCGAAGTGAAGCGAGTGGCATCTGAGGGGGAGCGCGCCATGGTAAGTGGTCTGGCCATTCGCCTAGATGTTGAAGTCTGCGGTGTACGGACCGTCCCGTCCCGTCCCGCCCCACCTATACTTCACTTGTGACTTCAGGTATCATAGATTTATCCCGACATCGCAGTAGACGCAACTTGTGACAATGTCGTGGGGCAATGTTCATACACCAGATCTGCAGACAATTCTTGCCAACTTAGCTAGGTTGTCGGGGTCTCAGCCTCCTCAGCAGCCTGTGCCGTCTAGTTTACCTTGGCCAGCTCCTGCTCACGACCAGGGGTCGTCTGATGTCTCTCGATTTGTCAATTCTAATACGATACAGCAGCAGCAAATCCCATCCCCAGCCGAGGGCCCTGTCATAGCTCCAGCCCAAATTACCACGTGGCAAGCTGGCTACAGATGCGTGCACAAGATCGCCAGAGATGATGGCCAATTTGCGGCAAAAATCCGCAAGGTAAACCTAACCCATTGGTATAAATGTAGGCCGTTGACTCTCACCAGCTGATGGCCCATCAACGGAAGACCGAAATGCGGTGGTTTTCTGAACGACGGGACCTCAAACAGAGGCTGGCTGCTAGAGTAGATTCCAGTGCCCAAGTCACGTCTATCCTACAATCTCTGGGGTCATCAGGTCATCAAAGTGAAACAACTGCTCAAACGGATGGCGGTAAGGCACTTGAAGAGTATGACCGTGGTCTCTACGCCGCCCAAGCCGCCATGGACGAATACCTTGCCTCGGAATTGAAAGCAATGGGCGTACCATTCTTTAAGACTAATCCGGCTCTAGTGAAACCAGATGGTGAGGATCTACAGGATGCGTCGTCCAATACTCGGCCAAAATGGAGCCCGTTCATCCACCAGAGCGAGCTCCTTCGCTTACAAAGACGTATGGTTGATCATCTGGAGGATCTCTATCGTGATTAGAAGTACAATCATCAATCTAAACTCAAACTGCAATCAGATTACGACACTCCTTGGGCGTCTACGGGTGCGTATGGCTGCCTCCTCTCACTTTTCCATTTGTATACCCAAGATTTCAAACCTGCCCAAGCCAAAAGTCCCCCCGTAGCGAAGATGAACATGAAAACTATCGTCTCATCTTTGGCACTGTCTCTCTGAAAACATGTGGCAAAGACATCATCTTCTTCGGCGCCCTGACATATGGGAAGATGGTAATCGAGACAAAACTGCTTTGTGCAGTCGTTACATGTGCGGTGCTTAGATGGAGGGTCACCTTTGGTTACAGTCCCAGTAGATAGCGGCGCGTCCAAGGGAATAATGGTGCTGTTTATGTTGAAACATGTGCACTTGCAAAAAGAGGTCGGGGCTAAAGTAATCATATGTTAGTAGCTAGTCCATAGGGCATGGACGGAGCACTATTACAGGCGGCAAGAGACGACGAGAGCAGAAACAGCAGGAAGAACCAGAGCCCGCGCGGCATCATGGTTGAACTGGATGAGATTGAAATCCTTGTCATGTTATTTACGGAACATAACGACCCTTACATGTATATAACGTTCACGCATTGTGTTGCTGACTAAGAACGCTACCCCACGCCAGTGCAAGCGCCCTGGGAGGGAGGGTGGCAGAGATGAGCACAGTGGAGCGCAAACGCCTACACATAACACCATTCACTGCCGAGCTGATTGATCGCTATATCCCACCTACACTACGCCCGCAGGCCTCCAACATATCGTTTCACACTGTACAGACCTTCCCCGAACGCGGCTTCGGCTACGTAGAACTACCCACTATGGAAGCTGATAAGCTGAAAAAGAAGCTGAACGGCACCACATTTAAAGGAACAAAGGTTAGAATCGAAGAGGCAAAATTGGAGAAGAAACGCGGGCAAGAGGAGGGGGAAGCAAGGGAGCCCCGGACAAAGACCCGGAAAGAAAAGAAAAAGAAGGAACAGGGCGTGTTTGAAGGCCATGAGCTTTCGCCAGGAAGGCATGTTAAGCGAGCGTGGACTGAAAATAATGCAGAAATGCCTATCAAGAAGCGTAAGGTGGTCAAGGATGATCAGCAAGTGTCCAGGAAGTTACGGTTCAAAACTGCCACCAAAGATGGACGTTCAAAGGACAAAGTGGTCATCCAAGAATTTGAAGCAAACAAGAGATTGCCGCCTGGAGCTCCTTCTGCAAAGGGATTGGCTAGCTATGAAGACGGCAAAGGCTGGGTGGGCATGACGGGTACTGTAGTGGAGCCTTTGGTCACGTCGAAGCAAACAAAGCATACAAAGCAGAACGTTGATGCTGTAATAGACGAAACTTCAGACACGCCGTCGAGTCCAGACCTATCTTCAAGCTCAGTTGTATCAACCAGCGACGAAGAGGGTTCGTCTAGCGCATCTGAAGCAGCCGCGAGCGACGAAGGATCAGCTACGGAAGAGCACGTGGACAAAGCCGCAGCTGCAGAAGAGCGCGTGGTACACCCTCTCGAAGCGCTGTTCAAGCCTCAGGCGACCGAAGTAGGCGTAAAGGGTCGCTCAAAGCCGCAGCCCATCAACACTACCTTTACATTCTTTGATTCGGGTGCTGCTGACAACGACGAGAGTGAGAAGTTAGCGCCACAGACACCGCACACCAAGCAAGACATGGAATGGCGGAGCGTACGCTCTGCAGCGCCGACTCCCGACACAGCTGCTATTGGACGACACTTCCGTTTTCCATCAGTTGAGGCAGCGGAGACGGCTGAGGAAGATGAAGCAGCCGAGGGAGGGGTGGAAGAAGAGAGTGAGTTTAGGAAATGGTTCTACGATAACCGCGGCGATTTGAATCGCAGCTGGAAAAGACGGAGACGAGAAGGGAAAAAGCAAATGCGACAGAGAGACAACAAGAGACTCAGCCAGAGGCTGGTGGCATAGATTGGTTGAATCACCAGCTTAGCCATGACTCGAATGACTCGAAGCCATCCCCCAAAACGGCTTGGAGCGTGTCAGCTTCCATGTGGGCTTACCGGCTGACAGGATACCGAACCTCATCGGTTGATAGCAGACTAGGCTGTCACATTCTCTAATCTCACGGATAAAACTTTTTAATCTAGCTGTTGTCTGGCCTATAAGCTCGAATCTCGTTCCACTTTCTTCACCCACCAAAGCGCTTCCCACGCGCGTCAACGCAACTCAACAAGTCGACAGCTGTCAAAATGCCTCTCAGCTCTGTCAAGAGGCGCGACGCGTTTGCCTTTCGCAATTTGAGCAGAAAAGTCACTTCTCAGATCTGGCAACCGTGGTTAAAGAATTATCATAAATTGGTCAACAGCGGGGCAAGCAAACTACCAGGGAGTCCTTATTGCAGCCATCCAGACACTCCAGAACCACCAAGCAGGAACGACTCTGCTGTGCTCTTGACAACTACAAGACAGTCGTCAGTCGTCAGCTTCAAGCTAAGAACGTGCTCGACCGAATCTGACGATCTGGCGGACCCAGGGCCCGCAAGACAGCCTTTGCAAGACACAACAGAAGACCAAGCAACCAAAGCGCAGCCGGCACTGTCAATGGCTTATCGAAAGAGCAAATTTGTCGAAGACACGTCGGACTGGTGAGAGCTACAGAAGGAGTAATGCGACTACGAATCTAATCGACCAATGGCTCATGGTCTTGTATGTAATGGGTAATGTGTACTTTGAGCAGCTTCACAGTTCATTGTCATTTAGCGCCGGAATGCGGTGCCATCACGGCGTTGGATGTTGATCCACATGCCAAACTATATAGGGATAGTTGAGCAGGGGGCAAGGTTAGTCCCTGGTTGGTCCCTGGCGATCATCAGGGTCTCGTGCACAGACCAGCTGTTCGATGAGTTCACTCTCGCCTTGAGTTGATGTGGCGGTCGCCATCACACCATGGCAACGCTCCTGAGATCCCGCAACGCCCTTTCTCTTCGTGTATTTGCCATTCAGAGCCGCCAAATGTCGTCATATGGCTATGAACAGGCGCAGTGTCTCTCATTTGCAAAGTATGGCGAGCCAAAAGAGGTCTTGAAGCTCCATCGACACTCTATCTCGCCCGCCCATGGTAATCTAGTAACTATCAAGTTCCTTGCTTCTCCCATAAACCCCGCAGACATCAACCAGATCCAAGGCGTGTACCCCAGCAAGCCAACCTTTAGCGGATCTATTGGCAGCAGCGAGCCATTAGCTGTGGGCGGCAACGAGGGCTTGGCCGAGGTTGTCTCGGTCGGGAACAAGGTCAGCAAGTTAAGATGCGGTGACTGGGTTATCATGAATGGCCCCGGTTTCGGAACTTGGCGCACTCATGCTCAAACAACCGAGGACAAGCTTGCGCCCATCCGCAATCATGAGGGTGTGACTCCAGAGCAAGTTGGAACCGTGTCTATCAATCCTCTCACTGCCTATCGGATGCTGCGCGATTTTGTGCCACTGCAACAGGACGAATGGTTCATCCAAAACGGTGCGAATTCGGGGGTCGGCCGCGCTGCGATTCAATTGGGTAAGGAATGGGGGTATAAGAGTATCAATATCGTCCGGCAAAGGAAAAGTGAAGAGCAAATGGCATCTCTGCGGGAGGAGCTAAAGACTTTGGGCGCAGACGTTGTCGTCACAGACGAAGAGGTCCAATCACGCGATTTCCCTAAGCGTGTTGAGGAGCTTACAGGCAAAGCCCCCGTTCGTCTCGCCTTGAACTGTGTAGGCGGCCCATTGGTTAATTTTATGGCAAAAATGCTGGCACCTGGCTCGCACGTGGTGACATACGGTGCTATGAGTAAACAGCCGGTATCGCTACCCATGGGACTCTTAATATTTAAAAATATCACCTTCTCCGGCTTCTGGGTGAGCCAATGGAGCAAGCTTCATCCTGAGCAGAGGCAAAAGTGCATTGATGAGGTCCTCGATCTGACCAGAGCCGGCAAGTTCAAAGACACGCCAATGCAAAAGGTCAAATGGACCGGCGATGGAAAGAGCTTGATAGACGCCGTTCAGGGCACTTTAGACGGCTTCAGGGACAAATCGATCTTCATCTTCGAGTGAGTCAATTTTCCAGGAGAAGCGTTGAATGTACATAAAGTTAAAATCGTTGATAGTCAAGGGGTCACCGTGAAGTAATTGTGATTAGCGTTCGTTCTATGAATAGTCTTGCTCGTGGAAGCCAGAGTGCTGGCTTTTTTAGGCTCGGGAGACGTTGAGCACATGTGATTATAATTGACATCACCGTCGGAGACCGTTGTCTTTGATCGAAGACTCTCTGAGAACTCATTCGAGCACGATGTCAGCAGAAGATCGGTAGATTTCTTCCTCCACTTACTCCCAGCATGCTCTTGAAGTCGGAGGCCGTGTAAGCCGAATAGCTTCCTGTCATCGAACACCCTTAGACGACTTCAAGATCTAATAACAAGATAGCCCAGTTGTGAGGTGTGAACTCCGTTCTTCAAAGAGAGCGAGCTGTTTGAAATTCATTATGCTCTGTGCAGACAAGATATAAGCCAGATGTTTAGAATAGGAGCCAGCAATGAGTCAGTTCTCCAACGGATCCGTGGATACCATGTTGGGCCATCCATATTACAGTACCTCCTCGGGCGTTCGCCAAGCTGGGGAGGTCGACTTTCTGGTTACTCAAAGTGACAATCACCTGCGGTTCATTGCTTATCGACGTTAACATTTGCACGTATGTCAGACTTAGATCCGTTCAGTACGGCAGTACGGCCGCAGCTTTGCGATGAAGGTCCAAGTGAATATTTCTACCGCCGCTTCGTAGCCTAAGCCTAATGGGCAATCTACACCAACCCGCGGCCATCCGCCATATCATACCGAGTGATATCACGGTAAATCGAACTTGATAATGATCCAGTATGGTTGAATGTAAATTTAAAAGTTTATGTGAAACTTGGTAGCTCGCCTAATGGACATGAGTAGGTGTGTGGCCCGATGTGGAATCCAAAATCCGCTGGCGGATCTGTGAGAAATGGCTTACAAGAACCCGAGTCTTACTCAGTCGGGCTGAAGCAGCCCCACTTCCGCTGTCCAGCGTTTGACCTCTCCATTTGGTAATGCCACAGTGGATCCGCCACGCAAAGGTTATAGAGCCTTAGCAGCCAGGTATAATGGCGACGTGATCAATTTGCGATAGCTCAGCAAGTAACTGGTGGTATAGCGACTAAGTTCAAAAACTTTGGTCTAAAGTTTGACATAAGATTCCAATCTCTGAAGCCAAGTTTTGCTGCTTAGTCGCTGACCGGCAGGCTAGCGGATATGCAGGGCGCTATTATTGCATTCAAGATGGCTGCGAGGAGTAACATCTAGCCTACTTGGAAGTTCGCACCTTAGCGGAAAAAATGTTGTGCAAGGCACCGTCCCGCGGCTACATAGCCAAGGACATGATCATAATTTGTGCATTTTCTTATGTGCATATGCGGTAATCATGTTATATCACTGCGAATCTTCAAAGAATGCAGCGTGAGGACGGCACCGGGTTCTTGTAACTGCGGAGCTGGTCGATAGAATGGTTCTAATCCTGAAAAGTCTGAAAGGAGCAGGTATTTATGACTACCTTCCTCCTTCTAGTAGAGGAGAGGAGGGATGCTGTTGAGGTGCATACCATACCCTGCAAATACCATGCTTGTCAGTGAGCCTGCGTGAGAATCACCCCACATTTGTCCAACGTGCAAGAGAAATTGATGACATGATCTTTTCATGACAGACTTGCTAGTACATGCTCTGCTGTCAAAAGCATCTGAATCCTCTTGCAGCCATGATCTAGGGTTCGCTACCCACCTTATTGATAATAATAGACCATATCTCTCACTTGGTCTAGAGTGAACGTGAAATATCTCCATCGCCTGTGCTTGCTTGCCCTATTCACGGTAAACTCGGGCGCATGTCCAGTGTCGTTTCGTGCTTTGGCCCCAGGGTCTTATCATATCTCAGCATGCGCTGTCACAGTGGCTCTAATTTTGCCCACTTTTGCTTTCATCATAGACATGGGCTAAAGCATGGACCACTTCGATGGCCTTCCTGGAGTTAGGCCCCGGTGACTTATATCCTCGCAGGCACTGTTCAAACAGGGACGCCGCTTTGTGGGTTTCGCGTCGATATACCATGTGGAAATCGGCCACGATTTTAACTGCATCGAGAGTGGATCAGTGCTCTCATCCCAGAGAATTGTTGAGACCTTCGGCCCACTCTTTGTACGCCTTCTCCGCTTCGCTATATCTTTCTAGCTTGGAGTAGAGGTTTCCCATACGACCAACGCTTCTCATCGTACCCTCGTAAGTTGGACCTCTGAACTATCCGTATGCTTCATGTGCTCGTTCATGTATAGCTAATGACGCTTCCCACTTCCCTTGCTGTCTGTAAAGCTTCCCCAAGCCATCGAGGCAGTTAAGCGCAAGCAGATTATCTGTTCCAGTTGAAATATCAAACCTTTTGAGGGCTTCCTGCAATATTTGTCCTGCTTCCTTTAGTTTGCCCTGGGAGAGCAATGCACCGCCCAGATTGCACATAACTGCCAATATCATCGGATGGTTGGGGCCCAGAGTCTTCTCCCACTTCGCGTTTGCCACTTCAAATCTGCGCACTTCCGATGCTGAATACTTCTTTATCAATTGGTAGTTCTGCGGTGGTTTTTGTGGGTGTAGAAGTGATGGTATTGGTGCAGGTGGGGCAAATTTCTGTGCGCTGTTACCTGACCTGTGCCCCTCCCTGATTTACTTGTGAGTGATTGGCAAAGGGTAAAACATCTGAGAGTTCGGCCATAGGCACAGCTCGTTCCTCCAACGCGCAAAATCGATATAGATACAGGAACGCCTTTCGATCCTTCTGGCGCACAGCGAAAGAAGCAGACTACCAATTCAGAAGCAACTACGATTCAAGGCATCAACAATCTCTTCACCCATTAACTTGAGCACATAACTGAGGTGTCAGAAGGATGTGGCACCCACCATGACCAGAACCTTAGCTAGAAGTCGAAACTTCTCCCTGAGACGGGTCATTGTCTCGTTCATGCTTATGGGCATGGGCCGCTGACGTTGTCCTGGCGAATGCGGTTAGACTGAGGTAGTGTGGAGAAGGTTTCGAATCTCACTTCACATAGAGAGGCATCCACATTCACCTTTTGGTCAGAGTTGAGTGCGCACATTTGTCTTTGATCTAGTCGAAGGACGTGTCACGTGATGACTATGAACAATGTCCCCTCATGTGTGCAGTATAGTTCAACTATACAAATATTTACGTCTCAGTGTACTCCCACTATCAGTTAGTTCCTCTTTAACTAAAGAGGATGTTATAAACCAATCCAGAAGTGCCGTCCACACGCGCGTGGTAGCAAGCGTAGCTATGAATAACTAGCAAGGCGCGTCGGTGTATCAAATTCCCTGTGCGCTTAGGCGGCGCGGGTCGTTCCGTGCACACTCACAGCTGTAACACGGTGCTGTCCACTCTACTCTCCTCCTACATGCTATGATGGTTGTAGCAACCTCACACTTGCACGTGACTTGTGCAACTGCTTAGATTCCTTTAGCGCCCGGTTGTACATACAGCGCTTCATACAACATGATATTTGAGGGTACCGCAATAAAGATGGCATCTCACCATGTTCGCTTCGAAGGAATCACGATGGACAGTCAACTTCGATCTAATGGGTCAACGTAATGTTTTACAAGACATCACACAGACCAGTCTCTAAAAGCAGTAATCCTCTGTGTGCATTCTGTCGCTTGAAATCCCAAACGGTTTACGCGGAATCGAAGACTCGAACCTGTTTTCTCTTTCAGCGATCTGTCGCGCTTACCTTACCGCTTTGAGGCAATATGTCGAAAGTATACAAGTCATAATCTTTTTGGATTTCCTGGGGCGGAATCATTTTGGTAGCGCCAAAAGTACGAGTCATGCCTTGGACCAGTTGTCGTTGTTGACACAGTGGGTATATATTCCAAGTTTTATTCCATCTCCGAACACCAGCATCCACAACAACAACAACAACAACAACAACTTTCAGCGCAACAGCTTCCAGAACAATGACTTTCATCACAACAGCTTCGCATCACCAAACATCCAGTATCCACACCGCCAGCCTTCCCGCAGCGGTACAATATCTATCCAAACCCTTACCCAGCAAGGCGACAGCGCCTTCGCAGCGCAGAACTGGGCGGCCGTGGATTACTGCTACTCCAAAACCGTTGAACTCAGGATCAAGATCAAAACCCTACGATTCGCACCGGGCGAAGAGATCAGATTCGACCCGTCACTGTTTACAGACTACCACCGCCGCAGAATTGCGAAGAGCTATTTGGCTGTGCAAAATACCCTCAGGGACCTGCTTGATTGCGAGTCTGATACGGGAGACTGTCCAAACGCTGTCAAAACAATCATAGGTTATGACGGTATACCCTTGAACTCAAAAATGACGCTCACATTCACCAAAGACATGATCAGTCGCTTCCGCGCAGGCAAACGTATTCCCAACCAGTACGCCCAGAGGATTGTCTTTGAGGTTTCGAAGATCCTGAGCCAGGAGCCGACTTTGGTCGAGCTCAATCTCGGAAGCAACCAAACCCTGACCATCTGCGGCGACGTGCACGGGCAGTTTTTCGACCTGCTGGAGGTTTTCAAGTCAGCCGGTTTCCCATAAAGTGCGAAGTAGGTGTACCACTTCAACGGTGACTTTGTGGACCGCGAACTGTGGTCGACGGAGGCTGTGCTGCTGCTTTTCGCATACAAGTGGATATATCCGACGCGGTTCTTCCTAAAACGCGGCAACCATGAGCTGGAGGAGATGTATGAGTATCTTGGGTTCCGCTGGGAGTGTATGTTGAAATACGATCTTCCGCTTTTTCGGCACCAGACTACAATGGCCGCGGCACCAATCATGGTGCGTACGTCAACATCTCATCCGACTACATGTAGACGATTGTGCAGTTCGATGCGGCGAAGGTTAACACCTCAATAAGTGCTGAAGCGTATGGTGCAGATGCAGATGACTGATTTTAAAACAGGGCCGTGCACATGCATTCAGTAGCTAGATGATGTAGAAGGTTAAGCTTTCCAAGCCGACCAGCCGCTAGTCACGATAAGAGGCTGTAGGGAGGTGGTTTACGATCTCAAGAATAATTTATGGAGTGGTTTACAATTGCCTATGAGGCATATAGAATTCAATCTGTACAAATGATTCTCAACTAATTGTGTGATAAGATCAATACACACAATAATGTGAGCCTTCAACCCTGTATAGTCAAGCTGTGAACTCATTGCAACAGCACTACGAATAATTATATGACGGTTAAAGTCGATTCAAAATTTCCGCTTGAGTGAGACTAGAATCGACATAAATGGCCCCGAGAAATTCGTCTTGTCTTTGTCTCTGATAAGTCCAATATCTCCCTACCAGCGACGTGTTCCAACAACCTTGTAAATTCCCTGATACAGCAGCACTACTGAGGATTGTTTGATTGGTAAAGTAAATTTACAACTTTATTTGAACGAGGCTGGAATCTCAATACTATGCACGAGACCAAGGCAATACTTGTTGCGACCTTTCTTGTGGCGCAATGGGGCTCTCTATACTCGTTTTTCGGATATAAACATGCTCCGCAGTTATAAAAGCGAATATCGTCTGAGAGCAGAAGGGTCGATATACGACGATGGAGAATTCTTGAAGCATTTGCGCACAATATAAGATTTTCTTTCTTCCGTCTATGATACCCTGATTTCAAATTCCAGAGCATGTAATTCAATGCGGAGGTGGCTTTGTATTGGAGTGTGGTGTTTGTTGGATATAATTGATAATGATACGAACGGGTTCAAGTGTCAATATGGCGGACGTTTATAGGAGCGAGGGGTTAGTTGGATATAGGATAGCTCTGATGGTAATAGACAAGGTCCTCAAATATCTATTGCGCAGAGAGTTATGCAACGAAGTGTATGATACACTCTATATTAGATGACTATTGGTTCACAGATCAGTAGTACGATAAGTGAAGCGGTATGTGTTTGGTGGTGAGTTCTGGAGAGCTCGATGAATGGTTACAACCTTTGGAGCAGTATTTGGGTGGTGGATGTATGGTGTTGTAGTATTGCGAGTGCGCTCTGGCGCGTGATTAACCGGCCATGTGGATCAACCAATATATTCTCACCGCCAAGGACCAAACACGTGTTCTATGCTTGATGAGCATACAAAACCGTCAGCCAAACCTAGGCATAGCAACCACAAGCCACCCATCCATGACAAGTTGTCTAGATCCTCAACCTGGTCTCCACATACACGAAGGTACCCGAGTGCAGCAGTAGAGCACCCAGTTTCTTTGTCGAATTGATTTGTTGTATCCATGTAAGAATGTGGTATGTATTTGTGCGGAGGTCGACATCTCTTGAACCGTGCCGGTACCGTTCCGAATGGGATGTAGGCTGTTTACATACCCAACCCATCTCTCAGGTCACAACAGTCGTACAAGCAGACATCTCCAACGTGACGAGGCACAATCACGAAGATTCCAAGACCCAGAAGATGTCTTAAGTCGAAAAAACACGAGACTTTCCACATACCTGTAAAACACCCTAAAATATTCTAAACAGGTGTTGTCTGCAAGCCGCTGGGGTTCTAGCAAGCCATGCCTTAAAGATGTTGGACAGATATGTTCTGGTTGCTCGCCACCCCGTAGTTCTATCTTCCTCATTCAGCCAGAGTGTGAGGCAGTTCCATTATCGAATGGCAAATCATTGTCTTTGATGTTAGACATACATGTTTTAGTTTGCCATGTCTCCCATTGTGTTAGTCCGTTCAATAATTCAGCTGGCGTTTGTAGTGCCGTCTCACTGAAGGATCCCCCAAAAGGGCCACACTTCCCTAGTATGCCCAAGGGCACACGATGACAGCCACCTACCGGCGTTTGCACTTCATGGAATGGATTAGCCAGATGATACGAACTCGACGTCCATAGCAACTAGCCTCGGTGATCTGAAGGACATGCTGCTCGCTGAAAGACCCCCCAAGAGCAGCACTATCCATGCCTGCCCAGCCATGAAGGACCTACGAAGGCAGACATCAAATAAATTTCACGAATCCCGGAATCAATTAGCCTAAAGAACTCGATCTCAATAGCAACTGATGTCGGATGGTAGATGAGAAGCCAAGGCACCAGTTATCTGCGAGACCGGAATTAATTTCCTGCGATATGGAGAGAGGTTGCGCAAGGTGAGGTCGGTTATTATGGAATGACGAAATTGGTGTGTGCCAAGCCCGAGGCCCAGACGTTCCACAACGAATTCCCCCAGCCTCATGCTGTACCAAGACACGCCACTGTACAGACATGCTAGAAGGTGGCTAACATTTCCAACATTGCCAAATTTGCTTGCTTTTGATTCCACGAAGAGAACATAACTGACAAAACCCAAACACCAGAAACGCACAGAACAAGACAATCAGACCATGGGGTATACTCCCGCCGTGCCTTGAACACATGCCTCTTGCTTTTGCCATCCAAACGCCGCTTTCCAAAACACACTGACACGGATTTACCGTGGTCATCAAGATCTTTTTGGCCGTCGCGTCCTCCTTCTACGCGAATTGGCCCCGATCGGCGACGACGGCATCGATGACCTCTGCGTCACCCGGTGCTGGTTCCGGGAGAATGCGAGCAAGAGGTCCGGCCGGTTAACCAGATGAGCCATTGACCCTTCGACATCATCCGCATGGTCATCCGCGCACTCGGTCGATGGCACATCCAATATTTGCATCAAGGTATCGGTGAATGGTAAAGGTGAAGGCGATGCTGCCATACCTGGTTGTGGCGATCCGAACAGGCCGCCACGGCATGGGTCCGATGCCCGACGACTGCTGACGATCCCAAACGCTGCTGGATGGGAGTCAAATGAGGTCGACAGCGTTGACTGGGCGGTGAACGGTCGGTCGCGGAAGTCTCGACTGGGGGTGACAATGGCATAAGTCACACGCGAGTTCGGCGAGGCGACACAACTGTTGCTGCCGCATTGTTGGTGCCAGAACGATGCCTGTTCATTTGAAGGCGAAGAGGGAGGCTTTAAGGCAATAAAATCGTCTCCGTATTGTGAAGATACAATGCCACGCGATACGCCGGCTTCAAACGACATCCGCGCCGGCTCAACGACTGCACTGCGGCGTTGCACAGACTTCGGACGCGCTAGTTTCGAGTCAACGCCGGTGGGCTGAGCTTCGCCCTTGACCAGGTCACCGCATCTTGCCCAGCGGTCGACTTCATCTTCATCTTCAGTTGTGTTACCACCTGCTAAGTTAGCTTCGGCCACCATCGGAGCACCAGGCGTACCATCGTCACTCTCGCATTCACCAAGATCAGAATCATGAATATAGCCAGTAAAAGGCGCATCAATCAAGTGGGGTAGGAATTCTTGCACTTCCCCGTGGAGTGGAAACGGTTCTAGAGGAGCCCGGTCCTCTTGCCCCTGCAACTCATCGTCACCAGTGTCATCATCATATAAGGCTCCGGTGTGGATCATGTCCTCAAGTCGGAACTCTTTGGAGGGGGCAGAATCATTTATCGGATTCAAGTGAGGACCCATCATAAAATCTCCGAAATCTCCATCAAAGTTGGCACCGGTGTAGCCGTCGGACTGCTGTCGCTCCAATGCTACAAACTCTGCTCTGAGGTGAGGTTCCAGCATGCGGCAGTCAAGCACAGGTTCCTCGAGACCATGTAAACCAAGTCCATCCTCGAAGCTTCCAAATACATTTGGCGAAAGCCCTGCCAAGTTCCAGTCCTGGTCGGCACCTGACAGGGCAGAAGCATCTGCCTCTTCTTCTCCGGCGTTGTCGTCATGTTCGCTATCAACCGAACTGTTATCTGACTGGTCGACCCCAACTTTCTTGTTTGCAATGCCAGTACCAGTGGTGGCCTGGGCGAAATTGAACCGATAATGGTCCTGATGGACGGGCGCTGACGCCATGAGTGACGGCGAGCGCGAGAAAGGCCAGAGGGCCGAACTACTGATGTCTGAGTGAAAATGTGGCTGCTTTGAACAGCCGAGATGTCGTCGGCGAAGGTCCTGATGTAAATGTAGGAGCGTCGTATGCAGCTGTCACCGGGGACTAGGAGGAGTTGAGGCCTCCTAGCGGTGGGTCTAGCCCGTGAAGGTGGACTGCATACTGACGACAAATAAGATGTAGGCTTTTCAGAGTGCTGGGACTATTGACAGCTGGTTAGAGGACTGGAGTTGGGGTTGTTGTTGGAAAAGTGCCAGGGCAAAGCGAGGCGGTGGGGCAGCGCGGCAAAAAAATTTGACACTAAACCCAACTGGTAAAACAGGCGGTCAGGGATTCGTTGGCGCAAACGGTGCCGAATGGTAGCACAGCAACAAAGCTTCGGCGGCCGCTGCGTCAAGCCGCCGACCGGGGGTGGCGCGGGGATTCGCTGCTGGCCAGCTACCATTGGCTGTCGGCTGCAGCCATCAACGCACCTCTGGACTTGCTCCTGGAAGCCGCAGTGCGTGGGGTAGGAGCCCCGTGTTCTGAACGGCTCGATTGGCTGGCTGTAGGGCCCAATAAGACTATAGACAAAATGTAAATGACTGGTGCAAATGGATGTCAATCCACTCAGCGCGAATCATTCACGATGGGGAGCCTATGATACTTGGTTGTCCGTTTCATTGCGGTCAGCAATGAAGGTGATCTGGTCAAGCAGTGAAGGTAAAGCGCGACGCCAATATCGTCGCCCCTTTGAGAGCAATGCATCAGAGTAAGAAGTAGAGTCACCACTAGCGTTTAGGCCAGAGTCACAGCTAGGTCCGAGTCATAGGCGTTTTTGGTACGTCAGAGTTACTTCGTAAGCGACCATCTGATTAACTGTTACAAGTCTCGTCCGGACGGTGAAGACGAGACCGGCATTTGATACACCACCCAACCATGTTAATTACAGAACAACACCAGGTAACACCGCTCGGGCCCTCACAGAAGCACACAGCAGCCGCTCCGCTCCGGGCGGTCGCCGCTCAACAGGCTCTGTCGGGTCGCCGCCTCAAAGACGTCGTCGACGCCCTCGCCCGTGAGCGATGAGCACTCTAGATATTTCTTGGCGCCTATTCGCTTGCGCACCTCTTCGCCCTCTTCTTCGGTAAGAAACTTTTCATTCTTCATGCGCATCTCCTCTTGCATGGCCGGATCGTCTCTCAAGTCCCGCTTGAGCCCAACCAGGATGGTGGGCACGCCAGGACACCGCTCCTGCACCTCGGGATGCCTGTCTGACGTCAGTACTTGGCCTGACCTCAAGGCCACAACCAGCCCAACTTACCATTTTGTTGTGATGTTCTGCAGCGAGTCCGCGCTGGAGACGGAGAATGCAATGAGGATGACGTGTGCTTGACTGTAGGCGAGTGGACGTAGGCGCTCGTAGTCCTCTTGGCCAGCAGTGTCCCAGAGTGCCAACTGCACCGACTTACCGTCGACGCGGCAGTCGGTTACATAGTTCTCAAATACTGTGGGAACGTAGCGCTGCTGCCGTCAGTGTGTGGATGGGCGCGGCCTTTTGCAACGCACCTGGGGGAAGTAGCCGAGGGTAAAGACGCTTAGCAGACTGGTCTTGCCGCACGCGCCGTCTCCTATGATAACCAGCTTCCTCCGCATCACCTGCTGATCTTGCTGTGCCGCCATGTCGTGTTGGGTTTGCTGTTGTCGCAAAGCGGAGGCGGGAATGGGCGGCCCGCCGTTTGCCTGGGTGAGAACGGCTACGCAAGAGGCTGGACGGGCACGGCGTGGGTCGCGCAGTAGAGAGCAACGGCGGGCTCTGGGGACAGCGTCGGCGTCGCCGCGGGCTGGCCGAGCGGGGGACGAGGGGCGTAGGATGACGGGAGAAGGTGAGCGGTGTCACCGTAGACGGCGTCCAATAGAATAGGGGCAATGGACGACTACGCGGGGCAAAGAGGAAAGTCAAGCGACAAGACGGAAAGTCACGACAGGTAGTTGGAGCGTTGTAGAAGTCGTTGTCGTTCGAATAAGGGAGGAGCGAAGGCTGCGGGCCGCTTCAGCCACTGACCTCCACCCTCCGCCTCCGCGTTCCGACGACGAGCTTCCATCACACTCAACTTGCGTTGTTTGTTGACGCTGTCATCACGCGGGGCACACAGATAATCGCCGAGTGAGTGACGTCTTTGGCTGTCAACATCGCGCTGACCACGGCCCCGCCAGCTTCACACTACAAACATGGCTTCCAAACCGTTGTATCTGCCCACCGCCAACGGAGTCCTCACCGCTCCGCCGGGTGGCGCTAACCGCACCAAAAAGGGCAAGCGGCGTCGTCTGTTGTCGCGGGCGCAGCAGGTCCCACCGGCCGCGGCGGGGAGCGACGATGCTCTCCCCGGTGATGAGGAAGTCGACGAGGAAGTTTCCGAAACCGATCAGGGTGTGTCCCCGGAGTCCCTCAACCGGCCCAATCCCCCGTCATCGACGAGCAAAAAGCGCAACAAGAAAAAGAAGGCCGGCACCGCCCAGACCGGCGACGACGCCGGTCGCCAGCAAAACCCGCCGCAAAGAACCTCTCAGGCGCCGCGCTCGCAGGGACACAATAACATTTGGAACACAAGCATGGCGCAGGAGCGGCAGAACATCAAGGAGTTTTGGCTGAGCCTGAGTGAAGAACGCCGGCGCGCGCTGCTGAAGATTGAGAAGGAAGCGGTCCTCAAGAAGATGAAGCAGCAACAAAAGGACTCGTGTTCGTGCAACAGCTGTGGCCGTAAACGCCATGCCATTGAAGAGGAGCTGGAAGCGCTCTACGAGAATTACTACAAGGAGCTGGAGCACTACGCCAACGATCCGTCGGCCGCCCCGCCGGGCGAGGGCCTCATGCCATCCTCCCTAGAGCATCCCCCTTATCCTCACAAGGCACAGGGCTCGCACTACAAGACGAGCGCATACCAAGAACACCTCAACGATGACGAGTACACAGAACCAAACGGGTACAGCGAGGAGGAATACGAGCTGGATGAGGAAGATGAAGATGGTGAAGAGGACTGCGAGTCGGGCGATGAAGGAGACGTCGAACCTGAGTCTCGCGCTGGCATGAGCGATTTCTTCAAATTCGGTCAAAACCTGACTGTGAAAAGTATGTATGTCGCCTGGAGAACTGTTACGGACGCTAAAAATTTGGACAGACAATGTACTCACCGTTGCAGACGACGTGCTGAAGGATGACAGTCGTAAATTCATTGAGATGATGGAGCAGCTGGCCGAGAGGCGGATGCAAAGGGAAGCCGAAGCAGCCGACACTGCAGCCGCCCACGCGCGTGAGTTGAACAGCAGTTACGCCAATGACAACTATGTGCACGATGGAGCCATGGCCGGCGACGAGTACGATGACGACGAAGACTATGACAGTCAGGACGAAGAGTACGATGAAGATGAGCTTGATGACGGCGAAGAGGTGAGACAGCAAGGTAAATAAACTGGTCCAAAACGCTAATTTTACCTAGGCGGCCTTCAGCGAGGAACAACGCATGTACGAGGGCCGTCGAATGTTCCAGATATTTGCTGCCCGTATGTTTGAGCAGCGAGTGTTTACCGCTTATAGGGAGAAGGTGGCACTCGAACGGCAGCAGCGGCTCCTGGAAGAGCTCAAAGACGAGGAAAAACTCGAGAATCAGCGGCAGAAGAAGAAGGAACGTGACGCACAGAAGAAGAAGGAGCGGAAAAAGGCGCAGCAGCAACATCGTGCTGAGGAAAAGGCGCGCAAGGAAGCCGAAAAGGCAGCCGAGGAAGCACGACAGCGCGAGGAACTTGAAAAGCAGCAAGAGGAGCAGCGTCGGAAAAAGGAAGACCAGCGCAAAAAGAGGGAGGAGGCGAAGCGTAAGGAAGAGGAGGAAAAGGCACGCAAGGAGGCAGAGCGGCAGCGGCAGGTACAGGAGGCTGAACAGCGTCGTCAAGAAGCTTCACGTAAAAAGGCAGCCGAAAAGGCGCGGAAAGAAGAGCAGAAGAAGCGCGAGCGTGAGGAAAGAGAAGCCAGGGAAGCCGAGGTCCGTGCGCGCAGGCTAAGCCAGGAAAGGAAGGAGCGCGAGGCCAAGGCCCCCGCTCCTTCAGCTCCACAGGTGACGAAAAAGGTCAGTCAATCGGCTGTGCCGCATGTCAAGCAGCCACCAGGAATTACTCCTCCGGTCCCCGCCGTACCCAAGGCTGCCACTCCATTCCGACCGCGTCAGACATCGGGGCAAAGTCCACATGTTCCACCGGTGCCCTTGCAACAGTCGTCTGCGCACACAGGTCCTAGTGCTACGACATCTCCGCCGAATGTTCCGCCTCCAGGCGCACCCAAAGTTATTTCTGCGGCACAGTCGCATTCAACCCATGAAACGTCGCAAGCGCAGCCGCAAATACCATCCCCCGCTGGCTTTGGGCCCACGCCGTCCATGCACCTGGGAAGTGTTCCGACCCCGCCGGTGCCGGGACCGAGAAATCCTCCCCCAGGCATCTTTCAACAGTCCATGGCGCCTAATCGTATTCCGGCAAATGTTCTACCGTCGATGGCTACAGGCATAGCACGTCCTAAACAACGGATGGGCTACGGTCTAGACGCACCACCTGGCTTGAGTTCTCCTCCGCGGCAGGTGCCCATTGGCCAAACGCACTTGGTGGGTGCCGACATGGGCAGGACGAATCTGCAACAGCCTCCTCGTGCAGAGTCTTTTAGCCAAGATCATGCGTACGGCCCGATTTCCAGTCTTCCGACGCCCATCCAGAGGCCGAGTAGTGTGAAGCCTCCAGAAGACGACGGGTCCGACCAGAGCATTAAGAAACTGGGCAGTTCCGCGCTTGCAGCAGACGCCGAGCCTTTGGGCCCGCGTCCCCACGCAGCATCAGCTCATGGAGGTCTTCGTCATGCACATACGGGGTTTGGGGACTTGAACTCTCTCAGCCAGCCATGGGGTCCACATAGTGCGTATCCCGGTCTCAGCATGGCGAACAGCTGGGGAATGCCACCGCGCTGGACTCCAGTGTCGCCGGTGACGGCGCCTGGCTACCAGCCCTTTGGCAAAATGACCACCCCACCGCTCCGTGGCAACCGATCGCGCAACATTCGTCTTGCCGTCTGCGACGCATGTCGGTACCTGAACGCGCGTCCCGGACTAGGCAACAACGAAAACGGCTGGGTAAATATGAACCTTGTCATGGCCCGTCTGAATGAAATCTATGCCATGGATGCTATGCCCACCGTGCAGGAAATCGAACAAGTGTGCGAAATCCTCGGCGATGCCTCAAACGGTGGAGGCGAGCTCCAGCTCCGTCAAGTCAATGGCATGATTTTTGTAAAATGGTCACCCCTCGACCGCGGTGGTCTAGGCGAAATTGGAAGTCCCCTTCCCAAACGAGATGTCAGTAGCATCAGCGGACCTGCTGGACGCTGGTAATTAATCTAGGCACACGCCTATGTCAGTTTTGTTGTCTTTTTTTTTCCCATTCAATCTCTCTGTTTGAGTTTACAAAGATGTTCAAGTTACTTGGCGGATGATAGATTTGTGTTCGAGGCATGTACGGACTATTATGCATACTACTACTGATACCTTAGAGGTTATGGTCTCGTTCCATGAGTCTGCGGTACATCTACTCAGCTCATGGGTAAGTAAAATACCTGCTAGGTCCCCTACCATGCAAACGCTTCTAATATCCTGCTCGAATTTTATTCTGCGTTCCCCCTTGACAAGTAGTTGTTTCTATACGAAAAATCTCCTTGCTCCTTACGATGGATCCCGGATTTGAACTCCAACTGGACTGTAGAACAGACCTTTAAGGTTGAAGCCTGTACTGCCAGGTTGATTTGTGAGGGAAGATGATATGCGAGAGTAGTTCCTACGAAATAGGACTCTCGTCTCATGAAGTCTGCATACCTTCCGGTACAGGAGCTACTAAGAAAAGTATGGTGGAGACGATGTGTTACAGCATTTGGGACAGCGTTTTCCTTTACGGATTGCATATATATCCCTTCTCCTGTCGGTCCTGGAATTGCGGTTATCCTGTCCATCCTTCAGTGCCAGGGGAGGTTTCAACCCAGCTGAACGGTCAGATATCAGAAAACAAATCCCTCCACCCGTACAATTCCCACCCAGCTCATCAATCCCCAACACCATACAGTCATATAACGGACACTGGATGCAGCGAATTTCTCTTAATAGCGGATTTTCAGCAGCCCCAAATTTGTCTCCACATTCCTGTAGGGACCTGTATACAGCGGATCCTTGATATAGCGAACAGAATTCCCGTACCAGACCAATTCGCTATAACCAAATTTGATTGTAACCCACATCAAAAAAGTCGTTTATCCACTAACCTCAAAAAGGAAGGCACTCATATTTCCCTCAGTAAAATTCTTTGTCTCCTCCCCTCCCTCAACAAACAACTCGTTCAAAGAACCATGGAACCCCACCGCGCAGGCGTCTTCTGGTCCGCGGCGGGCTTCTCCTGTCCGGGAGACGCAGTAGACTATGCATTGAAACAGTATCATATGATCCACGAAGCCGCAGAGGCGGAGATTGCACACGCAAACGGAAAACTCTCGCGATGCGCGTCGATCTGTAGACGTATCGTGGCGACTAAGCATGTCTCTGAGGCTGTGCGTGCGCGTGCACATTGTCTTTTAGCCAAGGAGGGGGTTGGGAGGTTTCTGATGGAGGATCGAGCGTAAGTCTGGCGGGTTTGGTTGTTTGAATCTTTGTGGGTGCTAACGATTTCGTAGAATGCATGCAGCTCAGAGCGTCAAGTTGTGGATTTTTGTGATTGAGCGTAGAGGACGGTCCAAGCATCGTACTGATTTGGCCAGAGAAGGGTTTCTTGAGGCGAAGAAGACGTTCAATGACCATTATTTCAACCAGTCAACGCTGACTAGCGTCAAGGGCAAGATGCTGCGTGAAGCCTACGGCTTCAGAGAACTGCATCCGCTGCCGCCTATTCCGCACGAGGCCCGGGAGAGGGATCATCTGCGTCCTCAGAGTCAACGTCCCCAAGGCCAGAGGCTGTTGGGTGGGAATGGAACTACTAGCCAGGATGGGGAGTCTCGCAGGCACCCCATGGGTGCCAGACCTAGGTCCTCTACCGGCCTCACTCGCCGTGCCCTCGGCCAGTTGTCCATGAGCGCCCTGAACGCTCGCGGCCGATCGCATTCTCTACAGACTGTGCGTGGAGAAGAAGAGGAACCGCGTCGTGCATTGCCGGACAGGTTGGCAAATGTCAGCCTGCGTCGTAGGTAGAGCAGAGTAGACGTCTATTCAGACTTTAAAATCAGCATTAGACTTTTCCCATCCGCCGCACATGGACTGCGGTTTTCCCGTGGCTATTTTCTGCGCAAGCTCCTGCTTATCTTTGGCTGATTGCACACTGCACAGATCATAGACGGTTCCGAGGTTGTAGAGAGAGCTCGGAAATGGTTGCCGGATACTGAGTTCTTCAAGAGTCCGCCTTGAAGCGTTGATATGTCCACTGTATAACTTTGCAACTGCTTGGTTATTTGCTGCAAGTGGAGTGTTCTCTTGCATCCACGCCTTGATCGCCTCGTTCAGATTGTCATCGGCAAGGTTCAGTAAAGGTTCCAACTCGGTCTTATCCCTCATCTGCTGAACAGCATGACGAGCACTTTCTACATCGCCCATTCTTAGATTGAGCAGTGCCTTGCGATAGGATATGTCATCGTTGGCCTCGCCAAGTGAGTCGAGATGTCGTTGAGCCGTCTCCAATTCACCCATTTCCGCCAGAGCATCGGCAACTCGGAGACCCATCTCTTTTAGTCTCTGTGACCAGAGTTCGAATGTCTGCTGGTCGTCCTCAGCCAAAGCTTCTCTTGCCCGGGCACGAACTTCGGCAGCTAGAGCGTACAGCGACATGATGCCTCGGCGTCCTCCATCAGCGGCGTCGACGGACTGCAACCGAACAAGAAGCAGCCTGAGATTCCAGGGCACCACAACTTTGATGCCAGGAGTTCCACGGCCCAGGACTTCGGTTAGAGGAATGGCCTCGGCAGCTGCCAATGCCGGCCTCCCTATGAGGATGAGACAAGCGAGACGAATGAAGAGCAGCTGCATCATGCGTTCGACATCAGCAGGTGGACAGGTCTGAAGTTCGCCGGGGATCAGATCTGCAGCGCGACGAAAGTAACCCCCTTGCAGCAATTCGGCCAAAGAAGTCCCGGCAGGTGGCTGATTATCAGAAGCGATAAAGGCCGGGTGCACGCCATCAGTGGGTAATGAGTGGTAGATGGCTTTGTTCTGAAGGAAACGAAGGTCAACATCAGGGACTACTCGAGGCGTACGAGGTTCGGTTGCCCTATTCGTCTCAGCTCGCCTCTAAACCTGCCCATTACACCCACTCGTCAACGTCCAGCGGACCTTTACTGCTCTTTCTCATGATAGGGTGGGAGATGTTCCGCCCATGGCGCCTCGGAAGGCCTTTTGATGATTCCATGCTGGGTCTGGCAAGTTCTTGACGTCGACGATCCCTGCAGTGGGTCGACGTAAGGTTGATTGCGCAGATTAGGACTAGCGCAACATTAGGTGCAGGGCCGATATCGGCCCGGATGGTGGGGTTTGCGACGTGAAATTTTGACAGGAGCACAGGGTAAAGATTCACCACGCCGTCTAAGATGACCAGCGCCTGCTTGGCCAAAAAGGCCGCCCAAGGCTTTGGAGCACGGCGGACAATATCTTTGCCAAGAGAACGACCTTCAGCAACGACCTCACAGATCCGAAATGTTTCGACATCTACCAAAAGATTTGCCCAGGTTGCATCGGCGCAAACGGCGACTCCAGCGCCCCAGAGAGCAGGGCCCGGTCCAGCTTTCAACCGCAACGATGTGAAGGCACGCGAAATCTACCCGCTACGGCCACACGTGCAGCCCGAAATGGATCACAGCTTGGTGGGCTTGACCGGCGGCGAGATCTTTCACGAGATGATGCTGCGCCAGGGTGTGAAGCACATCTTTGGCTATCCGGGTGGCGCCATCCTGCCCGTCTTTGACGCAATCTACAACAGCAAACACTTCGATTTCATCCTGCCGCGACACGAGCAGGGCGCCGGACATATGGCCGAGGGATATGCCAGAGCATCAGGCAAGCCGGGCGTTGTCATTGTCACCTCGGGCCCCGGTGCGACCAACGTGGTTACGCCAATGCAGGATGCGCTGATGGATGGCACACCACTAGTTGTCTTTTGCGGCCAGGTTGTCACCTCAGCTCTGGGCTCAGATGCCTTCCAGGAAGCCGATACCATTGGCATCTCTCGCCCCTGCACCAAGTGGAATGTCATGGTCAAGAACGTGGCCGAGCTTCCGCGGCGGATAAATGAAGCGTTCGAGATTGCGACTTCGGGTCGGCCAGGTCCTGTGCTGGTCGATTTGCCCAAGGACATTACGGCTGGAAAGCTGAGCCGTCCGATCCCTGTAGCATCGACGCTGCCCATTCGTCTGCAGACTGGCCCCACGGTTGCAGGAGAGCAGGCCATACAAAATGGCAGCATCAAACGCGCGGCTGATCTCATCAATATGGCCAAAAAGCCCGTCATCTATGCCGGACAAGGTGTTCTTGGTCATCCCGATGGCCCCAAGCTCCTGCGCGAGCTGTCAGAAAAGGCGCAAATCCCCGTGTCCACAACTCTTCAAGGCCTTGGTAGCTTTGACGAACTCGATCCAAAGGCGTTGCACATGCTGGGGATGCATGGGTCGGCATACGCCAACATGGCCATGCAAGAGGCAGATGTCATCATTGCCTTGGGCGGACGCTTTGATGACCGTGTCACTGGCTCCGTTCCCCGTTTTGCCCCCGAAGCGCGGAGGGCAGCTTCCGAGGGCCGCGGAGGCATCATTCACTATGACATCCTTGCCAAAAACATCAACAAGGTCGTCCAGGCCACTGAGGCCGTGGAAGGCGACCTTACTGAGAACCTGCGGGAAACGCTGCCATATGTAGAACCACGTACTCTTGCCCAGCGTCGCGAATGGTTTGATCAGATTGCTGCTTGGAAGAAGCGTTTTCCCTGGGCCTACGAGGAAGAAGCGGGCCGAGATGTGCTGTGCAAGCCACAGACTGTAATGAAGACTCTGTCTGACCTTGTGGCAGATCGTAAACAGGATACCATCATTAGCACCGGTGTAGGTCAGCATCAAATGTGGGCAGCCCAGCACTTCAGATGGCGGTCACCGCGGTCAATGATCACATCAGGCGGCCTCGGCACCATGGGCTACGGTCTCCCTGCTGCCATCGGAGCCAAAGTGGCACAGCCACACAAACTTGTGGTTGATATAGACGGGGACGCGTCTTTCTTGATGACCATGACTGAGCTAGGCACTGCCGCCGAGTTCAACATTGGCTGCAAGATTATTATCCTCAATAATGAAGAACAAGGCATGGTAACGCAATGGCAATCGTTATTCTATAACGATCGTTTTGCCCATACCCACCAACGAAATCCGAATTTTGTAAAGCTGGCTGAAGCTATGAACGTGCCAGCACGGCGGACATGCACCCTGGCCACTCTGGAAGACGATTTGAAGTGGTTGGTCGACGATTCTGGTGACGGCCCAGCATTGCTGGAGGTTATGACAGATCAAAAGGTTCCTGTTCTGCCGATGGTACCCGGTGGCAGTGCTCTGCATGAGTTTTTGGTATATGATGCTGTTAAAGAGAAGGAACGAAGACAGAGGACTAGAGAACGATCTGGGCGATAGTAGTAAGTTTGGCTCTTATCTGTTTTATCTAGTATGCAGGCAATCATCGGCAATGTTTAATGCGTATGCATGGCTAAGCGGGTCCAGGTTAGGGGTCAGGGGTATGGGTACTGTCAATGTCAAAGTTGTCAAGCAGAAGAAGCGACGTCAACGACGAGAAACAGATGTCTATCAGCTCGACTCTAATTGTTGTGGCGTCGCTACGAACCTGAAAGTTAAAAATAGATTCTCCGCCCATGCATTCGTTCGCCTTCATCTCGCCCTTGATGCTCTTGATGTTCATTCTGCTCTCTGCTCTCTCTTGATCTCTTTTGTTCGCCTTCATTTCGCAGTTTCATCTTGGTGAAGCAGTTTTGAGAGAGAAAGGGAAGTCCGCGGGCGTCACAGCACCAGCAAAGGCAGAATGCGGACAGGTCACTTACTCGCCATTCTACTCTTCACAGCGAGCGGATCAGCGTGGCCATGGCCAAGAGGCACGTCACTCTTTCAGCGCGAAGTTGCCCCCTTGGCGCTACGTGCTGACCAGAGCTCGCAACAACAAAAGCCGTCAGCGGCCGACACGCGACAACAATCAACTGCCCAAGCAACCGAGACTCGATCCTCTGGGCACGACCAGAAAAGTACAGCAGCAAGTGGCTCAGACGCAAAACAGACGACGGCAGCGTCGGAATCAGGGGCAAAATCATCCGACCAAGCGGTCTCATCGGGGGTCACGGAAAGCGGCAATCAATCAGGGAAGAACAGCAAAGCCACAAAGACCAGCAGCAAAGGCAAGCACAAGCCGAGCAAAAACGTGACCATTTCCGCCGACGCCGGTGTCGGCGGCATCTCTATGCTGACGCCAGCGGCGACAACTAGCAGCTACTACAAGATAGGCGACCACGTCACCTTTGCGTGGAACTACACTTCTCTCACAAGCACGCCCTCGGCCGTTGCCGTTCTTGCAAGCTGTTCCTCCAACGCAGCAACATATACCATCGCCTCTAACATGTCTTTTGCCCAAGGCAGCAACGAGGACAACGCGAATGCATCCCAAGCGGTAACCTGGGACACAAGCAAGTTCCAAAAGACAGCCACCGTAAAACTCCTCACCGCGACCTACACGCTCATCGTAATGGACGCAGAAATGCATGATGTTGATTCCACGGCAAGTCCTGGTTACCTGGGCGTCTCGAGGCAGTTCACGTTTGGAATGTATATTCCAATGCCTTATGCGAATAACTCGGATAACAAAGTCTACTGCGCTACCTGTAACGGGGCTACTGGATTGTTGCCGGCAAGAGCTGGGCTGGTGGCTTGTCTGACGGCGGCTGGAGTGGTGTTTGGCTTTACTTGGTTTGCTAACGTGGCCGGCCTTTGGTAATCACTTTCTAATCTCATAATATATCTGAACACTGTGCTTAGGCCGGGGGCGTGAATGACAATCAGGCTCTTTTGCCTGAACCTTTTGTACATTGTGAGCTTCCAATACTATGCACAGTAATTGTGAGAGCCTTTTGGTCGCTCTATTGGAGAACCATATGGTTGATATAATTGTATTGCCTTTGAAAATGTCCTGCATGAACTAATACTTGGCTAACATCTGTGTCCGCCAAGACGCTTGACCCAAGAGCGGCTCGGCTCGGCTCGGCCCGCCCAAAAATTCACCGATCGACAACAGTCGCGCATTTCAAATCAAGAACCTGCACTCAGCAACATCATCCTCTTCAGCAGCTGCGAATATCATGGCCGTTCCCAGATCCTACACTCGCATTATCAAAACCCCGGCAACCTTCCTCATACCTTTCAAGTCCTGTCGAACATCATCGTGGCGAAGTGCTGTCCAAACCAAGGCATCATGGTTTTCAACAACCACCCGTCAATACACACAAATCATTCGCAACCCGCGACTAGACGAATCAGGCAAGGAAATGTCTATAACTATCACGCCCCGTGCTGCGCATCGCTTGCGAGCCATTGCCGAAGCAGAGAAGAACCCCGACTCAACGCTGCGAGTGACTGTCGAGTCTGGAGGTTGTCACGGCTTCCAGTATCTCATGAGTTTGGTAAATGCAAATGGCATTGACGCAAAAGAGGACACATTATTTGCAGAAGATGAGAAGTCTGAAAAGGGCTACATGGCAAAGGTCGTAATGGATGAGCCAAGCTTGGAGTTGCTCAAGGGAAGCAGCATCGACTATACTATGGAACTTATCGGAAGCCAATTCAAAGTAACAGGGATCCCCGGCGCAAAGAGCAGCTGCGGGTGCGGCACGAGTTTTGACATTTCGTGACGTTGACATCACGTCACATGTAGCTGCCCCGCCCTGCCCCACCACCTTTTCCTTGCTCTGTTCCCCTTTTTTCCACTTCCGATAATTCTCTCTAACAGCAGTCATGAGTGTGCGCCAAGTTCAAACAAAGCCGTACCAGGACCAGAAGCCCGGCACTTCGGGTCTTCGTAAGAAGGTCAAGGTGTTTCAGCAGGAGAATTATTCTCAGAACTTTGTTGCTGCCATCTTGCTGTCCATCCCCGAGGGAGCCAGTGGCTCTACTCTTGTCATTGGTGGAGATGGCCGCTACTGGAATCCCGAGGTCATGCAGATGATTGCCAAGATTGGAGCTGCTTATGGCGTCAAGAAGCTGTATATCGGTCAGAACGGCATCATGTCGACTCCTGCTGCTTCGCATCTGATCCGGATCAAGAAGGCCACCGGTGGCATCTTGCTTACTGCCTCGCACAACCCGGGTGGCCCCACCGAGGACTTTGGTATCAAGTACAACTTGAGTAACGGTGCCCCGGCGCCGGAGGGAGTCACGAATAAGATTTACGAAGCTTCCAAGAGCCTTGATTCGTACAAGATTATGGACATTCCAGATGTGGATCTGAGCAAGATTGGCACCCAGAAAGTGGGCCCGCTTGAGGTCGAGATTGTTGACAGCACAGCAGACTATGTTAAGATGCTGAAGGAGATTTTTGATTTTGACCTGATCAAGAAGTTCTTGAGCAATCACTCTGATTTCAAGGTCTTGTTTGACGGCCTCAGCGGTGTCACTGGCAGCTACGGTGTTGACATCTTCGAGAAGGAGCTCGGGTTGAAGAACAGCACGCAGAACTGCGTTCCCAAGCCCGATTTTGGTGGTCACCACCCCGATCCTAATCTCGTTTATGCCCACTCCCTCGTTGAAGCAGTCGACAAGAACGGCATTCACTTTGGCGCTGCGTCTGATGGTGATGGTGACCGTAACATGATTTACGGCGCCAAGTCGTTTGTGTCCCCTGGTGATTCTCTAGCCATTATCGCTCACCATGCCGATCTCATCCCGTATTTCAAGAAGCAAGGCGTGTACGGCCTCGCGCGTTCCATGCCTACATCTGGTGCCGTGGATCTCGTGGCAAAGAAGAAGGGACTCCAGTCCTACGAGGTGCCGACTGGATGGAAGTTCTTCTGCGGTCTCTTTGACGCGGACAAGATGAATATTTGCGGTGAAGAGTCTTTCGGCACTGGCTCCAACCACATCCGAGAGAAGGACGGCCTTTGGGCAATTGTGGCGTGGCTCAACATCATTGCCGGCGTTGGTGAGAAGTCTGGCACGACTCCCAGTATCAAGAGCATCCAGCAGGATTTCTGGAAGACGTACGGCCGCACATTCTTCACCCGCTACGACTACGAGGGCTGCGAGTCTGATGGAGCCAACAAGATGGTGGAGCACATGAAGGAGCTCATCGGCCCGAAGAAATCCAGCTTTGTCAATTCCAAGGTCGCAGGCCGCACCGTCAAGGAAGCCGATGACTTTAGCTACACTGACCTTGACGGCAGTGTTAGCAAAAACCAGGGTATCTACGTCAAATTCGACGACGGAAGTCGCATCGTTGTCCGCCTGTCTGGTACCGGCAGCTCCGGCGCGACGATCCGTCTCTACATTGAAAAACACGAGCAAGACCCCAAGACGTTCGACATGGATGCCCAGGACTATCTTAAAGACAACGTCAAGCTCGCGACGGACCTGTTGAAGTTGCAGGAATTCATTGGACGCACGGAACCCGATGTTAAGACGTAAACAGTCGTCGAATCCTAGAATTATATATATCCTCAGAACCATTGCATTCTTTTTATCCTTGAGAGCTCACCGCTTTTCTATCCTTGATAATTCAACTTCTTTCCATCCTTGTGAACTCACCGCTTCGGACTGGGAAGTTTAATCTCAGCTTCCCAAAGCGATGACCATGTATTCCTGTCCTGAATAATCTGGGAGGGCAGTAAAGAAAACAGAGAAAAGATTAGAATGTTACGGGCCCCAGAGGAGATCTTTACGAACTTGATTTGAAGGGTTTTCCTCCGAGGTAGGCTGAGCCGTGTTTTCCGTCATTGGAGCAGTCTGCGAATCCGTCGTAGTTGCGGCAGGTGTAGTTGCACTCTGCTTATCCGTTGACTGCTTATTCCCCGTGTTCTTACCCCCCTCCTGCACAACAACCTTATCTCTCTCCTCCCGCCTCTTCGCCCTCGAACTAACGGACGAAGATCTACTATCCAAACTCTTACTTAACACACCCGACGCATCCTCCCCCCTTTTGATGCGAATACTTCCTTTCGCATCCACATTGGCAGCCGCGACCGTCGTTCGCCCCGGACCGGGCGTAGCGGGGGCGGCTACACTCCTCGAAAGTTCCTCGGTCGCGGTGACGAGAAACCACGTTAATCCGTGCGATAAATCGAAAGGATTGGGATCCTCACCACCATCGTCCGGGGGGAGGCAGGCCGCCGCGCTGGCGACAAGACTGCTACTGCCATTGTCAGTAGGTAGTGCACTGCCAACAGTCCTCTTCTCAATCCCGGTAATCCTCGCAACGATGAAATCTCGCTTTGCGAGGTTCATTGAAGGTTTTTCGGAAAGGAAGTAGTGCGGACATCCGATATTAAATGCCGCCCAAGCACCTTTGACCTGTCCTCTTGTTGGGAGGAAGAGGGCTAGATCGCCTTCTTGAAAATCTTTTACCGTGAGTTTTGAACTCGAGAGAGATTTTAACCGGTGGAACCGCTCTTTGTATGCTTCACTTCGCCTTGCGGTGTCTTTTGCTTCTTTGTTGTACTTTTTTGCAGTATATTCGAAGTCCCGCACGCGTTTGGCAATTGCTTCGCATAAGACTTCGATGTTGAGAGAGGTAATGGTGGAGAGGTAGTGCGTGAATTGCGATTCTTCGGTGTCGGGGGTTGAGGTGGACCAGGTTAGGGGTGGGGAGGAGGGTTGAGGGAAAGAGGGTTTGCGTGAGGGAGGGGAAGTCGTGCCTGATTTTAGGAGATCGCTGCTTCCCACGGCGAGGCGGGATGCGCGTTCGATTACCATTCGCCCATCTTCTTCGTGGGTTATGGCTAGGCCGAGGCGCTCGAGAAGACGAGTTAGGTTCATGTTGTAGGTCCATAACCGGTGGGAGACGGTTTGGGCGCGTTCGCCGCGGGATTGGAGGTGTAATTGGGTGGTTTGGAGTTGGGTTATGGTGTCGACGAGTTCGGCGGATGTTGAGGATATTTGGGTTTGGGCTTGGGTGAGTTGGGAGGTGAGTTGGTTGAGTTGTTCTTTTAGACGGAGGTGGTCGTCTTCTAGTGATTGGATCTTGGACTGTGAAGTTGTCTGTTCGCTAAGCAGTTGCTCTTCCAGCGATTGGATCCTTGCCTGAGCAGACGCAGCCTCTTCTTTTGCAGAAGAAGTCTTCTCCCTTGCAGATGCAGATGCCTCCTGTTCACTATTGAGTTGCTCTTCCAGCAACTTGAGCTTGGCGTGTGCAGATGCAGTTTCCTTCCGCTCGTTGTTGAGTCGCTCTTCCAGCAACTTGCATCTGGCTTGTTCAGCTGTCAGCTCATCTCTACTCCTCTTCAGTTCCTCCTCGACCTGTTCCTTCTGCTCAACAGCATGTGCCAGTTGCTGGGCATTGGATGCAGTTTCCGACTTTGCCAACGCTACCGCGCTTTCAAGCTCCTGAACATGAGCAGCGGATCGACGAGCTAGCACTTCTAGCTTCTCAGCAAGCTTATCAAGATCAATTGGCACTTCACACTCCGGAGCCATGTGCCTATGCGCATTGGTAAGAACGTCTCGAACGTCTTGTTGCATGTGTTGCAGGCGTTCCTCTGCTTCAGTCCTAGCCCTTTCTACAGCTTCCAGACGATGCTCCGCCGCTCTACGCGTAGACTCTTCAGACGCGGAAACCCTGCTATCAACCTCCTGCGTTCCCATTAACCGATCAATCTCAGCCTCCGCCTCCTCAATCCGCTCTTTGGCCTCGGCAAGTTCCCGCTCCAACGTTCGACGTTCGTGTGCAAACTCTCGTTGCTGGGCTTCCATGTTCCGCATGATATCTTGCTTGATTGAAATGGCTTCTTGAGCTTGCTTCTGCGTCTCAGCGTCTGACCGCTTGCTTTCCTCCTGCTGAGCCCGCAACTTGGCCTCTAGTTCAACGATTTGCTTCGCGAGCCGCTTCTCCTCGGTTGATTTTATCGAAGAAGCCCGTCTTTGTCTTACAGCCGTCACGTAATCATCCATAGGCTGTGAGGTCAGGAATTCAGTAGAGCCTATAGCGGTTGAAGCAAACGTATCCCCGGCAGTAGTCCGACTCGCCTGAGTCTGGCGGTGTACAAGGTCCTCTAGCTTCTTCACCCGACTCTTTTGCGCGCGCAGCTCATACTCTAGACGGATGTTAGCCTCACGCAGCGGCTTTGCTTCATCGTCGCCTCGCAGGAAGAGTGACCCGTTATTGAAGCCGCCTTCGTTGATGCTGCCCTGTTTAACACCTTTGCCAAGGTTCGTTTGCTTTGCGTCTAGCGCTTTAATAGCCTGTGTCAGTTCTTTGCTGACTCCACCATTCCCATACAGCTTCTTTACCGTCTGGACGTAATCGTCAAGCTCTTCGCGAGTGACTGCTGGCCAGATACCCTCTTCATTTTTTAATCTGACTTCCACCCCCAAAGCATCAGTCCGCAATGCCTCCATCTTAAGCACGCTCTCAAGAGACTTTAACCACTTGGCTCGTCGTTCTTCTTCCTCACGCTGACAAGCAGCAAGATCGTTTTGCAGTGTGACAGACTCACGCTTCATCTTGTCAGCCCATTCGTGGCATCTGACGGCCTCAACTAACATCTTGCCATAAACCGACGGCAGTCTTGACACCGAGGCAAGCATAGCCAATGCGGCGGAATCGCTCTCAGACGCCTGGATCTGCTTGATCGCAGCGTAGATGAGTGCCAGCTGCGATTCGATGCCAGAGAGGGTCTGCATGTGATCCAGAGCGAGCTCTGCCAGCTTATCTCGCCCTTTATGGAAGCGTGCAGCCAGCTCGTTCATCTCAATGCAATGCTCAATCAACCTAGGAATGTAGGTTCGCGTGTGAAGGTTTGCAGTCTTTGATGCCTGGCCGATGGACTGCGGCGTCTGCGGCATGGACATGATGTGCTCGAGATCCGATGTCATCTTATCCGTCATCAGTCGAATTTCCCGGACGAGTTCGGATGGTTCGGATTCGTCCAAGACTGCTTCCTTACCACTCAGATCTTGAATAGATTGCTTCAGCTTATCGCTGCTTTTGCTGACGCTCTGAATATCATCACTTATCTGGTCAAGACGCTCGGAAATGTTCCCCGATGCACCCTTGACCGCTGCCACTGCCTTCTCAACTTTAGCCACATCGACAAAGTCTTGCAAAGTAGCTGTTTGTGATGTGGAACTTGCAGGTACCTGCTGCATAAACGAGATAAACTCGTGTCTGGCTGGTATAACACTTAAGTTCTTCAATTGCCGCTCCCAATCACCCGCAAACCCGTGTTCTTGCGACTGGTTCCCTCCCCACGCCTGAACAGCCTTGAACTTTTGTTCCGCGTTGGAAACATGCTGCAAAAGACTGGCGACGGCAACGCCCAGGCTTCGTTGGATGACTTTCTTCTCGCTTGCCCAGCGTTTGGCATCCTGAGACCGCCTTCTACTACCCTCAAGCAATCCCAGAGCCCAATCTTTTCTCACCCGGATCAACTCCTGCCACGACCTCAAATCCTCCTGATTTCCAGTACCTTGTGGTGGCGTTCCAGGGTCAAAATCACCAACGTTTGAACTTGTGGGTTCCGAAGCAGACACCTCTGCCTTGTTGCGACTTAGACGCTTCGCATCAAATACATACAATTCGTTTTCCACCGAGAGATTCTGCGCCTTGACTTGTTTGCCTTCTAGCGTCAGGAGGATCTGCTCACGCGATGCGATGCCGGTTCGCTGGGATATCCATGACCGGAGTGCGTCTAGCGATTCTGTTGCATTGGGGTCGAGAGCGAGGCGCTGACCGGAATGACCAATGTTAACATGCACCGACATACGATTGCGAAGACGTCCGGATGAGGGCGCGAATGGGTGAGATGTTGGACGATGGATTGTGTTGGTTACGTGAGGATTTGGTATTGACGATTAAATGATTGGTTGAGGTTTGTCACAAACGTCACGCGCGATGTTGAGTCACGAAGATAAGGATTGGAGTGCGTTCGGTCAGGGAATATTAAATTATCGGGAATTTTAGATGAACGAGAGCCAAGGCGTCCTGTGCTCGTGTCATGCGATTGCCTGTCCAGCAAAGCTCGTAATGCTTGTGCTCCTGGTAGCGAAACATCGTCACGTACGAACAGTGGCAAAGGCGCAATCAGAAAATGGGATGCTATCTTCTGATGGAAGGAGACGGAAGGATAAAAACATGAGTCTGACACCTCGCAATTCACTCTTGAAACACTCCTTGGAGAGCGGACTTCCTAGGGATACGCCCCACCATGTTAAACTCATTGAACAACTCTTTAAAGTGTATCATATCGGTATCTGGTGAAAACACTTAGGAACTCCGTGATGTTCTAGAAAACGCTGAAAACGTCTACTTCCTATTTAGGTGCGATTTGGGGGCTTGAAAAGAACCTATAAAAATCACCCACGCAGGGCGAATACCGTTTCAAGCAGAGTGTGGCTCTGCAAAATTCTGCTTCTTATAGCTGCCCCCTCATTGTCCAAATCACGGTGACACAATGCTCGCATTATGGGGCGGGATGACTTTCTTTGGAACGCCGATTCACGAGCATGGTAAATCTGTCAGTATATCAAGTTACACAGCGAGCTCAAGAAATGAAAGGATTTTCGTTTGTCGGTAAGACAAACAAGAAAAAGACCAGATAAACAGATCTCTACCCATGTCCACCCTCTGCATCTATATCTAAGCCGGCCTTTATCTAAGACCATGCGAAGCAACAACAGAAAACACAAGCAATCACAAAGTCACAACAAAGCATCTGGTCATGCATCTAGCCCAATCCGCATCACAGACTCCTCCTTGTAGTCAAGCCCATTAATGTAGATGTTACGGACTTCCTTGTACGCTCAAAGGCCATCGCCTCGGACAAGATTGCTACGAGCACCCCGGACCGGTCATCTTTCTTGCTAAGGGTCAACAGGAGCCTCCCATGCTGTGGAGGGCCACGAAGGTTGTCGAGTAGCGTTCCTGTCATCGACACCTTTTAAAGACTGCCGAAAGCAATGTGCATGTGACTCCGAATAGCGGCAGTCGCAATGTAGCGAGTGAGCCAGTCGATGGGACTCAGGTAGTAGATCAAGCCAACTTCACTCTGCGCAGAAAGACCGAAAGCGAGAAGAGAGCAATCGCTACGACAAACCGAGAATTTCTCAGGCTTTTTGGGGGTGTACAGTGCCAGGGATATATTTACGATTGCGGACCGCAGAGAGGCGATGTATCTGCTACCAGATGCTGTAGTTGACCTTGAGTGCTCCGACTTTGTCCTTGACTTGTTGTTGCGGCGATGATTTGGCTTGTAGACTGGTCGCAGCGTGGAGAGCTTCGTTGTCTGATTTGTACCCGGACTGAGTTCAATTGCTCTTGGCCTTCGTTCTTGAAGACCTGAAGAGGAGGTCAATGCATCAGGCATTGATTTGGTCTCTATGGTGCTAGTGGCCTACTTTGTGGAAGCAGATTACGTGGAAAACTCCTGCACGACGCGTGTGTACTATATGTTAAAAGTATGTTGAGTTTGTCCCAAAAGTTTGTCACGAGAGTTTTGTTTGCTCCGACTGTACCACAGCCGCACAGCACCTTGGCATGGTACATAGCAATCGTCCGGCGTGATGCAGACTTTCGTCTGCTCCGCGCTTGGAGCCTGCATTCTTGTCTTTCTCTTCAACTGCCGATCGAGTACATGGTCATGGAGGAAGGTGTTATGGGGTTGAAGTCGGTAGGTGGAACAGCCCATGCCGCTGATGCGTCACGTTGGCGGAAAAAAAGTTATCGTAACTAGACATCAAGATAGGAAGATATCTCAGCCTCGTTTCCGCCGAGTTGATCTGAGAATCACCTTTATACTAGAAGGGTACAGGTTTCTCCTCGCTTACTAGACGTCCATCTGCAAATTATTCGTCATTGCAGAGCATGTATAAGATTAGGTTATGTAGCAGAGATGGCGCACACAAAATTGTCTGCATTTAGTAAAACTTTGTTCCTGCATCTGTACCCCCACCGTACCATCATCTATCGCCGGAGACCCTGAGGTAGGTCTCGGCTGAGGTCCGGGGAGTAAGGAGGCCAGTTCAGAACGATGAAGCCATTATCCTCTAACCAAATCTGCGCAAACTTGGAGGTATTTGCTAGCTCTGCCCTGCTGGAACGAATCGCAGCGGAGGGAATGCAATCTTGCTTCGCATTATCCTCTCGACAAAAAAGTCGAATTTTGCTACACCGGCTCTTAGAATACACCCCCAGATAATGATGCATCCACCCCGTGCTCCATGATACCTCTCATATTATGTTCCTCAACCCCAGTCTTGCTGGAAAATCCACAACCTCGGCAAACCATCCGATCCCATACTATCGTCTCAAGTGAGATCTTCCAATCCTCCTCGATCCATTCCAAGATCTCATCGTTTCAACTCGCAGCTTTAGACTTTTTCGTCACTGCTAAAGCCTTCTTTTCCCATGCTGGAGCCTTTTTCCTCATTGCCGGAGCCTTCTTCTTTGATACTGCTGCAACCTTCTTCGTCACTGTTCGAGTCATCTTCTCCACTGCCTGAGCCTCCTTCGCCACTGCTGGAGCCTCCTCATCTTTCTTCCTTCCTATTCCCAAACCAAACTCTTTCACCGCTTTCCGCAATGTATCAGGACCGATTTAATACCAAGATCCCGCTCCAATGTTCGCACGACCTCCAGGGCAGGTTTACACTCACCAGTGCGCATCAGCCGTGCTGATTTCTTCTTGGAGACCTTGTTGAGCTTCTCTGGACGCCCTGCTTTTGGGTGTTTAATCTTCCCTCCTTTTCAGAAAATTCTTTACTGACTTTCAGAACGCGGGTCTTGCTACAGCCCACATCCTTGGTCATCTGGCGTTGGGATTTGCCCGCTTTGATGCCCGCAAGAACGTCGTCGTGTTTGCACTGTTCGAGAGGGCGCATTTTGAAGGTGTAAATTGAACGATAGGAAAACGTAAGCTTTTCGCGTGTGGTGTGTTTGGGAGCGTGGTGGGATTTGGACGCGTCGCCAATAAATTTTGAACGCGACTCTTCAACTTTGTCATCAAGTTTCCCAAAACTGAAGAGCCACCATTCATGGCCCATTAACGGTGCTTAGTTGGATTACCAGTGGTTTCGGGATGATGGCAAAAATGACTTACAACAGCGGGGATTCCCACGTGGTCACCCACCGTAGTACTAATCCGCCGGTTTGCAGCTTAAGTTCAGGAGAGCGGACGGGATCCTCTGTTCTCTGCAACCTATGGTCGTAAGTGTATGGACCGGCTGTGCATTGAATATATTCTATTATCTACATTTCAGCGACAGAGGGCATCATGTTTCAATATGCACGAGACGAATTTAAACACGTACAGTATCAGAGACACCGTAGTAGAGCGATTCAAGTTCATCATCACAGTGCAAGGCTACACTTCCGGCTCACCGAAGTGGATTGCTGATAATTGCATTGAGAATTCTGTCAGTCTCACGTCCACGCCAGTGCGGTTGCTACGTTTGGTTGTCATCCTCACGGTCCTCTTTGCCTCGACCAGATTGACGATGTTCGTGGACAACAGTTGTCCATGCGTTCACCTACGAGTATAGATACAAGCCAGCTACCTTATCTCATGGCAGTCACGTTTGATGGAGAAGTCTTCCACGTTTCATGGTGGCGAGGATTGCCAGAACAATGGAAAGAGATGGCGTGTTTCAGAATAATCGCCGAAGGGGCTGGCACAGCACGTGATAGCGGCACGTCACCGACACAACCACCGAAGTAGCGGACACCGGGTCGTTTGTAGGGCATGCCGTGCTTCAAGGGCCTGTCGATCAACATTCATACGGCCGATGGCCCGCTGCCTGAGTTGGCGCTGCAGCGACACTCGCGATCGTCGCGCGTCTCGGCCTACATTCCCGTTCCGCCGGCCAAGCTGCGCCCCGACTCAGTGTCAGGCAAGCCGGAGCAGTCGACCTTTGCTATTTCAATCACACTGCTGACACCTGGTCTGAAAATCCCAAACTCCGCTCCGGAGCCGACGCCAGAGAATCCGGATCCGCAGCCGCGCGTGGTTGGCGCGCTCGCATCGGACGGGCAGCGCAATGCGGACCCTATCGCGCCCTACATTCCCTCCACGAACCACCCAAACGAAACGCTTGCTGCCTATATCTACTTTGACGGTCGTCCCAAGGAGGAAGTGGCCACGCTGCTCCGTAGGGGCGAGGAGACGTGGGTGAACTCGCGATGGGTCAAATCCGACAACGGTGGGCTGGCCGAGCGCGAGTTTTTGTTTAGAGAAATTGGCCTCGAACGCTACCTCAATGGGCTGGACCTTACCGGGCGGAAGAACAACGGAGAGAAGTCACAAGCGCGGCAGAAGCGGTTAAGCCGACAAGCACAAAGAGAGCAGAGCCGGCGGAGTGCGTGGTCTGACAACAAGACGCCAGATAGCCCTCCTGTCAAGAAAAAAGACGAGGGCGGAGATGATTCAGATGCCGAAGAGGCGGAGCCGGAAGCTGCGGGTCAAATCAAAGTCATCCTCTTCCGCGTATTGGCAAGCGGCGAAGTCAGACATGGCGAATATCTCCCTCAGTTTAGTGCAAACGAGGATGATGATCAAAGCAACACCAATGATGACGATGTCGATCACACCACCAGCTTTGCAAAGCCCCGGTCTCTCGATCCTAGTTCGATCAGCACCCAGACCGTAACTGGCATCGATACGCCTGGGCTCCCATATGCTACATTTACATTCTTCTACCGGGGTGAGCGACAGCTGCGCAAGATGGGTATCTTGCCCTCATCACCTGAGAAGAACGGCGTAGCCAATGGCAAACACCGGAGCACAGACTTTTCTAAGCTGGGCCCACTCACATCATTCGGCACCGTTGGTTTCTCTGGCTACCGTGACCCAGCCGACAAAAAGTCGAAGAAAGGGGGTAACGACGGTGCGGACAGCGATGCCGAAGATGACGAAGAAGCCGACGAGGAAAAGCGTCTACGCCTCGGCAAAGATGTAGAAGACGCAAGCAAGCTCCTCTCCCCAGAAGACGCCAAAGAGCAGGGCGAGCTTGCGGAAGGAGTGGAGAAGATCCGGGTAAGCTTGTTACCTGACATCTACCCGGCGTCGTCTAATGATTCCCCCAAGCTTAAACGCCAACGGTCCGTGGATCCTCTTACAGATCTCGCCCGCAAAACTCAACGAGCGGACGACTGAGCGAGGTTTGCCTTGTTTCTTTTTCCTCTTTAAGCTATCAATGTTTCCCATGGGTCTTTGGGCCCGTTCTTCGATACTCCTTTAGGCGTTATCATCAATTTCGGAAGAGTTCTTTTTGTTGAGCAAGCGGAGAGTGCGCAAAGTAGAAACCCTTCAATATACCTTAAAGCAATCCCCTCTTCGCAACCTTAACGCCTAACCCAACTCCTATCCCAACCACAAACCCAAGAAACCGCACAACAGCCCGAACCGGAAGCCCAATCTCCTCGGGATGGCTGCCAAGTAGCTCGCCCTCAACCTTCCTGGTCACAGCATCAACCCTTTTCCACACCCCCCTCTTCCTACGTTCGTGAGGAGGAGGCGGAGCCTCAAATCCCTCCACCCCCTTCCTCCTCATTTCAAGAACCCCAACCCCCAACACTGTCGCGATAGCAGTGTGAACGAACCACTCATCAACCCTTCCCAATCCATCCAGATCAAACATCCCTTCCGTCTCAGAAAGCGAAGCAAGAAGCCCCTCCCCACTATCCATAACACCCAACGCAGCGTCAAGAACAGAAGAACAGAACAACCGAACCGTTCCCCCCTCCGTCGTGATAGGAAAACGTAACCCCCCGGGATGGGTCAGCGTGTACGCTATCCTGAACGGACCGTGGAACATTAACGTCGGGGTGAGGATACATCCATGTGTTTCTTCCAGGGAAGAGATCGTGTCTTCTGCCTCGTCTTGTGGAGAAGGGTGCTTGCTTGCGCCCTTATCGTCCCGTGGCTCGCTAGGCTTGCTTCGCGGGAGTGGTTTTGAGTCCATGAGATGGGTGTATGCTACTTGGTAAGGGAAGATCTTCACCTCCTCGGCTATTGTTGTTGTTGTTGTTGTTGTTGTTGTTGTTGTTGTTGTTGTTGTTGTTGTTGTTGTTGTTGTTGTTGTTGTTGTTGTTGTTGTTGTTGTTGTTGGTGGTGGTGGGAGATGGAGTAGACAGATGACTTTTTTCTCTTGGGGGGTGAGTTCCCTTACCACTCCGTTTTCGATTTCGAAGGTTTTGCTGCAGGAGGAGAGGGTAATTCCCGCTTCGGTGCGGTGGGGGGTTAGATGGACTTTTCCCGCTGCTGACCCGGGCGGAGATGAGGGTGGAGAGTAGCCTGAGTCGATCCTTTCAGGTTCGTAGGGACGCTTGGAGACAGTTGTATGGTGGTAATCTTGTTGGTGGAGGGGTTTGGTAGGGTCGCATGTTGGGAAGATAGATTCGAAGGATTCCTCTCCCATGAGGGTATCCTCGTTGAAGGGTTCTTTCTCCTCATCCAACGCTGGGCTCTTGGGTTTGAATGCACTCTTTATGGATCTCCTGGACGATGGCTCTTCGCAGATTGCTGCCCGCTTCATGTATGATGGCGGAAAAATCTGCCATTTCGGCTGAGGCATCGGGGTGGAACGAACATCTTCCTCAGAGGGCTTACATACCCGCCAGGGTGGAAATTATATTAAGCGCCCCCATCCTTCTGGGCGGCTGTTATGCATGGCGTTCTCGCACTTCCCCACGCGTGGGTGTTCAGGGTCCAGACGATCTTCCACAAGCCATCGGAATTACCCATCTATCGAATAGCGAAGCGATATTATATGATACATCACTCTACCTTTACTTTCCCCTCCTTCAACCTCTTCAGCTGCTTAATTGCAGCAATGATCAACGGGACTGACATTGGGCCGAGTAGCGGGACGTAGACAGCCACTTTGTGTTCGTCTGGGAAATATACTTGGCCCACCATGCTTGGTTCGAAGAAGGCATGCTCCGCCTCATCGTTGGCGATGCGGGCGTTTTCTAATGCCTTATCGTATTTGCCGGTGTGGATGTCTCGGCAAGCGTGTTCTAGGCGTGACAAGGCCTCTTTTACAGCCGCGGTGACGGAATCCGGAATGGCGATGGAAGTGAGTTTCAGGGTTAGGCGTGAGAGAGCGCCGAGGGTGGATGATGTGGAGATTATCAGTGAGCTTGCCCGTTCGCGCGCTAGTCCGGATAGACGGGGCGCTAAGGAATGTGGAAGAGGTGGTACGCCCACGAGTGAGGTGAGTTGTTCGGCGAATTTGAGCATTACAGGTTCCAAGTCTTGCACGGTAAGACTGGTCATCCCGGGTTTGGGGTTCAATATCTGAACACCGCCCCATTGAGGGATCAGCCAGCCGGTACCACCGTTTGCAATCTCTAGAGGGCTGTGTTCTGGCGAAGGGATGTATAGAACGAAATTGACAGTCGGGCCTGTGCCGATGCTTGGATTCAGAGGCCATTCAGCCGAGTTGATGAAGCCCGATAAATCTGAATGCTGCAATAGCCACTTCTTTATGGCGCTGTCAGATTGTGGGCCAGGAATCGATGGCGAGGGAGATGCATGGATATGGACTTGGGTGTCAATTGTGAATTGGCTGATGTTGGACAGAGCAGATATCAGGGGCTCCATGTACTGTTGTATTGCCTTGTCGATTTCCCATCCCGAAGGCCAAGCTGAAGATGTGACCAACGAGAATGTTATGTGGTATGTCGACGAGTATTTGAGAACTCTGGTCGTCCTTGCATCAAGCACAGCTTGACTTTCAGGTGCCAAGGTGAGCTCCTTGCCAGTGGCAAACGGCACTCCCTTTAAGAGGTGAGATAGGGATTGCTCTTCATAGGCAAAGATTTGGTGCACTTGCTTAGCTATGGAAGAGGCAAGACCTTCGACCTCGGTTGCCGTGTACTCGATCTGCAGCACTGGTTCGACCGGATCAAGCTTTGCACCATATGTGATCTGACCAGTCTGTTGTAGCAACACATTCATGGCCCACTCTGGATCAACAGACCAACTGTCATTGTACGGTTCGTATGAGACCCTAAAGTCCAAAATTGCAGAATCCGTCTTGTCATTGAGCAGAGTTTGGACTCTGGAAGCCAGGTCCTTCCCAATACTCACATCTAGTTGTGCTGAACTGAGTCGTATACCCATTGGATAGAGCATGGGACATGTCTACGCAAGAATCAGCAGGTCAATGGGCTAGTATTATTCAAACATACGCTGCCTGCGGCCCATGCATCCATGGCATTCAAGGGGAGGTCCGATCGGTGAATTGACGTCGTCCATATCCAGTGCGGTAATCCCAAGAACAGAATAACAGCCCAGAAAGAGGCAACGATCCAGAATCGTGTGCGAGCTTCATCGGATGTCTCTGGTGGAAGTTGTTTTTCGTCATTCCCGGTGACTGTTGGCATGATCTCCTCATTCGATTTCTTTTCCCCGTCCATCTCGCACAACCATGACAGTGGTCTTTTACGAACTTTTCAACTCGACATTGGCGGCTTTGAAGCGAGTGGTGATTGAGCGAACAAACTTCAACACTGACGGATTCAGAGCGCTATAATACGTTGTGTTCTGCGATCCCACAACTTATCAACAAGCTACAAGAGCTGCGCACCTAATGTGGAAGAATAGCAACAGCTGGTGGTTTGTACCACGATAATGCGGATCTACCCGTTTATAGCGCTGTCCCAACTCAAACAAATCGCCGAATTGCTCTGGTGAACGGATAATTTGGACAGCGGATAGTCTGCCTATACGGTAAACAGCACCTTTCCTTCTATATCGAAGAGATGGCGAGACCTCTCGGCTGTTAATGCATCATCAACCAGGCGACGTGGTGACGCAAGTGACAGCGGGACCGCCCGCCTTGCATTAGCGTAGCGCAACGAGGGAACTTGGATCAGGATGCTGTCATCATAACTGTCCCCCAACTATGGTCTCTTTCTGGCCCTTCAAGGGCGACGATGACTCTGCTGCTTCGTTCGAGAGAGCCCTCAGCAAGTTGGCCGGTCAGATCAGCAAAGTCGATGCCCAGAACGATAGTCTTCGGCGGAACCAGCGGCGCTTCAAGCTGCTCTGGACGCTGTACTCGGCCTTTGCTTACATCATAGTGGCTGCAATCTTGACGCTCATCACCGGATACCAGCAATGGAACGCCATGGAATACACCGCCATGGCAGGCGGACCGGTTCTCATCATTGTCGTGCGCATGGTACTGAACTCCTATTACAACTTCCGCGTCTCCTCCACCCAGTCCCAGCTCGATGAACTGCGCAAGCAAAGGGAGGCTACAATCAAGAAGCTGAAGGAAGCCACGAGATACGACACGACGCAGCAGTTGCTGGACAAGTATGGCGAGACGCCGCGCAAAGCACAAACATTGCCCAGACCGCAACGGAACAAGAACAAGGCAGAGGAGGATCGGATGATGCCAAATGACCGGATGATGCCGGTACCGCCTCAACTGGCAATGCCTCAACGGACGGGATTTGTTCCGCCGCCCACGGCAAACATTCAAGCCTCTCGACCGGTGTCTGCAAGAGCGGCAGATCCACCGTCGCAGGTATCTGCCCTTCGCTTGCGTCGGAGCACCGAGTCAGACAACACGCGGTCCAGTCCGCTAGGGCCGGGCGAGGAGTTTGCACCAAACGCCTTTACTGAGCAGCCGCAGAGGCTCGAACCTTTCCAACAGCCAGCAAATTCGGGCGTCGGGCAGCAAGTCTCAGAAGGGCCAAAATGGTACGATCGCATTCTTGATGTCATTCTCGGCGAGGACGAGACGCAGGCCAAGAACCGCATTGCCCTCATCTGCCAGCACTGCAAACTGGTCAACGGCCTGGCACCACCTGGGGCTACAACGCCAGAAGACATCGGAAGGTGGAGATGCAGCAATTGTCACGAATGGAACGGCGTTGAGAGCGAAAGCACTAAGATACTCAATAAGTTATCTGCCGGTGAGCCTCTTTCACCCGCCAGGAGACCAATCAGTGAGGCTTCGAACGAGGAACACGAAGGAGAAGACGTAAAGAAGGCATCATAAGTGTAATGTGAGCATTAGCATGGGAGTTTGGTAGTGAACGAAAGTTATTTATATCCCATTGCCATCTTCACGCGAGGCCCCTCTTCGCAGTCGTCATCGCTGAGTCTTGAATTATGTTGAGGGTGCCGTAGCAGTCATTGCATCGCTTGCTTATTTCTATTTGCGGTTAGTCATCATTCTCCAAAGATGAGTAGGACACGTACATTGCAGGAGCAGTTGCCAGGAGCGCAAGAGCAATTCTCGCAGGAGCAGTTGTCGTTTCCGCAGCCAGGCATTTTGACTTTAACTGAGTGGTTGAGTGGTTGAGTGGTGTGTGAGATTCGAACTTGGAAGTCTTGTGGAGTCTTGGAGTGCACTTGATTTGGTTTGGTGATGAAGAAGAAGAGAAAGGAAAAGACCTGGAGGCCGCTTTTTTATGTCCGTGTGGAAGCTGCTGGTGGGGCAAGCAGCTCCGCCTCCCCCACCTGCCGTTTGAGCAAGACATCACGCGTGGGATGACAGCTCGTCTCCACCAGGCTCGTGATTGAAATGAGTCATGGCATTTGTTGGCAATTTTAACCGCAGGACAATTAAATAATTCTGCCACAGTGAAGCCCAATTGGATTGCTTTTATCTTATCCTTCCCAGTTTTTCTAATTGGATTGGCGGCCTTGCCATTGACAGCCAAAATGCGACAGGTTGTGTGTGGCGTAAGGAAGCGCGGGTGTTCCCGCAAACCAAAATCGTGCTTTTACGAATATGGCATGAGATGTCTGGTGGTGGCGGGTCCTTCTCCAATGTACCATAGCACCTCACCGCCTGACTGTAAGCCTCCACAATACACTGCATTGGATTGCAATTACGCACCATGCCAGAATCTCGCTCGAAAGACCCATTCGTTTGGATCGACTGTGAGATGACGGGTCTAGATTCTGAAAGCGATACCATAATGTCCCTCTGCTGCTTCATCACCGACTACAATTTGAACATCATGGATGAAGCCGGCTATGAAGCAATCATACATCATGATCAGGCTCAACTTGACATCATGGGACCTTGGTGTAAAAAGCATCATGCGGCCAGCGGCCTTTCAAAGGCTTGTTTAGAGTCATCTACCACTGCAGCTACAGCCGCGCTGGGTCTACTGGCTTACATCCAGAAGTATGTTCCCGAAAAGCGGAAGGCATTATTAGCGGGAAATTCTGTCCATGCAGACAAGGCCTTTTTGACAAAAGAACCGTGGAGGAAAGTTGTCAAACACCTCCATCACCGAATCCTGGATGTTAGTGCCATTAAAGAGGCGGCAAGGCGGTGGGCACCTGATGAGGTGCTCAAGGGTTGCCCACAGAAATTGGGTAAACACGAAGCCCGAGAGGATATCCTGGAGAGCATCAGAGAAGCAAGATACTACAAAGAAAAGCTTTTCCAGTAGCACCTCTCCCAGTACAGGCTTACCTTTGGAATAAATACTCGACTAGCACATGAAGTCGAGCGTGCTATTATACGTATACAATTTGCGCAGTGTGTTCTGACTTGCCCGAATCGTCATACATCAAGGCTGCATTTACCATGATCGTCTCCCTAACCTTGCCGCCCCATAGCTGCTCCCAGATGATGCCCAGCAATCCATACACAGCCACCCGAGCCAGATCCAGCCAGCTCCGAGGATGTATTAAGCCTCTTACTAGTCCGTCTGGTCGACTTAGCGCACGTTCAACCATCTTCTCTCCCTTGTCCCACTTGACTGTTTCTCTGCCCCTTCTCAACCAACCTATCCACTCTGTTCTGCCGGAGTGAATATGGCCAAAAACGTGGACCTTTGGCAAGACTCTACATACCTCTCTCAACAAATTCTCATCGCCCAAGGCTGCTGGTAAATCCAAGTGATACTTTGGAGGGCTGTGCGTCACCAAGATATCAGTACCGTCTGGGATCGTGTTGGTCCACGCATCCAGTTCTTTCGGGTACTGAAAAGCAAACTCATCGTTTCCACACGCAGTTTGAGGGGCACCGAAGACGCTCAGTTGCCTTTTACCGTGAAAAAAGTCTAGAGACACGGAAGTGTGTTGAAGGTATCGAACGTTCTTCCAGTCAATCGTACCTTGCTGATCATCTGAAGACAGTATTGTTCGTACTTTTGGATCAAGCCAAGTATCATGGTTCCCGGCAATTACAATCTTATGTCCATGTGGTAGGCTGTCCAGCCAATCAATCTGTTGTTGAAGCTCTGCGGGGGTTCCGGCGTCGGTCAAATCACCAGCATGAATTAGGACATCACCGTCGGGAATGTCATGCCTAGTGACGCAGTGCGTGTCGGAAATGCACACGAGGCGGATGGGTGGGGACCCCGGCACCGGCCGAGGTCGAAATAGAGCGATGAAGAAGCTCAGAAACCGAACCTGCGTCTTTACCGGCTGAGTTAGGACGGTATAGACCAAAGAGGGAGGGTTATATGGACTGCTGGGCGCCAGAAACCCAAACATCTCGTGACAGGCCTTGACAGCTTGAGACTTCCGTATCACAAGAACTGGACCCCAGGAACAAGCGCCAGCATGACGTCAGCGGGGTCATGGAACGAGCAAACTTGGTCCAGCGCGTGCCCCCCTAGAATCAGATTCCTTCGTCTTAAGCAGTAGCCATGGAGAAGAGTCGTGGCTTGCAGACCAACATGGACGTCGACTATGTCATAGTCTTCAGATATGCCACCACGGGTGCGTAATCACCTATGATAGTAGACATGTCTTGCTAAAGATGTTGTAGAAAAGGAAAAGGCTGCAGCTCGCTTTCAGGAGCTTGTGCAGCGATTGTCTTCGGTTGGGTTGGCTACGGAGGTCAGGAATGGCAAGGAACATTCGGTTCTCGTCTTCGTGCGCGTGGCTAGTGCCCAGCACATGTATGCTGAGGTTTACCGCTCGCGGGTGCGAGATTGGATCCATGGGATTCGCCAAGCTGAGCCCTCCAAAGATACACAGTCAGCATTGGAAAAAGAGCCGTTGACCGAAGCTGAACGTTTGCGGATCATCTACATGATGATTACAAACCCCGAAAGTGAGGGTGGCGCTGGAATTACTCCCAAGAAGGGCGAGTGGAAGAACGTAGAGAGCGTGTTTGCCTTGCATGACCATAGTTACAACAAGCAATGGATCAAGGAGTGGAGCACAAAGTGGCTACTCAGCCCCAACGATCTTGACGAGATGCGTAACCGGCTGGGCGAACGCATTGCCTTCTACTTTGCCTTTACTCAAGGCTACGTCCTCTTCCTGACTATTCCAGCTGCCTTTGGTTTTGTGGCCTGGCTTTTACTGGGACACTTTAGCGCCATCTACGGTGTTGCCTGCAGTCTTTGGTGTATCGTCTTCACCGAATGGTGGAAGTACCGTGAGCGTGATCTCGCCCTTCGATGGGGCGTTCGTGGGGTCAGCACTCTTGAAAACAAGCGACGTGAGTTCAGAGGGACTCAGAAACAGGTGGACCCTGTTACTGGCGAGACGGTGGAACACTTCCCTGCTATGCAGAGAGCCCAGCGGCAGGTGCTTCAGCTGCCATTTGCCATTATTGCTGCAGTAATTCTTGGCTCGCTTATCACAGCTTGCTTTGGCATCGAGGTTTTCCTCTCAGAGGTTTACAACGGCCCGTTCAAATCGTATCTGGTTTTCTTGCCTACCGTTTTGCTAACGGTGGGCCTGCCAATGTTGAGCGGCTTCTTGACGAGCCTGGCAACACGTCTGAACGATTACGAAAACTACGAGACCAACTCGAGGTACGAGTCTGCGCTGATCTCCAAGATCTTTGTGCTCAACTTTGTTACCTCGTATCTGCCCATCTTTTTGACAGCATTCGTCTATGTACCTTTTGGACGCTTGCTCGTGCCATACTTGGACGTATTCAAGCTCACGGCCAGGCCATTTGCGGAATCGGAAAAGCAGCTGAACACGCCCAACAATCCTGCCCAGTTCACAATCAATCCGCAGAGACTGCGGAAACAAGTCATATACTTCACTGTTACGGCCCAACTGGTCAACTTCGCCCTCGAGGTGGTTGTGCCCTATCTCAAGCGGCAGGGATTTGTGAAGTTGAAGGAAATGCAATCGAAGCGGGCTGCAAAGAATGGCAAAGCTTCGCTTGACCCTAGTGCAGACGATCCATCCGGGGAGAAGGAGTTCTTGGATCGTTTGCGAAAGGAAGCAGATCTCGATGTGTACGACGTTGACGCTGACTTGCGTGAGATGGTGGTGCAGTACGGGTACCTGTCCCTCTTTAGCGTGGTGTGGCCTTTGGTTGGACTTAGCTTCTTGGTCAATGACTGGGTTGAACTCCGTGCTGACGCAGTCAAGATCTGTGTGGAGATGCAGCGGCCCACGCCTTGGCGCGCCGACACAATTGGACCCTGGCTGGATGTCCTGAGCTTCCTAACCTGGCTGGGATCCATCACCATGTCAGCTCTTGTCTATCTGTTCTCCAATGACGGCCTGGGGCCAGACGGCAGCCCGTCTGATATTAAGGGCTGGGGCTTGTTGCTTACCATCTTCTTCTCGGAACACATCTTTCTGCTTGTCCGATGGGCCATCTCGACCGCCATCAACAGCATCGATTCCCCCGCCCGCCAGCGTGAGCGTCGGGATCGGTACCTTACTCGCCAGAAGTACTTTGGCGAAAGCTTCAATACCACAAAGCAACTCCCAATGGAACAATCACAGCGGCCGCGGGAAATCACGCGAAGTTCTCTGGAAGAAGATGCGAGAGAGAGCAGCATGGCAACCACTACCGATTCAGAAAGGTTTTGGTCCAGGCAGAGAGGCTGGCAGGAGTCCGCAAAGGTTGGTCTAGGATTCATTGAACGCGCGCCTGTCCACGAGACGGTCAAGGAGAAGAAGGAACTGTGAGGTTAACAGAACCTCTATCGCTACCTACATAGTCATGAACACGCTTACGAACATTTATATCTATCGTCGCAGTATCTCATGCAAAATCTATTATGTCTAGATGGCTTTGCCACAGTGCGTGAATCGAAGGTTTGGAACAACCGTCCCAGATCGCAATTTCACCAAGGCGATGGATATCCTGCCCCAGGACATGGAACTACGCCTCACCGCCCTCATTCTTTTCTTTAGCATTCAGACCCAACGGGTCAGGTTGCGTCTCCTCCACCTTCCCCGTAGCACTATCACGAGACTTCTTCTTGAAGCTCCACCCACCAGACCATCCAAGCCAGCCTTCTTCCCACGGGCCACGCACAATATTTACCAAAAAAGCCATTCCGAGGCATCCCATGCTAAAGCTCCCGCTTGCTATCCACCCGTCATTGGAAAACAACGCCGCACCGACCGAAGTACCCGTAAGCTGACCCAAAAACGTCGAGATCATGATCGCCGTGTTGAGCCTGTTCCGACCCTTGGGCTCAACGGCAAAAATGGCATTTCGGTTGGCAATTTGCGTGGACTGCATCCCAAAATCGTTTAGCATGGCTTGGATGATAGGTCCCGCGAGGGTTATGGTGCCGGTATAGGTCCCTATACTGACTCCTATGAGTGCATAAAACACCCCGAGTAGGATGCTGAGGGCGGGGACGTAGCGGTCTATGAAGAAACGAGCATAGATGGGGATACATGTCATTGTTCCGACGCCGGTTAGGGACATTAGGCCTATCTTGACGGGGTCGAAGTGGTAGGGTGAACCTGCGAGGAGGAAGGTCACCGTCGTCCAGAAGTTTGTGAACGTTGCGCTGATGAAGAAGCTTGTTAGGCAGCCCTGTACCAGTACGGGGTGTTTGGTGAACATGACTACGATGGACCAGAGGAGTTTGAGGTAGTTGGATCTTTCGTTTGTGGCGGGATAGTCGGGCATGAACAGCCATAGACCGATGAAAATGCTATATTGTAGGCCTGTGGAGAGCCAGTATACATTCCGCCATGAAGTGTACTGCGTCATGACGCCTGAGAGGAGGCGAGCCAGGAGGATGCCCATGGCCAAAGACGAGACGACAATCGACATGGCTGTCGCACGACGCTTCGGAGGCGCCAGATCACCGACCAGCGGGAGCATGAGCTGCGGTGTCACCGTCGTCACGGCCGTGAGGAACTGAATGACCTGAAAGACGACGACGGAGCTGGTCAGACACAGGCCGATGCTCAGACATGACGTGCAGAAGACGAGCGCCAGTACAAACGGCCGCCGCTGCACCATGTCACCCAGCGGACAGAGTAGCAGCAGGCCGACGGCGTAGCCGGCCTGGGCCAGGGTCGGGATGTTGGCAACCTCCCTGTAGTCGACATTGAAGTCGCGGGCGAGGATGTTGAGTATGGGATGGTTATAGTACAGATTCGCGACGGTAAATGCTCCGGCGAGCCCAAACAGGATGTTCAACGCCAATGAGAACTTGGGCGGCTTGGACGCGTCCCAGCGCACGTTGGGCGGCGTCCAGAGCATAGTCCTCCATAGCCGCTTGATCTTCGGCTGTTTTTCGCCGTCAGTTGACATGGTGTTCGGTTATGACGTCTTGCCCTCAACGTCACGTTAAACCGACGCCGTTGAAGTTCATCTTGTGCGTGGCGAATCTGGCCCGCTCCCATCCGTGCGTGCCTCCCTGCATCCTCTCGCCTTGTCTATGTTGGTGGGAAAGCCACCGGCAACGTCGGAGAGATAACCAATCACGTGGCGCTCCTCCTATCTGTTCGGCCCTGGCTGAATGGAACTTTGGGCAGCTTACCCACACGAAGCTGTTCCTTCTCTCGCAGGCGAAACTTTTTTTTCAATCATTTCCCAATTCATCCCGTAGTCTTTTCCTTCCTCAGTGGCGAAATGGGCGTTTTTTCCATTTTACCGGATCATCTCTCCGTTATCGAGACTTGGCTTGTACGCCTCTTCGTGCGTAGCGAATCCCGCATCCATCCATCCTCCTCCACCTAATCGCTGTAGATTGTACTAGCGGCAATCACAATCGGCCCCTGGCTAATTATGCTCCTTTACGATTTTGGCCTGTATGCCTGGCGATCAGCGACATATGATCTTCCCGGAATAGGTGGTCGGACAAGGGGTAAGGGCCATCCCCGGCCGCCGAGTTTTGTGGAGCATTTTGATGGGAATAAAAGGTCGCTTGGCATTAGGAACGCTAATGGCTTCTTTGAGATGTGTGAGGGTGTTGATGACAAGGTTTCTTGACCCTGGTGCTCCGGGAAGCTAGTGTGACGATGATGTATAATGTGGTTCGATGGGGACCTAATATGGGCGTCACGGTATTGTGTTGACCGAAGGAATCTAAAAAGCGTCTGCGATGATACGACACATTGTTTAATCTACGAATCCTCTTTATTCATCACGCCAAGCCTCCCACACATCACCTGGGTAAGTGAATTTCAGACTACGACATCCCCTTTCAGATCAAGTAGTGGCGAACATTATGATAGCGCTGCAGTTGAGCCAGGCAATGACAGATTGGTCTTGTGAAAGGAATTCGAACGCTATATCTAGGATCCGCTGTGTCCAGCTGTATACATGTGCGAGACCACAGTCTGCTGAGGGAGTCTGCTGTACCCATCGTGCGCTATACCCCGACTTGACTATGTTGAGACAGCATGCAGTCACCATGGCTAGCAGTGTCATTGTGACATGATGGCCATGAAAACAATCTGCGTGCGAATCACACTTCGATGTTGTAAATCTTCACGAAATGAAGTCTGTTGCAAGAGCTGTATGCTTCTGCTTCATGGGATGAGTTCCAATCGCCGTGGTACAATGTGCTTGCAAGACAGCGTACATCGTGGAAAACGAACACTCGTCACATTTCCTCATCGCGCAGGGTATCGTGTGTAGAGATATGGTGTGCAAAATCAATCAGGCGTTGTGGTATTAATCTCAAAGCAAGATATCACATACCTGATGAGAGTTTCACACCAAATTCAAACTCTTGTGACGAATGAAACTCAATTAACGGTCCTGAATGCTGCCACATTGTCACATAGTCAAGCAGAAGATTTGTAGCATGCTGCCACGCCGTCACGCTGAGAGTACCGAACACTTGGAGCCACCTTCAACTGGCAGGATGCGCGACAGAACCTCTTCAGGAAGGGTCTCGGCGATGGATGATGAGAGGTAAGCTATACTGATTGGACTGAGAGACTGCATCGAAGTGTATCGGAAATTAAACTCTCCGGGCTCATAACCATCGGAGTGCGGGAGGAAGCTACTTACATCACTCCGATAATGGTAGATGGTGGGGCGGTGAACAGTGTGTGTTATGTCTCAACATTAATGACTGCGGATCTCGGTTCTCTTTTTCACCCCACCCGCTCTGCTAATTGCAGAGGGTGTTTATAAACGCTGGGTGCAAATTAGACCGGTGAGGGAAAGTCAGAGGGTGTCCAGCCTCCTCGCAGAGCGGGGGTGAAGTAGGTGGTATTGTAAGGGAGATGAAACAGAAGATTTTAAATGGCGTAAATCCCGATCTTGCGCATGTTGTTACCGAGTCGGTGTTGGCGACGGGGAATGGAAGGGTTGGATGTCTTTTGAGGGTGGAACCTAAGTCTGAACTTAAGGTTTGTGGTTTTTGGGTTTTTGGGGAGAAGCTTACTTTAGATATGTAGGTTATGTTTCAGGCGACATATGAGGCGCTCCTGGAGGTTTTGTTTGAGATGGCTGTTGAGAGTCTAGGGGTAGGACTGGGTTGGGGGAAAAGGGGGAGGGCATGTTGATTGGGTGGAAAGTGGTGGGACTCTGGGAATTTAACCCTACATTATTCAATGTCTCCACGAAGCTGGCAAGATAGGCTGGACGAACATGAATGGTTTCTCATCTATTACGACGATGTGCCATTTAAGAGGCAGCGGCCGGATTTTCGCGGGCGCGCATGCAATATTTAAGCGAACTCAATTTCATACTTTTGCGTTCGGTTCTCTGCGTCAGGAGCTCTACACATTGGAGCTAGGTCCTTACCCAATCGGCGCAGACTGTTACACTCGATGCGAGGGGATTTTTCTCCGGGACGCGGGCGCTATAAGTTAGTTACATAGCGAGTGCGCATCGAACTATTAGCCTCCGGATTCCAATCCTGCTGCATTAATTCTTCGCACCTCCCATTCCACTTGGTGCAAGAGAATTCCTCAATGGCAGTGGCCAGATGGTCGCGGATGATGGGTGGAAAGTCACAGCTGTGTCCTCTACTCGGATGAGATCAAGGCGCCATGTTCGTCCTCAGCAAAAATCACAAATCAAAAAGGTTAAGTTTTCACGGTTGCGTTCCAGTGTTTGCTGAAGTATGGCACATGGAAGGCAGGCTAGGTGGGCATTCGGTGTACAAAACGTCTGGTAACGCTTCAAAACCGAATCCATGTATTCATTCCTCCACTGTTTTCTAATGATCGGACTCTTGCGAGAGATACCACATTCATGCGCTTGAGCTTTACACTATTGAGCTGATGGCAAACACACTGTAAATGCTCACTGGAAAAGGAAATCCCCCATCTCGATAAACATTGTAATAGATCCCATTCATTATCCATTAGCATGAGAATACCCGCAAAAAGCTCAGTATTTGAAAAGACTCACTGCTAGCCCTCCTAGGTATGTCTAGATGAAAAAACCCCCCGCACATATCTAAGCTTCCACGTGATTGAGCCCGAAAAGATTTCTATCATAACGTAGAATCTGGGACATAAGATCAATACAGCCAAACATTTCTGTACCCTGCATGACACAGCATCATGCCGGGGGGTTAGCTGTGTAGGGCACTCTCAGACTTCCCCGCAGAGATTCTTGTAAGCATCTTCCAGCAGTTAGAAACCGACCAGGGCTCCTTGTACCATGTTACGCTCGTGTGCAAGCCTTTTAATGAAGTCGGCACAGAAGTTCTTTGGCGCAAAGCCACCAATGCTCTGTTCCAAGTAGACAGTCAGCAGAGCCTTGCTAAAAATTCCGACATCCCCATATGTATGATGGCAAAGGAAAAATTGATCACAGCCACTTAAGAGGTCTGCCGAATCCTCAGCTCCGTAGTGTTGCGGTAGGACATTATATCCCAGGTTAATGCAGAGACAATGCGCCGCCGGACCTATTCCACAAGCTAAGCGTGCTCGAACCCTATGAGGAAGATCCTTTCAAGAAACTACGAGCCGAATTAGTCGAGTGAAAAGTCGATTTAATCGAACAAAATCTATCGAGTAGTCTACAAGCACTTCACGTCTTTGACATGGAGTGGGTGGAGATTCTTTTCCCTCTTTTGCCAGAAAAATATCCTCAATTTGAGCAATTGTACATCCTAAATTTTCCTTCGCAGCATGAGTTAACGGCAGAAGATCTTGTGCACGTCTTGGCACAGTTTGAGCACCTCGTGAGTTTCACTATCAACTATGTCTCAAGCGGTGCCATGAGGCTTGATGCAAACTCGGCCCTTTCCATGATGATCAGTTGCCCAAAGCTCCGGACTCTGAAGCTGCCTAATTGCTTGGACGTAGCTATGCTCCAAGCCCCTAGTATGCTCAACCCAAACCTCTTTTCGAATGTCGAGTCTCCTGGGATGTGGCTCACAATGGATGTAATGCCGTTCGTTCCGAAGCCTTCACAACCTCGTGCTGGCGGTTTCAAACTCCCGCGCCGGCGTGCTCAGTTACCTCAGCTCCATAAAGCAGCTGCAAGGGCTGAAAATCGAGTTCCGCAGGTATGCCTTCTTCAACCGCGTGGACATCGACTCGTTGTGCGGCATGAAGTTGCTCAAACGTCTTGAACTGACAGAAGGCTACCAGACCACGTTGCTAATCATTCTCTTCGCGAGCCAACGGGAACTGATCGAGATATTCTCTTCTCTGCACCTCCTGCGGGTTTTGAGCATATGGTTAATCAACAACACGAGCCCGGCGGTTTTCAGGACTCGGTTTGGGAACAATCGCATGCTCAGATCATGTGCTATCTACCCTGACCTTGGCCTGAACTCACTGATAAACGAGCATGTCCCGCTTTGTCCCAGTCACGAAGATTTCTGTCTCGAGAACGCTAAGCCCAAAGGGACACTCTCATGGAAAGGCATATGCCCATCGTCATGAGAGTTTGGTTTGAACCGCACTCATTCCTGAAAGTTGATCCGCACTGTTCTCTGGCCGGCAAGACTGTTACGGACTTTCAGAAACGTACGGGACGGCGATACGGGATGAAGATGCAGCATATGTCCAAGTGGTTGAATTGAGCTCGAGGAGATGGAAGTTCTTCGAATATTGGCATGTTTGCACATCTTCCAGTACGTAGCATTCGTATGGCACGACTTTGACTCGTGTAACGGTCGAGGCTGAGGCAGGATAAAGAACTTGAAACTTTACAAGACTATTCCCCGAATTCATGCTTATGACATCGTAATAGTTCGTCCTTGCGTGGAATTGCGTATACTATCTCCAAGTACACTTCTTATGTTTGCGTTGTTAACCTTAAGCCTTGACTGCGTAGCATCCCAATGTGCCCTCGGCCCTCAAACAATTAGTGTCAGAGGGTTAGCCTCTGATGATGGAAGTGAAAACTAGATGAAGGATCAGTGTGTCAGGTTATTCGACCCTGACAAAACGTGTGTGTGCATGTTCGTCCACGTAGTTGTTGAGGTGATCAGGTGGTCAGGTGAAGTGCGGAATGTCACCCCATGTTGACCCAGGTCCAGCCGCATTCACCGCGACAACGTCAGCGAGCATGCACTGAGCATGAACAGGACTGTGCCTCGTACGAGGGGAAACTTCCTCCTAAGAGGTAAAAACCCTGGCAAGCCTCAACTTCTAAGACCTTCTGACAACCAGGCACTTGCCACGTAGTTGTAGGATGCAATACCACCGACAATTTGTATGTCCACAACGATATTCTCCGCCCCGGTCGAACGCCTTCGCCGTAATCGAGGAAGTCATTTCTTTGAGCTATCGCACTTTACTAAATAATACTATCGATGGTGTTTGGTTGATCAGCTCAAGACAAGTCCACTTCCAGGTGTGATTGGGGCCGGGAAGGCTTTCCTTCTATACCTTGTGTGAAGCTCGGTTTCTTCCGAGTTGTCTGTCAAGGATGGGCCTTCGCATATGCATTCAGATAGTTTGCCTTGCGTAGTGGTCATTCGTATTACCAAAATTGAGATCTAACGTTCGGGATTTTGATACTTAGGTTCATGTCTTGGCTTATGGAGGTGATGGATCGAACTCAGTAATGACGGTAGCTGGCAACCTTGTTTGAGATGCTTCCGAGGACGGCTAAATTCTATGTGCGGGAATGAGATGATTGTAATCCGTTGAGGAACGCGACGTCCCCTAAGAGCATACAAATATGATTTGTCAATACACTCACACTAACGTAGAGCAGGGTTGTTGAGAAGGTAAATAGGAATAAATTGTTGGATTCAAGCATCGCCGCTAGCGCGTATGCAGGGCACTTGCATAGCAAGTCAGCGATACCTCCTACACTACCGGCTGCACCCTAGGTTTTTCCCTCACAGAGTTTTTCCTCAGGGTCATGTCATATGTGACATGGTGAATACGCCCCGCTAGTGTACGACGTGACGTCACCGGCCCACCGGTACAGAATTTTTATTCTGGACGCCCCCTGATTGATATAGTGATTGATACTACCATACTGCAACTGGTATTTGACTCACATACGTCTACATCTTTCCTGTCCCTGATTCCGTCTATCGCTCCGTCCTCTTCGGTTCGCTGTGCACTCTCACCCACGAGAGCAAAATCTCAACATAAATGGTGGGGCTTTCAGGTCTAGATCCTAGGCATCAAGGGCCGGTCCAACCTTAGGGATTACAGAAAGTTACTGTTTGAGGTAAGCACGTGGTGGAAAGATTAGCGTCCTTAGCGCTTGGCAAAATCACGTGGCAAAAAAATATCTTCACGACTCATGTCACCACAAATAGACATATGATGTTCAAATCTTGCGTATATGTAGTGCTACAGAAATAGAACATCCAAGACATGGTTTGGAATGACAGTACTTCGTGATGTTTCTGTCAGACGCCTGCCGGAGGAGGTGGATAGGGCACCGGATATCTCACTGAGGATGTTTCCGCTGGGTCGTGGTCACGTCATAGGACGCTGTCACGGAATGCAGTTCGGGTCGTGCCGGAGTGTGGGGGCAGTCTTGATAAACAAGTCATCCCCACATCTCCCCTTTCCTATAGTCGTGGACATCGTAGTTACGGTATCATGCACTCTTATAAGCTCCTTCTCCTGGTTTCAGATAAAACGCGAAACATTTCCGCCTCTCCAACTTTAAATGCATGTTACTAGACTTAGGGCCACGTAGGAGCTTTGTAGGCTAGTGCGAACTTTACTTTTCTGAATTCGAATTTTCTTAGAAGGGAGGCCGGAAGAGCTGAACGGGAAATGATGTAATCAGGTTGGCCAGCCGGACAGTATATGCAGTGTGATGTCATGCTGCAACCAGGCGACTCATCACTCGTTTGGAGATTGTGCAGAAAGTTGATGTTTATGGATGATGTCAATGTTCATGAAAGGTATTCCTGCTATCGGAGGCTCCATAGGCTTCAATGAGCAGAACTCCGGTGATAGTTACGCAGAATTGCCCACAACTGAGCTTCTGCAGAGCAACCGCGCACTTCATGGCTGTGCATGCATGCAAGGCTGAACGAGGTTCAGGTGATTAAACGAACCCCGCACGCCATCCTTCTCCCCTCCGACACCTCCAATATGACAAAAGAGCATTCCGTTCACGGATGGATAAAGAAGTCTAAGCTGGCCATTCGTTCCTACCTGCATCCAGAGCCTAGTGATGCAGTCCCGGATACCGCTCAGCCTTCGACGCATGTGGTTCCTCAGACCGTTCAACCGTCTTTGAAGGATGCGAAAGATTTGGGTCAGCTGCGTGATCTGGTTCTCGAGAAACTCAATGAGGCAGAACGTAGGGTGCTATTATCGAAGCTGGACAGTGATGGCGATGGAACTGAGGACTTGGAAGTAATCATGGAGAATACGAAGGCACTCTCCAATAATGCGAAGCTTAAAGATAACAGAGCCCTCAATCTTATCAAAAAATTCCGAAGTTCGCTTGCCTGGCTTCACAACTACCGAGACTCAGGACAAGCGCTTGTCAGCATGCAACCCATGCCTGCTGCTGGGGTATGGGCCGGGATAAACGCACTGATCGTGGTGAGTAGTAATCAATTGCTTCTGTTGAACCTAAGTAATGTCCTGTTTCCAGATTGCGGTCCATCATAAGGCGCAGCAGGAGGCGCTTATCGATGTGCTTGAGGTCGTTGTATACACCTGCAGTTTCTTGAACGTGTATCATGAATGGTTCTGCAAGCTCGAGCCATCACAGCTGTCTAACGCGTTGGGCAACAGTCTCGTCGAGCTTTACGCCCAGGTCTATCGCATTGTGGCGAATGCCATTCTCGCGCAATCTGCGGGTTCTCTGGCGCGGCTTTGGATGGCAGTTCTGGGCGGCAACAAGTTCGCCGAGTTCAAGACACGCTGCGATGAATTGTCCAAGAGAGTGCGAGATGGCTTGATGGACTGTGAATACAACGAGACGAGCAAATGGAGGTTTGAATTGGCACAGCAGATTGACGATCTGGAAGCTCAGTTCAGGCGTGGGCTTCAGAAAGTTGAAGACAAGGTCGACGTGGCCAACCTCTCGCTGGATTTCTCAAACCTTAAGGTAGTGGACGGGGCAACGTACAACGCGAGCGACGGTTTTTGCCTAGACGGTACGCGCGTCAAGATCCTCGCGGATATTATGGACTGGGCGAAGGGTTCTGGCGACCCCAAGATCCTCTGGCTCAACGGCAAGGCCGGTACTGGAAAGTCGACGATCGCCCGTACCGTGGCTAGAAACCTCGACGGGGCTGATGTTGGAGGTGAAAAGTGCATCGTTGCCAGCTTTTTCTTCAAACGCAGCCAGGAAAACGAAAGAAACATCGCTTGCCTGGTTCCCACTCTGGCCAAGCAGCTAGCGCATAAGATGCCCAGTCTAAAGATCAGTATCGCAACTGCCCTCAGAGATGACGCGGAGCTTGCTGGCGCTCGTATGGAGTACCAGTTTGAAAAGCTTCTCCAACTTCCCTTTGAGTCAATTATGCAACAGTCCCGGAGGACTGAGCGAGTCATTCTTGTGATTGACTCTCTTGATGAATGCGGCAATGTCAAGGGCATTGAGAAGATCGTCCCACTTCTAGCCAATTTGACTAAGGTGAGCTCGGTTAACCTTCGAGTCATGATCACGACTCGGCCAGACCGCACCACAAGGGGCTTATTCAACAAAATGGATCCTCAACTACGTATGATGATGGACCTGGATGGCATGCAAGAAGAATCGATTGAAAACGACCTTCGTGTATTCTTCAATGTCGAGCTGGCCCAAATCCGTGACAAATCAAAGAGCCAAGGATTTGACGATCTCGGCGATAGCTGGCCCGGTGAGAGCAACTTCGAGGCACTAGTTCAACGATCCAAGCCGGTGTTCATTGTGGCTTCGACGATCTGCAAATTTATCGACGATACGAACCCTCACAGGCGTCTGCAGGAAATGCTAAACCAGCGCCCCCAAAAATTCTCATCGCACATGGAACAGACATATCTGCCTATCCTGCACTATGCCAGCTTGGACACCCACGGCAAAAAACACCCTGACAGGATGCAACAGTTCAGTAATATCGTTAAGCCACTCATCCTCCTGGAGCAACCGCTTTCTGCCAACTCTCTTGCGGAACTACTGAAGTGCTCTCTAAATGACATCAGGGAGGTTCTAGACCCGCTCCGTTCGGTTCTTCATGTGCCCGCCGAAAACTCCGACCCCATCATTCCCTACCATCTGTCGTTTCGGGAATTTCTGGTAGATCTGGACGGCGAGGCCCGGGCCCAATTTGGGATCGATGAAGAAGAAACCCACCGGCTGCTGCTCGACAAGTGCCTGGACCTCCTTCGCGGTATCTTTACTGATCGCGGAATGTCCGGGGGCGCCATTGAGGGCGGTATGTGTGGTCCAATGTGTCCCGGAACTTCGCCATACCGCATCAGCCGGGAAACGATCAGAGAGCACATATCGGAAGCAGTCGAGTATGCAGCGCGCTACTGGCCCAGCCATCTAATTCAATCAAACCCAGGCTCTAAAGAGCTTGAGAACTTGGATGGCTTCCTGATGACGCATTTCCTGCATTGGATTGAGACCATGAGCTGGATGGGTGAAGTGCACGAAGTATGTGGCATCTTAAACCAGGTTCTGACACACGCTTTCTCGGTATGTTAAGCTCTGCACATGCTTTAGCGTACAGGAGAGCTGATGTTTAAACAGAAACACCAAACCCATGACTTGAAAGTTTTCTTGGACGATGCCAAGCAGTGGATCCGGGCTTTTGCAAACGCCATTAACATCTTACCGCTTCAAACATACTTGTATGCATTGATCGGCTCACCATCCAATAGCGTCTTGAGAGCCCGTTTCAAACACGTAATTGAACGTTCTACGGACATTTGCGTCACACCCAATGAGGGCTGGAATGTTCTCGCTCTGTCGCCACCATTTATCGCTGGTATCTCCAGCGTGGCTATATCGGAAGCAGGGAACACAGTCGCAGCAAGCTTGGACAATGGCTACGTTTGCCTGTGGGACGTTGACCTCGATACCTCTGAAGACCTATACTGTGTCGACGAAGATGAAGACCACATTCAAAAACTATTCTTCACGCCGAGTGGAGACGAGTTGGTATCGATCTCCTCCGACTGTGTACGAATGATAAACGTCAAGACAAAGTCTGAACAAGTCCTGTTTGGGAAGAGAACCCATCCAGACTCGATCGTTGGTATCACGCAGAATCTACAACTTGTTGCCTTGGAGTCAGAAGACCATATTGTACTCCATGACGTGAAGACCAACGAGGAGAGCTTTCGGATTAGTCAAAATGTCGGGCAGCACTCTCCAGTCATCTTTTCGCCCGATGGTGGGATGCTGGCCTTTACATCGTCCGATTATTCGGTGAGAGTCTGGTCTACACAATCGAGAGAGAAGATGTCTGTACTACCAGGCGGTTCGAGCCATGTACAATGTCTTGCTTTTTCACCGGACGGAAGCCGTCTAGCCTCCGGGGACGAAGATGGCACAGTACGCGTATGGGATACAAACACTTGGTCACAAACTGAAATGCGTGAGCTCCGCGGAAGTCCTTCACAACTGGCGTTCACACCAAGGGGAGAGGGTTTGGTCGTATCATTTGTGAAGGAAACTGGTTATGACCTGTTGGCCATGGGCGAGAGTGAATGGTTTAACTGTGATGTGCGCCGTACGATTAGTGCTATTGCATCCTCGTCAGGCAGTAACAAGATGGTGATCGGACAGTATGATGGCCAATTGGTAATACACGACTTGAGCGATGAATTGACTCGCCTTCAGTCCCAGGCATTTCTTTCAGAGATAACCGCCATGACGGCTTTAGCCGACGGCCATACTATCGCTATCGGAACGAAGGGAGTGTCGCTGCAATTGCTTGACATCGAGAAAGTACCCCATCAAGGAAGGGTGCTCGAGGGCCACACTGATAGTGTGACCGTCATGAAGCTTTCGCCTGATGGACGAAAGCTGGCCACGGGTTCTGATGATAAATCTGTGCGTCTTTGGGATACAGACCAAGGAGTGCAAGTGTCGGTGATGGTGGGCCACTCTTCGTGCGTAACTGCTCTAGCATTCTCTCCAGACGGTGACAGAATAGCGTCAGGGTCGGACGATCGCACCGTGCGAGTCTGGAATGCAAAAACAGGAAATCAACAGTCCATATTCACTGAGCACCTTGCAGCGCCGAGAACAGTCACATTTTCACCAGATGGATCAACGGTTGTATCTGGTGGTAAAGATGGCAGTGCGAGGCTTTGGAGTGCAAAGGATGGAAATCATATATCAAGCTCTACACGAGACGATGCAATTGCAACATGCAACGAGGATGTTAACTTTGACGAGGACCCCTTTACACGGGTTGACAAAAACGTCTTTTCAGAGGATGGATGCAGTGTTGCAACTTTAAGCTCTGGCTCAGATCAGAACCATGCCGTTCGGGTCTGGGATGCCCGCACTGGTGACTTAAAGTCCATCATCCTGGGACTGATGTTCCCCCCTGCTGTTAGCTTTTCACCGGCAGGAAAAGTCGTAGTAGCAGGGCAATGGACGAGAACTGCATGGAGGTGGAGAGCGAAGATCGAAACGCTTGATTTTGATCTTTACTGGCCAAATGGCCAGGCTGTTGTTCGTGCGCCATTCTCCGAAAATCACGTGGAGGACGGCCAGAACGTAGAACCTTCCGTAGGGCAGTGGTTCGAAGCACATTACCCTGAATTTCCAGTCTATAAGCCGAATTTTTGCACAACCTTCCCTCCCTGGAATATTCGGAAAAACTGGGCTTCTTACGGGGGTTGTGACGTGTTCCCCAGCTCATACCCCGTAATACCATACCATGCCTTCTGGGAGGATAGCATAGTATTCGGGGCTCATGTGGACAAATTGACCGTCATAAGGTTCAAAAGCGAGTGGCTTGCCAAAGTAAGAGAGCTTCAGCAATATTGTTACTGTGCGGAAAGATGGATTAAGGACCCTCCATTTCGGCCACTCCCGGACAACGATAGTGACGCTGAGGAGGGTCCTTCAGAAACGACCTCTTCAGAGGAAGAAGGCCCTCCAGAAGTAAGCCAGTCAAATGGAGATTCTTCAACAGAGGACAGATGAACGAAAAGCCATCTGTGCGAGGGTCAGGTTGTTATGAGATGAGCATGTACTGTTGTTGAACAATGGTAAACTACATGTACGTATGGAAACATCCAGCTCCACTGATGGGCTTTATGATTTTGATTGAAATCGTACACGAGAACAACGCCGTCCATCTCCCTCACAAAGCCACTTACGTCCCTCCGCAATTGGAGTGGGAAACGTCTGACAAGGCTTATCTGATTCCAGCTCTTGAGAACTTCTTTTGCGCCTGGCGGAATGGAAGGAGGCACGAAAACCTATTGCAGCAAGGTTGGAAGGCGGAGGCTGATAGTTCGATGCGCACTCGTGATGCAACTAACTCTCGGTGCCAGCACCTCGGAAAAGAATTCCCTTGCTTCGGGTGCGGCAGTCTGCGTCGTCTGGGCAAGGATCTTGTTTGCGTTATGGGTGGGCGATATCGCACATTGAACGGCGCGAAGTCCTGGCATGGTGAGGGCGAGCATTGTCGCAGCAACATAAGACCAGGATATGATTTCTGTTACTCGACGCTTGGTAACATTCAATGCTCAGCATCAGCGCAACGATTGGTGTGGAAGGAGCCGGGGACCACGCTGCATACGTTGCAGAGGGGGCGAAGGTGGATTACGACTGTTTGTCGTAGATCGTAGATGATGAATGGAGCGTTATGTTGTGGACAAATGTATGCTTCGACTTCATGGACAGCAGCATCGCACAGATTGACCCTTTTGCCTCGGATGCTTCTAATACACACACAAATCGTTGTGACTTCCATCTAACTTCCTTAAGATGTGTCAAGAACTCTCTATGCGAAAAGATAATCAGGCTATTGACTCTTCCTCTGGCTTGCTTTTACCAACTGGCCCATTCTCGAGGTCTAGAGGCCAAGCATGGGCTGCATGATGGTGGCAATGCCGTATGATGAGAGAATGGGTCACGATTTGGCCTTTTAAGTGGACCTTTTCACCAGAGATCGTCTTGGAACAATGTCACGATTCGTGATCCAACGGTGCACTCTTAATCCCAGGCTCAATATCAAGCACATTTACTTTTCCATAGCCATATGTCCATCGTATCTTGTGGGCTCTTGACAGCATGTGCTGATGATATCCTGGACTCAGCCGTATTAGTTAATTTTCTCAACAGCATAATGTTTTTCAGCTGCTGTGACGCGTCGATCGCATCTGCACCCTCTAAGCAACCCTCCACTCCTGTTCAACACCAATGTCGTTCATTATTCCATAATGATATGTTCGTCATTTCGCGTCAATTTAAGACGACATATGATAATGATATCATCTGGGCAATCATATCTTCGTTATATGCTGGGAATATGCTGGAGATATGATGCGTGGCTGGCCGTGTAACATCAACACTTCTCCCTAGAAAGAAACAAAAACCACAGACCTTAAGTTCGAACTTAGGTTCCATCCTCAGAAGACATCCAAACTTCCCCTTCCCCATCGCAAGCACGGACGCGGTAACAACATGCGCAGGATCAGTATCCACCCCACCTAAAACCGTTCACTTCATCTTTCTCACAACCTCACACCAACGAGTCAGCGCCTACCTGTGCGAACTTTCTAACTTCCCTCGTAGGCCTAATCTGTCCCCAGCGATCAAAGAACTCCACAGGGCTTAGGGACGCGGTGGGTGGGGAATCTGTAAGATGATCGGAGGGGGACGTTGTGGGCCGGCGCAGGGCGAGAGGTAAAATCACGTTCTCAACCCCATATTAATATAATCTAATGGAGCTAGCCAATATCATTAACAACATATCCGCGCCATCATTTGGTATGAGTTGATCCGAGTCAGGTTCGATTCCACCTCAACCTCTCAGATGATGTAAAACTTCTGGTGTGAGATTGACTGGTAGAGGTGCTCTGATGATCTCAAAATTCTGACATGAGAAACCATGAGCTGTCATATACAAAGTCGACTTCCTCGAGCGTGCTGAAGAAAAGATTGAATACCCAGTGTCGTCCTTGGTTTCAGGAAAGACACAGGACACTCCCGCTGTTCCATTGTAATATCTTGTGCTGTGGGTCATGCAGAAGCTTCACACACTAGCGTGAACCTTAATTTTCTGAATTCACGAATTGTCCTGAGAAGGGAGGCCGGAAGAGCTGAGTGGATGATGATGTGATCAGGTTGTTCAGCCGCACAGTATCTGCAGTGTGATATCACGCTGCAGCCAGGCGACTCATCATGTCAGAAGGATGTGGCACCCACCATGACCAGGACCTTAGCCAAAAGTCGAAACTTCTCAGGGTTTTTACTCCTATAGAGGAAGTTTCTCATGAGACGGGCCATTGTCTCGTTCATGCTTAAGGGCATGGCTTGCTGACGTTGTCCTGGCGAATGAGATTAGACTGAGGTAGTGTGGAGACGGTTACGAACCTCACCTCACACAGAGATAGACATCGACATTCACCTTTTGGTCAGAGTTGAGTGCACAAATTTGTCTTTGATTTACGTTCCGCTTTAGCCCTCGGAGGTTCACCCCTTCGACAATATCAACATGCAGATTCACATTGTATTGAATTCACCCCGTAGCAAGGATCCCTGGTCCATTTCGAATTGTTCATAGATTTTCACGAAAATTTCCGCAGGAAGCTCAGAGGGTACATATGCAACAAGGGGGGGTGTATCGTTGAAAATTGCCCGAAGCTGCAGTGTGGATATGTGGGCAGGCACTATGTGCGGAGGATAGTGTTAAAAGGTTATGGTGACTGCCCCGGGATGCCGTCAAGTCTGGCAGGAATGATGTTGTGGCGATGCAAGGTATCTACTTCGCTTGTTCGACAAACAAACGGAGACAAAGTTTGTCTGTTCTTCCGGGTTTCCCTATACAGGTGGATAGCCCCCCGAGAATGAAATCTACGGTTCCTACCTCACGTTCTATCAGATAGCACTCGAGTTTGGGAATTGTCAGACGCCGGCCCAAGGTAAATAGGGCACAAGACTTTTGAAGATGTTTTTCTTGGGGCGCGGCCACTTCACAGGACGTCATCACGGCGAGTGTGGTTCGGTTCGGGTGGTACCGGAACGTTGGGGCAGTCTTGGCAAAGCCATCTCCCCTAGTTGAAGGATATGTCACGTGATGACCATGAACATTGTCCCCTCATGTATACAGTATAGGTAACTATACATACATTGGCGTCTCGGTGTACTCACACTATCAGTTCGTCCCCTTTAACCCCCCTTCACTTCCTCTTTTCCAAGGACACGCAGATGTAAATAAGGAACTGCTGGAAATTCGGAGAGCGACCTTGTGATCTGGGACGAGGGTTGATATGATCGGGCCCGGGATCGAAAAAGAGACCGGAAGGTATACCAATGACGGCAGTTCGGAAGATGCAGTGTGGAGAACTGGAAGGACCAGTGTGCGGAGGAGATGACTTTGTGCGCGGAATGTGTTTGAGGTTATATGCTTTGGAAATCCAGCCGGATGTTTGATAGTGTGCGTGAGTACCTTCCTTATTCACACCCCTGCCCCACATTCCCACCCAGCCGAATTGGAATCCTCCACGTTGACCCGCCACGTCATCTAACCTCCCAATTTGCGTCTTGAGGTGCTGACGCACACTTGAAATCTTTCAGTCTCTTCCATAAATAGACACGCGTGCAAGTTTGAGCTGGACTCGCAAAAGCTGCCGTGTAGCCAGCAGCGCCTATTGGTCGCAAAGCTTGATTTCACGCACTGTATCTGACTGGGAACACAATCGTATGTGGCCTCCCATTAAGTCCGTCATGGTTTAGAACTGAGCAAACTAAGTCTTTGGCAGAAAAGGAGGTTCGAAATGATATATTAAAGCGAGTAAGCTATCGTCCATATTCATTCTCCCACAGTGAAGCCGTTCCCATTTGTCTGATCCAAAGCAGCAGATGAAGCCGAGCAAAAGAAAGACATGGGACGCAAACACGGGCCATCATTCGCAAAGGAACTGGCAAACAACTACAAATCATACCCCCTTTACTCTGCAGTCAAAATGCCATACTGGCCGCCTGGAAACGCGCCAACGACCTTGACATCGCGAATGGCCGTGTTATCGATGAGCGTAGCTTCTTCAACGACGTCGTCTGATCCAGTCCCGGTCTGGTAGCAGGTCGAAAAACCCCACGAGTAAACTTTTCCATTGTCGGTGATTGCAAACGAGGTTTCACTATTGGCAGCAACAGATACGACTTTTCCGGTGATGGCGGTGACTTTGGTGGGCCTCTTGACCATGCGCGGGAGGCCAGTTTCGGATTTGACAACCACCTTGGGGGAGGGTAACTCTTTGATCTGCGCCATGGAGATACCCAGCTGGCCATTGTCGACCTTGCCCCAGGTGTAACAGTCGCCATCAGAGCTAGCTGCAATGGAGTGATGGCTGCCGCCATCGATGCTGACGATCTTGACACCCATGTCGATGAACGCCGCAATAGGCTTGGCGGGCGCAATGGCCGCATCGTCCTCGCCGGCTCCCTCAGGCTGGCCGGTTGCACCGACGCTATTGAGACCCCAGCTTTCCACGACTCCCGTTTTGGTGATGGCGAAGCTATGATAAGCGCCCGAGGCAAGAGCAATGACGCCGTTCTTAGATCCCTTGGGTAAGCCAAACTGACGTGGCCTGAGCAACTCATCGTGGGACTGGACTGAGCGGCCATCCACCAGACGACGCCCCAGTTGACACGTGTCACCAGTGCCCCAGGCCCAGGTCGCGCCGGAAGAGTCAAGGGCTAGACAATGGTCGGCACCGGCGGCAATCTGGGTGACCTTCTTCAGATTAGGGATCAGTACAGGGCGATTGGCCTGCGCCATTCCGGGCAGAAACGACTTGTCACCGGCCTTGTTGCGGAAGGTGCCCCAGCCGTAGACGAGGCCATCGTCTGTCAAGGCGAGGCTGCACGAGTCGCTGGCCGCTACCTGGGCCCAACGCGTGCCCTCTGAGACCTGCGTGCCCGAGAAGTCAACTTCGCCCGGCACAGACTCGTGCGGGTTGAGGCCATTATCGGCGTTGTCGTCGTCGGAGTCGCTATCATCATTCTTATCCATATCCCTTAATCCGCCGGCCCACGTTGTGTCGCGGCCAAGGGCGCCAGTGTCATTGATGCCCCAAGAGAGGATCCTATTATCGGCAGTCAGTGCGAGAACGTGCATGCCCCCGGCCGCAATCTGCACCACGCCAACCTTGGTCTGATCAAGATTAGGATTGAGACGCGGACGCTTGACGTCCACAGCGTTCTTAGCGGTGCCCAGCCCGAGTTCTCCAGCCGTGCCTTCACCGAAGACATAGACCTTGAGACGATGCGTCGGCGGCTCATTAATGGTCGGGCCTTTGACAAGCGGTTTGACCTTGGCGGCTGGCTTGGTTTTGGGCGCAGCCTTTTCCTTGGGGGCGGGTTTGGCCTTTGAAGCAGCTTTGGCCGTCTTTGGAGCGGCTTTTGCAGCAGCTTTGGCCTTTTTGCGCGGTGCAGGCTCCTCTTCTTCAGATTCAGATGACTCCTCCGATTCCTCGGGTTCAACCTTTCGCTTGCGCTTGCCCGTCGCGGGCTTCAGGGTCCTAGCACTCTGGAGAGCGCCTTTCCTGGCAGGTGGAGGCTTGGAGTCCCTGGTGGCTTTTGGCGCGGCTGATGCGGTGGCCTTTGCGGCTACCTTGGTGGCTTCAGTCGCTGCAGCTGCGCGAATCAGTATTCATGTCAGCCTCAGTTCCAAAACGCGTACCTTTGGTAACAAGCGCTTCATGCTCATCAGGCACAGCCTTCTTTGCAGCAGCTGCAGGGTATTAGTGGAACGCTGGAGCTTGAAAAGGCGCGTAAAACTTACCGGCACGCGTGGGCCGGACTTTGGCCTTTGCATTGGCATCCACGGTGGTGGTAGCAGCAGCTTTCTTGGGAGGCATTTTGAGAAAAGAGTGGTGTAGAGGATATGATGTTGGAGAATGCATGAGCGGGAAGGTTGGGCTGGGCAAAATTTGGACCTGGCTGTTACTGCGCGTCTCACGGGACAGGCCGCACATTCCCCCAACAACAACAACAACACGGGCAACCAATCACCTCGCGCAGCCACATACTCATTCTTTCTTTGTAACGCTTGACGTGGTGTGATATTCCGGAGGCAGATGCACCAAGCACCTCATTGGAAACACTCCATTGAAAGGCGGCTCGTCGCATTCTTCTCATTGCCTACGCGCGCCCAGTGCTGCCAAGGCTCTTGGCTATGTCTACAGAGTCTGTCGCTTATCTGACTCGAGGTGGGCCCACAACACCTGACCAATGAGATGACGCTCGGCAGCGCACATAGATCTTACATGGTCACATCATCAATCTTTCGCCTCAGCTATCTGCACAGTGATTTCCCATGTTTCACCCAGCCTCTGCCTGATCAAGCTTGTGATCCTCTGCCTCAATCGTGCCCACTCATCTGCAGTATCATGTCCACAAGCCAAGCATTGCAGTTTCAGATTCGCCATGCAAAGGCCATAGTGAACCTGCCACATTTTGACCTCTTCCACCTTGGTCACGCTGCCAGTTCGCTCAATGTCGCTAATGATATCCTGCACAGCTAGTCTGTCGTGCTTTCGAGGGCGGTACGACATCAACAACATCGACGCCAGCATCGAGCCTAAACGCACACCAAAGGCAATCATCAAGCCTGCCACAATGAATGAGAGCAGCAAATCATAGGTTTTGTAGTGAGCTCCGCTAAGGCTGGGAAGAAAGAGCAGTAGGACCGAGCATGAAAGGGTGAGCACATGTGAAGGATTATTCACAATGCGGCTCCAGGATGCAATCCGCTCAAGGCGCATGGCACGTCCTATGCGCGCATGGTTCTGAAGCAGGACGGCAGAGACGATAGTGCTTAGCATAGCTAGCAGTGTATCTGTGCTGACAACGGCAGTCGTGACTTGCCGGTGAGAGTGTGGCGAATGGGATTGGTGTTGGCCCAAGTTCTCCAGCGAGTGCTTGGTGCCATGAGATATGATGTCGAGGCCCATGAAACCAATGAAAACGGCCAAAGCGAAGCCCGCAAGCACATCAGCGCGCTCAAGGCCAAAGGGGTGCTTGATCGAACTCCTCTTCCACACTTCAAAATTGCCCATGACGTCGACGGCTACGCACACCGAGGCTCCCGCCGCGTCAAACAACAAAAGCCTAGACAATGCTGTCATGGCAAGAGATGATCGACCAGAGTACTGGACAAACGAAGCAATGAGGAAATGACAAACGCACCAGACCAGTCGCACTGTCTGGGATGGAGTCAGACTCCGCCAAGCCTCGCTGCGCGTGGGCACGGGTAGAGATTGCGGAACGGTCAACGGGCTTTTCACAGGCGGTGGCCGCACAATAGCATCCATGTGGGAGACATGGATTGAGGAATGGCGGTACTTGTGTCCCTTTCGACGTTCCAATGCTTCATGGGACACTTTGCCCTTCAGACTGCTGCCAACAGTGTATTGTTGGGGAACAAAATTGAACGGATTCCTGACAGGAGCATCTTGACCATTACTTGTTGAGCTGGATGACGTGGCAGGGCGAAGATTCCCAGACGAATTGCTGCTGCGCTCGGGCATCGACACATGCGTGAGACCAGCGTGGACATCATAGTCTAGGGAAGTCTGGATGGTTGGAGTGGGAGAAACATCGAAAGCATAGCTTGGCTTCTCCAGCGGCGGAGATTCCGATCGCGAGGGCGAAGAGGCCATTGTGCTCTCGCCCTCTCGCCCTCCACGATTGAGGTGACGTCTCTCGGTGAAACCGCGGGGGCATGTGAAACGTCGCGGATGAAAGCGGGAAGTGGGGCTGCCGTTGGAGCTAGCCAACGTTGACAAGGTTTGACAGGGGGCGTAAATCCTAGTACCCACTTAACCAACGGGTTCGTTCTCCGTCATGGAGGACGCTGCGGTCGCAGCTACGCCGCGTGACGGCAGACGACAGACGCTTTCATCTCCAGCAAAATCGGAACATGAGCCTGAGGTTTCTTCTCCTGCAAAGGTGGGTCGGAAGCGGGGACTCTCCGGCTCTCTTATTCAGAAACTGAACCATCTTCGCGGTGAGCATGGTCGGTTGGCAAGCGATGCAGATGTACAGAAGAACCTCATGCACGTTAAAAGCATCGACGATGATGCGCCGGCAACATCTCCAATTTCGCCTCAGGCTGAGTTGGACGATCGAAGACCAGCGCTTGTGCAGTCCAGGAAGAGTTCTCTGCGGAAGACAGCAATCATGGCTGGCCGCAAGATTGTAGCCGAGGGCAGAGAGCGGAGGAATAGCCTTTCAACTAAGAGTCTGCTTGGGCGATTGCCACTGCAACAGCCTCGCCAAGTGGATGTTGGCCCGTCAAAGCAAGAGGACAAATCGACTCTCAACGCATTACGGATAAATCTTGAAGAACAGCGCGTGCTGTCCGAGACCAACAGTGTCCCCAAAGTGTCAATGGCCAACGTGCTGGGTAGCCCCTTGGAGATTGCATCTCCAACCAGTTACGCTTCAACAACTGACGACGACGATGCATCCACAACCGACGTTTCCTCAGCAACTAAGGCCCCGCCAGCAAGGTCGTATTTTCCGCCCATTGTAACGACTCATAAACCCGCTTCTCCTACCCACCCTCCTCGCTCCCCGCTGAGCCACGCTGTCAGCAACTCATCACTTTATACGCCGTCAGGATCAATCCACTTGACACGTCACGACTACAGCGAGACAGAGTACTGGGGGTGGGTGATTCTGGTTGTTACTTGGATCACTTTCACGGTCGGCATGGGCTCGTGTCTGGGCATTTGGAGCTGGGCGTGGGATGTGGGAGAGACGCCCTACGCACCGCCCGAGCTGGAGGACGATCCTACACTGCCGATAGTTGGCTACTATCCCGCACTGATGGTTTTGACGGGCGTTGTGGTCTGGGTTTGGGTCACGGTGGCTTGGGTGGGTATGAAGTACTTTCGGCATGCCAAGATCGAAGTTTAAGCCAATCAGAGGTCCGTCCTGCACAACCCTCGGCATGACGTATTCCGGCCAAAACACCCACCACTCATCTCGATGTGTGTTTACACCAGCAACAAATGTCAACTCCCCTCGAAATCGCAAAACTGCTTGTGCCGCAGATCCCTAACTTGACCGTTGCGGCTATCAATCACTCCCTGGGCCGTAACCAGACATCATCCAAATGGACACTTCGCATGACTATTGGCGTAGAAATACTCCGGAAAATGGTACGCAACGCAGACACGAGCAAGAGCCTGGCTGCAACGCAGGCGGTCACTCTACGCGATTCGGGAATACCAAGCAACGTCTGGGTTGCAAAGGACACATTTCCCGTTCCTGAGACCAATAACCTGTGCGAAGCCACCTACGACGCCATTCAGGCTTTGAAAACCACTCCAGAGGAGCTGAAACTCAGCCAAACACCCAACCTTAAACCAGTCCAAGTAGAATGGACGACACCGTCTTGGACCGGCAAACCTCTGCCTGAAGGATTCAGCGAAAGTGACAAATTCGCCAAGCTTCACAACACACCAGAACCTATGGTAATCCTCTATTTCCACGGCGGCGCATACTACCTCTGTGATCCATGTACCCACCGAGGCTTCGTAGCAAAGCTCGCCTCGCCATCAAACGCAATCGTATGTAGCGTACGCTATCGTCTTGCGCCGCAGTCTGCTTTCCCCGAACAACTTCTCGATGCTCTACTAGCCTACCTAACCCTTTTACACCCTCCTAAAGGGTCCCTTCACGACGCCATCCCACCCTCAAGGATCGTCTTCGCAGGCGACAGCGCGGGCGGGAATCTCGTCTTCGCCCTCCTACAGCTCCTCCTCCAGTTCCAACGCACAGGTACAAAAGTCCGCTTCGGCGAAGGCGAAGGCTCACCAATCCCCCTCCCCGCAGGCGCAAGTGCCAATTCAGGCTGGTTTGACATTGCGCGCGCCCTTCCCTCTGGAGCCAGAAACGCAGACTGGGATTTCCTACCCCTGCCCAACCACGACGGGGATATCAACTCAAGACCCTCCCAACCTAACGAGGAAGAGCGGCCCGGTAAAGCTCAAATCTGGCCTACCAACCCCCCACGAGGGGATTTATTCTGCGATTTGGAACTACTCGACCACCCCCTCGTCTCCCCCACAGCGGCAGCGGACTGGAAGGGCGCCCCACCAATGTACCACTGCGTGGGAGAGGAGATGTTGGAAGATGATATCAGGACCCTTGCGAAGCGAGCCGCTGAGCAGGGCGTAGCAGTTCAACTAGATGCGTTTGAGGCTATGCCGCATTGTTTCGCACTGACGGCTCCGGATGGGACGCCGTTGGCGAATGTGTGTATGGATTCTTGGGCGAGGTTTTGTGCTCGGCCAGGACATGAGGGATGTAGGGGTCGGTTTTGGGATGTTAAGTCTAGGTCCAAGGAGTTTGATGTAGCTACGTGTACGGATCTGACGGTTGAGAAGGCGAGGAAGTACATGAATGAGGTTAAGGTGAGGAGGATTAAGGCGTTTAGGGAGGGTAGGACTAGTGGGATGGGGTTGTAGGATTTCTGGGACTACAATTTTTCCGGCTACGAACAAAGGGCTGGTGTTACAACGAAAGGACGAACCGGCTTATTCTTCGGAGGCTGCAGCCTTCTTGCCGCGCGGGAGACGCTTGGGAACTTCAGCCCCCTCAGCCACGGCTTTCTTGGGCCGGCCTCGAGCCTTCTTGACCGGCGCGGCTTCGGCTTCGTCATTGGCTGGCTCGGCCTTGGGCTTGCGTCCAGCGGGAGCTTTGCGTTGCTTCTTGGTCGGGTTTTCATTTTCTTCTTCGCCATCAGCGCTCGAGGCGCGTTTGCCTTTGGCTTTGTCCTCCGGAGCGTCTTCAGCAGCAGGCGACGCTTCTTCTTTGGCAGGTAGCTCCGGTTCTGAGGTGGCTGCCTGTTTAGCTGCTCCCTCCTTCGTAGGCACTTCCTCCTCGCTGGAAGCCTTCCCGTCCTCGACAGCTTTCTCTTCCACAACGACCTTCTTAGGGCGACCCTTCTTCTTAGCTGGAGCGGCGGCTTTCTCTTCGCTACTGGCGTTCTCGGCAACAGCCTTCTTGGGACGGCCACCCTTTTTAGCCGGAGCCTTGGGCTCTTCCTGCTGTTCTTCGTTCTCGTCATCGCTGGTGTCTTTGTTAGCCGCCTTCTTTCCGCGTCCCGTCTTGGTAGCCGGCTTGGCCTCTTCTTCGTCATCCGCAGCAGGTGCAGCCGGTGCAGCCTTCTGGCCGCGGACCTTCTTGACGGGCATGACTTCCTCCTCTTCGTCACTGCTAGTGGTCTTCTTTTTAGCGCGCGCCTTCTTAGCCTTAGGCCTGGCCGGCTCCGAAGCTCCCTCACCGTCATCGTCGTTGGCGCGTTTCTTGGGAACGGCCTTTTTCTTCTTCGGCTGACCCTCTTCCTCGTCACCCTCTTCAGCGTCCTTGTACCTTTGTCAGCAATGTAGCACAAGACTCGGCCCAACCACGTACGGTTGCTTTCTTGCTCTTCTTAAGGAACATGCCACGGTTTTTCTGCCCATCAAACGGCGTGTTCAACTCCACGTCCTTCGCACATTAGCCATGGCCCAATCCTTCAGTAATACTAACTCCTTTCCAATCTTCGTTATCCACATGCCCCTGTTCAAACGCGCGTTTGACCTTCTCTTTCGCATCATCAGGCAGCTCATCGTAACCATCCACGAGATCCATGTTGCCCTCCGAGGCCTCCTTCCAATGATGGATAATCTCGGGCGTCACACAACCCCAGTGCCTGAACTTCCAGCTCTGCTTATCCTTGAACGTAATCATGACTCCATGGCGCATCTCGCCTTTCGTAATCTTAACCTTTTCATCTTTGCATTTCGTCGCGCTGCACACAGCGCGGTTATTCGGCGAGACCTCTATCACAACATCGTCAGCGCGATTCAAATGACAGGTGTCCCGTGCGCGCGCGACTCACCAATACGATAAGACATTGTCGCAGGCCCAAGGTGGGTGTTTATCTTACGCGTCGTGTCGAATGTGGGGAAGAAGAAGAGTCAAAGCGCGACGGCTAGACTTGATTGGGAAGGAGTTGATAACGCTACGTCCGCGGGCCGTTCCGGCAAGGCAGACGACGTTGGAAAAGTCACATGAAGGTTCAAAGCCTAGGAAATTTCAAACATGGCCCTCAGTGGATGGGGTGCGTTTCTTGTTGTCTTGCTGGTGTTGGCTGTGTTTGCCGGGGCGGGTTATGTTGTGTACGGGTTTCTTTGTCTTCGAGATCAACGGGACGGTGCTGATTGAGACAGATACGCCCATCTCCGCGCGCGCCGGCTGGGTCTCCCGCCGCCGAGCTTCAATCCGTTTAAGCAACAGCGCGGCGGGTCGACGTATCGTCCTCCGGCTCCCGCGCCCGGGGGAATCCAGGGCTGGGTAAATTCGAAGCTTCGCGCATGGCGCAACCGACGCACGGCGGGCGGCGCATATGAGGGCACCGCGCTTGGCGTGGGAGGTCAACGACGGGAGTTTGGGCCAATCGATGGCGATGAGACGTGGAATACTCGCATCGATCATGAGGCGGATGCGTACTACGAAGAGCAGGAGCTCGGTTTGACGGACCCGGATCACTCGCTTTACGCCGGCGGCGGGTATCGTGAGCGTGGAAGGGGACAGGAGCAGCTGGATGCGAGGTACGACGAGGAGATGAACCGTCATAACCCCTTTGGCGCGGGCGCGGAGGAGAGCAACATCGGGGTGAGGGGGGTGAGTCCAAGGCCGATGGAGAATAAGAAGGTGCCGGAAGAAAGCCCGACGGAGAGACGCAGTATGTTCCGGGAAAACGTTTGATTCTTTGCTGCCTGTGTGTATACCATGACCGCCTGTTTACATAGCACCTCAATCGTTCTCACTAAGCCTCCCTCCGGGGCGAACCAACAGATCCTCGATCCATGAGTCTTCGATTCTACCTGGTTCGAAGAACTCGGCAATATTTGGTAGAGTCTCTAGCCTCTTGCAGACGTCGAGGGATTTGACGAAGTTGGCAATCTGATAGAGCATGCGAAGCGAATAATACGCCGCCTGCAGCTGGGCAGAGAGGTGGACTTCGTTCCAATCGCTGCAGTCTCGCTGCCGCAAGGCAGCTTTAAGAGTGTCAGGCTGCATCTGCTCATACTCGAGCAGCGCCAGCTGCGCAGAAATTAACAGCCAGCAATCTCTTCTAGAAAGAGATTTGTTCTGTGCAAGCTCCTCATCCAGAAAATCCAGCACTTCAGCTGGATCCTCCTCAACCGCAACATCATACTCCCTGATCATTTCACCCGAACGACGGTACTCACTCACCTTCGGCCGCGTCGGCAGCAGCGCATACGCAACTCTCCTCACCTGGAGACCTGTATTCCACGCCGCCTTCCTCGCGGGATCTTCCAGCAACATCGGCAGGAACATGTCCTACCACTATTAGCCTTGCCACCCATCAGCCCCTTGGCCGAATAACAGTAAACACTCACCACACTCCCACCTCTCGCACCCACCAACACCTCCGCAACTCTGACATCCACACCCCTCAAATACTCCCATCCCAAATCATCTTCAGGAAGATCATACAACCCCTTGAAAGCCTCCCACTCCTCACCCTCAGCAACCCCCCTACCCCTTGCCTCCCCAAGCCCCAAATTCCGATCCCTACTCATCCAAAACGCAGCCTCAACCAACCCCCCCCTCGCGACGTCAAAAGGCCGAATCGTCCACCCCCTCAGCGGACCCATCTCAAGCCCAGAGAGCATCACAATCGAGATATTAGGCCAAGAAGTGTAGATCGCCATATCGCTATCATTCGATAGAATCATGACGTGAGAGTAGAGGATGGATGCTTCGTGCGCTGAGCGGATTACATATGGGTCTGCTTCGCCTGGGACGGTGCGGATTATGGTTGAGAAGCGCGGGGTTCGAGAAAGTGACGTGGAGAGGGAGGGGGTGAGGAATGGGGGGGTTAGTGGCAATGGCTTGGGGTTGAGTTTTTGACGCTTTTTGCTGGGACGGTGTTGAGTGGAGGTTGTGTCCTTGTGGGTTATGAGATTGTTTAGTTGGGTCTGCATTCGGGAGAGGCGGACGGGGTGTTTGTGTTCTGGTAGAGCGGCGTCGAAGATTATGGAGTGAATTTTGATGCTGTGCTCGTCTTCGAGGGACGTCAGGAAGTCTATGGTTGAGGATAGGCATTGGGAGTAGGTTGTGCTCGGGGTTAGGTTTTCGCTGGGGTGGGACAAAGTGTGGTAGATGTGATGGGCGAGGTTGGGACCGTCGATTATGCAACATGTAGAATCGTCTTGAGGAATTGTTTGGTATTTCAGGATGCCTGCTTCGCGGAATCGTTTGGTAAGGGCTGGTATCCCCATGGATGGTATTCTGATTGGATGGCGGGGTATCTGTTTACAGTTACGTCATACCCCTGGCCTCACCACGAACGGCGGACGAGATAAGAGGGAAAATAATGTTGCTAGTCCACCAAGCAGGCAGCGTCAAGGTCGGTGAGGTCGTGCGCTACACTCTCACCTACACTCCCGCCAACGACCGCATCTTGCCCACCCCAAAATGCCTCCATCTGCGCATCAAAAACACCTGTGTCATCCCTCTACGTGCCGCCTGGCTTCACGGCCCATATGTCCTTCATGTAGCCTCTTATCCGGCCTCTTTCAACCCTCATGAAAAGGTAGAGGATGCTGACCGCCATGGCGTACCAGAGTACGAGCCGATGCTCAAAGCCGGGGGCATCTGGGAGACCAAATTGAGAGTGCCAGACGATATCAGACAGTCTGGCGCCGATCTGGGCAAAAGGAAGAATTCGGACCTTCAACCCGGCACCGCAGGTAGTCTAGGTAGCATGACCTGGATCGTCGAGGTTACCTCTCAAATCCTGTTTTCGTCCTCTGCGTCTGTCAACTTTGAACTGATGGTCGGAAGGGACGAAAGAAGCTTGAATTTAGGCTTTGCCGCCGTGGCAGGTCATGGTCACGGCGCGCCCGGACAGATGAGGTCGCATTCTGGTGATCAGACTACCAAGAAGTATAGCAATGTTCAAACGGCAGGGGTATATTCCAAGGCCATCAGACTGGTTGCAGAGGACACCCCTGCCTTGTGGGACAAGCCAGCTTTGCCGACGTGGGACAAGAATGGACCCAAAAAGCGGAAAAAGGTGCACCTGGTAATCATCACTCATGGTCTGCATAGCAATGTTGGAGCCGATATGCTGTTTCTAAAGGAGAGCATCGATGCTACCGTCAAAAAAGCTCGCGAAGAGCGAAGAAAGGGCAAGAAGCAGGCAGCCGAGACATCTATCGCGCCTTTGTCAGGTGGTCAGGAAGACTTGGAGGATGACGACGACGATGAAGAGACGACCATTGTACGCGGTTTCAGTGGAAACGCCTTGCGAACGGAAAACGGAATTCAATATCTGGGCAAAAGGCTTGCAAAGTATGTTTTGAAGTTGACCTACCCAGACCAGCCCTTCTTACCCGTCAAGAAAGGGTTGTCAAGAACGATTACCGAAACGTTTGGGAATAAACCCAAATGTGATGGACATCCCGCTCATCGCGGTAGCTCGTTGATCGAGAAGCATGAACCTGATGATCTCCCGTACAAATTCACAGGCATCAGTTTCGTCGGCCACAGCCTGGGAGGTCTGGTTCAGACCTATGCCATTGCGTATATCCACAAACATAGCCCGACGTTCTTCCATCAAATCGAGCCAAGGAGTTTTATATGCATGGCGTCGCCAATGCTTGGGCTGAGCAATGAGAACCCGCTCTATGTCAAGTTTGCTCTCGACTTTGGCCTCGTCGGACGAACGGGTCAAGATCTTGGCTTGTCTTGGAGACCCAACACTCTTGCGCGAGGTGGATGGAACGCAATGATGGGCGGTCTGGCTCAAAAAGATGGCGAAAAAAAAGCGGATCCTACCACGAAGCCTTTGCTGCGGGTTTTGCCCACAGGTCCGGCTCATCAGGTTCTGCAATTGTTCCGGAACAGGACGGTCTACTCAAACGTCGTGAACGACGGGATAGTGCCGCTGAGGACGAGCTGTCTGTTGTTCTTGGACTGGCGCGGGCTGGGTAAGGTGGAGAAAGCTCGACGGGAGAATGGACTGATTGGCACGGTTGCCGAATGGGGCTGGGCTGAGTTGACGGGGCTGAATGCCAGTAGTGCGGTATCCAGCGAACGCGACATTGTCGACGAGCACGTCCAGAAAGGCGAAGGGGATGTTGTGCCTTTACCCGCCGGGGATGAAATCGCCGCAGATAACCCCAAAGAGGTCCCAGAGGAAACAAAAGACAGAGGAATGTTTGACCATTTCTTGGACTTCTTCCGCCCCAATCCGCCAGTGGGAAAGACGTCCAAAGCTTTCCACAGAGGGCAAACTGTGAAGCAGGGCGAAGACGAACTGCCACAGGACGTCGAAAGCGGCATGGAAGGGACTACCGAAAATCCCATGATGCGCCCCAAGCCCCGTGCAACTCGTGGCGACAGCATCGTGAGCGAAAGCGGCGAACTACGCACACCTCCTAAGACATCAATCTTCGAATCAGCAGGCGACATCCTCCATCCACCTTTACCCGGAAAACAGTGGATCACAGATCCAAGTAGTCGCTCACAGACCATCTTCCACGACCGCATCTACCACCCAGAAGACATCCCACCCGCACCAATCAAACGCCACGCTTCCATCCTATCGCGAAGAACCTCTTCCTCAGATCATACCTCGAAAACAAGCAGTTCCACAAACTCCACCGAATCCACAGGTGCACAAGGGTCAATGAAGGTCGAAGAAAAGATCGCAAGAGCATACCACAATGGCCTAAGCTGGCGTAAAGTCCTCGTCCGATTGGAACCAGACGCACATAACAACATAATTGTCCGAAGAATGTTCGCCAACGCCTATGGCTGGCCTGTAATCAAACATCTCTGTGATACCCATTTTGCGGATACCTACGCAGCCAACACGCGTGATGATGAGGAGCAAAACCGTGATCCTGAGCGGAGGGAGGCCGAGGTCGAGCAAAGTCAGGCCAATGACCTTCTCGAGGATAAAAGCAGCGAAGCCAGCGACCCTCCCGGATTAAACGACCCTTCAGACCCAAACGTAACCTCCCCAAGTGAAGAAGAAAGAAGAGACCACCTCACCGCCCTCCCCTTCCCTTCTCAAAACCCTTCTTCGAAGGCAGTCAACCCACTAAGCAGGTCCAACAGCGCGGTATGGGACGATTCGTATTTTGATGGGGCGAGTTCCGATGATGAAGAGGATGGACAGCAGGGACTGATTGAGAAGGGGGTGGATGCGTTCTTGGCGAAACCAGAGGCGGCACATACAGCTGTGCATAGGGGGATTGGAGCTGTAGAGGGGGAGGGTGAGGGGTGAGCATTATTATTATTATTTTTTTTTTTTTTTTTTTTTTTTTTTTTTTTTGAGGGGTGCGTGGAGATTTGTATTTGTTTGATGAAAAGGTGGGATGGTGTTTGATGAGTAGGGTATACCAATTTATGCGTGAGAGTAGGTTGTCTTCATTACCAAATACCTCACATCGTGCACAGATTCTCAGGGCTGGATATGAAGAGACATGATGTGGCCAACTATAGGAGGATTTGTTATGGCCCGGCGGACCGGGACCGCTCCGACCCGAAAAGGCTTGGCCCCTGCACGCTGATCGTGCTCTTCTTGTATCCAGTTCCTCTCTTTCCCCCCTTCTGTAGGCGTATCGCCTTTGTCTTCTGGGAAGTGGACCTTGCCCCCGGCACACGACCCTCCTAACAGGATTAAATATAGTGAGTGGATGAATATTCCGGTGCATATCGAATTATAGCTATCCAGGGAAAAGACTAAACACGCCTTTCGTAGCCCATCAAGTGACCAAAAGTTGTCCATAGAACCCATCGAGGAAACGCGTAGAGAAGGATTCCTGTAACACAAGAAACCGGACGTTGAAGAGGTTAGCCTAGTGTGGAATATACCTGTCTCGCAGAGTTGCCCTACGGAGGAATTATCCCTTGGGAGTGGGTCCGTGGGACAAGTACTTGGCGTCGCCAGCACATTTGCCCCACACCGACTCTTTGTACACCTGTGTTTTTAAGCTTCACGACTACTTTCCCGCCAACTGGATGGGCCTATACGAGTGACAACAGGGATTGAAGGAGACGTGAGATACGGCGTTGAGACAACAAAACTGGAAGAGACGAGGTTGCTGGTCGCTCTAACACTTTTGGAACTGGCACCCGACTGACATCAACATTTTCAACTCGCTTACTTCGCCGAGCGATCCTTCATAGATTGCAAGTGCAGTTTCATGTCGCGAGGTACTCTTTTCCAACTCTCCAGACCAACTCCACCGTGGCCACTTTCAGAGCTTTCTAAAGGGCATATTTCAACCGCCGTCTTCTCTATTCCACATGGAACCCTACATTCTTGCGCTGCTTGCAGAGATTCAGCCTTTTGCTGGTTTGCAAACTTTTCGAAAGGTTTACTGAAGATCTTCTTTGGCATCGAGCAAGCTGGAGTACACTGAGATATGAGGCATGTGCTGCAGTCGACAAGACGTCAGATACTAGTGGACTGGAGGCAATGGTCAGGTGTCTTCATCTCTGTAATACTGAAAGACAGCCGCCAGCATCTTTTAAGCTCGACAAGCTGAGCATTTACACGGCCAATCCTGCGTCAGTGATAATCACTGATGGAATATGGCGGATTGCTATCATTGATCATCACAATGACTGTTACTGACAGGTAATGTCAATCACTGACGATTTGGGCTGTTATATAGGTACCCGCTAATGGTGTCTACCTTTCAATCCCAACGCCTCATTCTAGGCTGATGCCTGTTTGAGCAAGCAGTGCTCCGACATGACCTGTTATCCAGGAAACAAGCTGCAAGTCACTCTTAATGATAAACTTTCTATTGTCAGTGATGGTCAGCAGCTTGAGGAAACCCAAACCTTCTAGTCATGTTAGAAGCTTAGTCCTCTAATATGGTTATCAGTGGTCCATGACACGTTTCTTGCTCGCAAATACAGCGCTGGTCCTCTCATTAGCGATCTACATACTGGCAAAAGTTATGAGCGTTTGGCCAGAACAAAACGATAACCATAGAAGGGCATATCGACGAACGAAGGTATAATCTAAGTAACAGTAAAAATTACCCATATTATATATCCATTAAATTGACAGAGGTACTGGAACAGAGACAGCAGGTGCTTGTGCGTGATGTTTCGTAATTATGAGGGAACGGTGATTCCGCGATAATGCCGCAACATGTGTTCGTTGATCACCCATCGGTCAGATGCACCGCCGTCAGCGTAGACCCATTTATGCCCAGCAGCGGGCAGTCTTTCACGCCTGTAGGCATTTGCAACCCACTGTTTACCACACCCTCGATTGCAAAGGTGTTGTACGTTTAGAGTGCCGGCAAGGCTTGGAAACACGTACGACCAGATACCGATCGCTGCGCGACAGGATTCTGAACCCATTTGATTCGAACCGCCTCTCTGTCTGATTACGTGGCATGGCAAGAACGTAATTTTGCAGCAGGGCCAGGTTGTGGTGTTGGTTTCGGTCACGCATGAGGTACATGACCCTGTAAACATGCAGCCGGTTTGTGCAGCTCACAAATGAGCCAATGCCGCACTTGACGGGACCATGGAGCCGTGAGAAGAGGGAGCATGGGCCTTGCTCCCAGTTGATGCAAACTTTGGTCCTCAAACTGCTGTGGAACAAAGACTCGGCCTAATGCGGTTGCGCCAAGCGTTGCAAAGGTGGGTTGTCCTCGACGGAAGGCCAAGTTGCTCCCGTATCCTCGGTTTCCGGCAGTACTTCAAGACCTTGTTACCTGCGTGCGTCACATAGCCCTTTGGACAACGCCACCAACCGCCAACGGCCATATGGCGCAATGCCATGCGTCTCCCCCATCCTCCTTCCGATACTCAAGGATGGAGCGTGGTGATTTGTGAGTTCTGCGTCACTGCCAGTGTACTTATTCCCCTCTTCTTGGGATAGTGTGCTTGAACCAATATTCGGTCCGTGCCTTGCGAACAAACATGGGCATATGGCACAGCAGGTGCAGCTTGTTCTTTCTTTTCATGGTGTCGAAACCAAGGACAGCTTCCCACGCCTCGAGCAGCTCCCTGTTCAGGGATTCTAGTCTTTGTGACCATCCACCAATGACCTCGATCTCGTCACTGTATAGCATCTTTCGAAACTCTACTGCCTTGAACCTTAGCGGCACTTGCGTTTTGATGCGGCCAGACAATCTTCCTTTAGAGGAATAGAACGTGGCCAGGGTTAGCGGCCACATCTGCACCATGAAGAAAACCCTTCCCGGGGAAGGTGCCAACCCACTGAGCTATTTGCTTGGGGCTGCGAAAGCTGTCACAGCCATCTTGGTTCATGGCCATTGCGCTGTACGCGAGGTCCCACAACTGGCTTCGCATCGGGACCTTTTCCTTGGTGTTGTTCCATATATACTTCATTGACCCAAGCAAAGTGCAGTGCAGGATCTCGTAAGGTCAGTCCTTGTGCGAATCGAACCCGGAGAGTGGAACAGGCTTGACATGGGCTCTTTGTAGCCTTGGTCTCCGGAATAAGCGAGCCGTCTGGTGTCTTGAACCTTCCGAGCCGGCCACACATCCTGTTAATGTTAGTCGGGAGCCAGTCCCGATAGGGCTAGGGCGACTAGTAGCCTCATCTCCTCTGGAGGCTTAGAAAAAAGTGTAGCAGCAACAATATTGTCTTTCAGGTTACTTCCCATTCTTTTATGAAAAGACAGATAGTATGTACGAGTGAGAACGATGAATGGAGAGTTAGAGATGTGTTTATGAGTGAATACAAATTATCTTCGAGGGAACATCAGAGAATATATTCTGGGCTGGAAGGCCCGTGCGTAGCCTCGTATGAAGAGTCATCAATTGTATGACCATAAGCAAGTGGTCATACATGCAGTAAGACTGTCAGCATGCAGTCTTACTCCATGACTCACCTCATAACAGTAGCAGGGCGCATTCACCATGTCGCATGCGACATGACCCTGAGGGAAACCTCTGTGAGGACAAAACCTAGGGTGCAGCTGCTGGTGTAAGAGGTGTCGCGCAGTGGCATCGTACACTGATAGCAACGAGACTTCATGCCAACATTTTGTTCGATTAAATCGACTTTTCACTCGACTAATCCGGCTCGCAGTTTCTTGAAAAGATCATCCTCATAGGGTTCGAGCACGCTTAGCTTGTGGAATAGGTCCGGCGGCGCATTTTCTCTGCATTAACCTGGGATATAATGTCCTACCGCAACACTACGGAGCTGAGGTTACGACGGACCTCTTAAGTGGCTGTAATTAATTTTTCCTTTGCCATCATACTCATGGGGATGTCTGAATTTTTTAGCAAGGCTCTGCTGACTGTCTACTTGGAACAGAGCATTGGTGGCTTTGCGCCAAAGAACTTCTGTGCGGACGTCATCAAAAGGCTTGCACACGAGCGTAACATGGCACAAGGAGCCCAGGTCAGTTTCTAACTGCTGGAAGATGCTTACAAGAGCCTCTGCGGAGAAGTTGGAGAGTGCTCTAATCATCTTGCGTACAGGTTGATATGATGGCATGGGAGTTATAAACGATGTTGATGATCGGGTGGGCTTGTGATTTGAAAGTGGTTCGGAAGGCTGTCTAGAAATTTTGAAATGTGCGCGTGGGGGTATGAATGACTCGTAGGGGACAAGTGTTCAAGTTCGATATTTTGACAGGAGTCATGAGCCAGGAATATGTCAAGAGTCAAGAAAGTCTAGACCTGCCGAATACGTGTCAGAATTATTAGTGTCCAGGGAAGCTAAATTCGCTACCACGATTGAAAAGTATAGCAAACTTCACCTTCGCAGTTGAATAATTCAATTTGTCAAAGAAAGCGCGAACTACCTAACTTTTGGTGTAGACAACGGTATTCTTAGCTTTCAGGGGTAGCAGCATCGCCCAAAATGAAGCGTTTGCCTTGCATGTTTCCAAGGCGCCCTTAAGTTCGGCTTTGCGAATTGTCATCCTCTTGAGATGCATTGATTTGCCGAATACCCCGAGTAGAATCTCAGATGATGAAGGGATCACTTGGATCCAAAATGCTGGTCTTCTGTACACATGGGCAGAAGGCCGCCAAGCGTGGTGGAATATCACCAAGTTCCCCCACTCTTCCTTAAAGACTTTAGCGTGCACCTGCATCTTCACCGCACCAAGTACCCACCATACAAACACTCTTCCAAAGGTTAAACCGTTTATTGAGGGTCATTTACCGCGAAGAACATTCGCACATGAGCAACATACTCAATCAGCATGGCATCCTTGGAAATAGTTCGGAGACAAAGTTCCAAGAACTCCATCGACAGTAAAAAAATACAAAACCTGTCAAAAGGATGTAGCACCCACCATGACCAGAACCATAGATAGAAGTCGAAACTTCTCAGGGTTTTTACCTCTATAGAGGAAGTTTTCCCTGAGACGGGTCATTGTCTCGTTCATGCTTAAGGGCATGGTTCGCTGACGTTGCCCTGGCAAATGCGGTTAGACTGAGGTAGTGTGGGGGAGGTTTCGAACCTCACCTCATAGAGATAGACAATTACATTTTCACCTTTTTTCAGTAAAAGTTGAGTGAAAACTTTTGTCGTTGACATCCACTCCGCTCTAGTCCTCGGAGGTTCAACCCTCCGACAAAACCGTACACTGAAGACTCTATTGCATCATGAAAAGGAGGTTATTAGAGTGATGCCATTGCTACTACACGTAGGCACGGCATCATGCAATGATGTAATGGCGTTGAATTTGAGATTTTTTTTCTACTGAAAGGGTTACTTGTATGTAAAGTCTGTTGATAAACATTAAAAATCGATAGTTCGAACGTCTTATCGTTCGCTTACTACCTTCATACTATCTTATCAGGGTATTCTCTGAGTTTGCGGGAGCCTCGGACCCGTTCATTCGACCCTTTCCCTAGAGAGGGAAGTGCGAGGCGTGCTGGAGGGGTAGTGCATAAGGTTATGTAACGAAGATAGTGTAGAGAGGTGAGATGTCGAGGTAGATGTACCCATACAAAGGTTCTGATCCGGTGAACGGAGGAACTGGCTTTACGTTCAAGCCTAGGCTCGATCAGCTTTCGCAGTTGATGACACGGCAAGTACAGAGATGACCACCATCAAATCGTCTCAACCCACCAACATCAACGAAAACCTACCTCGGCTCAACCTTACCTACTCCACGCGACAACCATCCCCCATCCACAGCAACAACCCACATATCATACATGTCCTACCCAACCTATCAATTCTGCGAGTACACAAAATGGTTCAAATGTCCCGGGATCCTCATCTGGCAGCGTTTGCAATCCGGGGTGAAGCCCATCCTGATCGTTCTGAGTGGCTGCCTAGGCCCCTCACCCGTCGAATCATTCAATTCCGTTAAAGACGCCGTCCTCTTCGCAGAAGTCACGTAGTACGGACTGCCGCTGCTCTGCGCGCCACTCCGCTGTCTTTGTCGTAAAACTTTATTAACCTCCGGCGCGGAGGAAGAAGCGGGTGTGATCGGTGGCGGGGAGGAGGAGGAAGGTAAGCTATAGACCGAGGAAGAAGATTGCATGATTTCTAGATGGTCGCTGACGCTTAGGCGGGAGAAACGCTTGTAGTTTTCTTCGTCATTGTCGTCATCGAAGGACAAGGTGTGGAGTGGGCTGCTGTTGGGTGGGGTGCGCTGGCGGAGGGGACTGCTTTGGGGTAGAGGACTGCTCTGAAGCGCGGTCCTGAAGAAGCTCTGCTGCGGGGGGTGACGGGCGCGGACGTGTTGGCGCACCTGGACGGGTCGCGTGGCAGAGGAGGAGAAGTCAAGGTCCATGGCCATGTTGTCGTGGGGATCGTATTGCTTGTTGTCGTAGAGCATGTCCATGTCCATGTCTACGTCTGTGTCGCCGCCGGTGTCGTGGTCGTTGTCGTGCGGGAAGCTGCCGCGGGCGCGCTTGAAGGAGGAGTTCGTGGATATAATGCTTTGCGCATCGTCTTCGACCTCGTACGGTCGCTTCATGGTGGATGGGATTGTTGGGATGGAGAGTTCGATTTGCCAAGTGCGCAAATGCGGGGTTAGGTTAAAAATAGAGTGGAGCGGGGCTGGCGATGACGTTTGCAAAATTCGATGGCGGGTGGAAGCAGTAGTCAAGCCTGTTTTTGAGCAAGATTTTGTGAATCTCTCTTCCTGTGAATTTCTCTTCCGGGCCGCCAAGGCCACACACACGGGTGGATTCACATCTTCTTTGGGCGATTCGTACTCGTTAATGCTGCAGTCCAGCCTGGTGACAATTTCAGCTTTTGCGTGACCATGATTTCATAATACGAATACCGGTGCGACCGCCGTTAATAGACTGAGCCACGTGTATGCAACTGTACGAGCACGCCCACTGTACCACGAGAAGCCACAGTAATATCAATGTGAAATGAAATATAGAAAGTCTGATACTCCCCTTTCATCCAGACCTCGGTTGCACCACATACTCCCAACCTTGAGAAGAAATGCCACAAGGTGACCACGTCCCTAATTAGCAGAGAAGCAGCTACATAACATCATAACTCCAAATCCCCTCCCGCTCACTCCTTCAACGGGTACTCCAACGTCTCCACCCTCTCCGGGAACCTCACCCCATGCTTCTCCCTAACCTCATCACACACCCTCAACAAATCAAGCGTCTCGGCAAGCCCCATCCCCCTCCCCTCAAGTCTCCCATCCCTAATCGCAAATGCACATTCATCCGCCTCGTAGAACATCCCGTGTCCCTCCCCCTCGGGATTAACCTCCCCTCCAAACCCATTATACCACCCACTCCCCTCCCCCGGGCCTGGCGGTCTAAACTCCTTCTCCTCAACAGTCCCATCAGTAAGCACAACCCTCGCCCTCGTGGGTCTCGAAGTCGGCGAAAAAAGCAACACATCACCCCTCTCCCCTTGGAAAGTCACACACGGGCCGGCCGAGCCCTTCCCATCCGGATCCGAACTCGTCCTCATCCCACACGTCGCGAACGCATGCCTCCCCTCCCCAAAATCCAGCAAAATCGACGTCATGACATCCACCCCGGTGGTGGGATGCTTCTCAACCGCCGAGCCCGCGACGGCAGGCCTCGCTCCCTTATACAACCCCAAAAAGACCCAGGAGAGGGAATAAACCCCCAAATCGAGCAGCCCACCCCCCGCGAGGTCGGGGTTCAACATCCTATGAGTGGCATCAAAATCCATCTTCCCAATCGACAAATCCGCATTCACGCGGGAGATCCTCCCAATCCGCGGAAGCGCAGCCTTCCTCAACCACTCCGTAAGAGGGAAGTATCTCGTCCACTGCGCCTCCATGAGGAACAGGCCCTTCTCCCTCGCGAGAGCGATTAGGGCGGAGCATTGCGCTGCGTTCGCGGTAAATGCCTTCTCGCATAGGACGTGTTTCCCCGCTTCGAGACAGAGGCGGATGTGTTGGTAGTGGTGGCTGTGGGGGGAGGAGATGTAGATGATGGTTGGTGAGGGGGAGGTGACGAGGTCGTGGTAGGTGGCGTAGGGTTGTGCTTCCTCTGGGGCATTGATGTTTTTGAGGAAGGATGCTGCGCGGGAGAGGGAGTTGCTGGTTGCAGCGCCAACGATGGTGTGTTTGATCGTGGTGACATCACGGGTGGAGGGAGGGATCAGGAGGTCTTTGGCAAAGGTCTCCGCTATGCCGCCGCAGGCGAGAAAGCCCCATTTTAGTTCGTAGGGGGAGGACATGTTGGATGGTGGTGGTATAGAGGTGGATGGATGGATGGATGGTGGATGGATGGTGGACGGTGTTAACATGACATCATCTATGCACATTTCTATCGTAGACTTCCCGGCGGAGTCGAGATGAGACTCTGCTTGCTGTTGCGCTCTCCAGAGAGGACGCGCGCCATTCTTTTTCGTGGCTGGTCGTTTTGTACAAGCACTTGGGCTGGACAGATGACAATCTCCTCGTCGCCCTCACCCGAGTCGTCGCCTTTCTTGACGACGAGCGGGAACAACACCACCTTCACAACTGCCCTGCTCTTCTGCAGCTCTTGGTTCGAACTGAAAGCACCAGACCGCTCGTTCATCAGCGCCGCATTGAAATGAACGAAGCGCACGAGTTCGCCGTTGGTGTCGTACTCGGGCTGCAGCGGAGGCAGCATGATGTACTCGGCACGTTGCGTGCGCATCTCTATCGACAGATTGACAGCAACGCCAACCACCTTAACGAGCGACGCAAGCAGCTGTCGCTGGGCCTGGGACGGCGGTGGCAGCAGCATGCACAGCAGGTCGAAGATCTCCTCGGCAACGGCCTGCGTGTCGAGAGCGCACTGGCGCGCAAACTCGGGTCGCTTGGACAGTAGCGTTAGCGTGGTGGCGCGCCATTGGGCTACTGCGCGTGGCGGCCCAATCTCGGCCAGCTGCTTCTCCAGCGTCTTGAGCTTCTGCCGCTGGTCGCGATCCATGCCGAACAGGTAGCGGGTGAAGACGTACTCCCACACCATCGTCATCACCACCGACATGAAAGCGTCGCGCCGTCGCACGCGATCGATCAGTAGCCGGTCGACGTCCGATCCGTCCAGCACCGCATTGTCCAGCCGCGCCTCTACTTTGTCGTTGCCCACGTCCTGCGACAGCCGACAGATGCGATTGTCCGACATCTTGGAAAAGCGCAACACCCATTGTTGCACGTGCTGGCAGAGTTTCTGGCACGCGACGTCAAAGTAATCTTCGTCGCGCACAGTGAGATAGTCGGCCTTCCGCGATGCGCGAATTTCCGCCTCCAGCGCCCGCACCTGCTCCGACGCAGCATCCAGCTCTTCGCGCAGCCGGTGAATCTCGGCGTTCTTATCCGCCAGCGCCGTCGCAATGCGTGCCTGGATGGCAGCCTCCATGCCGGCGCTCAGCCTTCCGTGCTCACCCCTGACTCTCTCCAGCTCCTCCACAGCCCGCTGCCATTGTTCGTTTGCGTACGCATGGTCTCGTTCGAGGCTCGTGTAGCGGCCGTTCATGTCATCGACGAGTTCGCGGTTCGCATTCGTGAGACCGGAGTTGATCTCCCGCAGTCGCGCCAGTTCATCCTGCAGCGGCTCCAGCAGTGCCTGTAACCGGTGCACTTCGGCGTCCTTTTTGCGCATCGCATACTCGCTCTCCTCCAGCGCTTCCCTCAGGTGTCCATCGGCACGTCCCTCTTGCAGCGCACGATTCTCGGCTACCAGCTGGTCGATGCGCGACTCCAGGTCGCCGATATGCATGCTCTGCCGCTTGCGTGCGCTGGGCGGTCGCGTGGGCGACGTTGACACCGTCGCATCGCCGTAGCCCTGCTGAGAAAAGTCAGTTGGGTTCGCGCTTGCAAATGACAGCCACTTACGTAGACATCGGCCATCACCTCATCGTCGTTGGCCGGTGGAGTTGGCGGCGGCTCGACGGGAATGGTTTTCACAGATCCCGCCTCACTGCGGGCCGCCCCGAAATCACCATACAGGTCCGTGCGTGACATGACTCGAAGGCTTGGCGACGCACCGCGACTGATGGCATCTCGCTTGGTAGGGTCCGGCGTGCCGAGTCTGGCTGACGGTTCCTGGAATGACGTGCCGTTTTGGGTGCTCGGATCCAGAGGGCTGCGGGGGGCTTCGTCTTTGAGTGCGTCGAATCCCCATGTGGGTTCACTTGCCAGAGCAGGTTTGCTTCTCTTCTTGGTAGGTAGGAATTCGGGCTCGTCCGGGTCCTTGTGAGTGGCAGGAGTAGACTTGACTTCTTCGAGAATTGCCGGGTCGAAACCGGATCCTTCGAGACCTAGTGCGACTGTCGAGTCAAAGTCCCGCGGCGGAGACTTCTTGGCTCGCCATCTTGTAGTCTCGGTCACTTCCCCGGGATCACCTTCCCCGACTGTCGGTGGACTCTTTCGTGTAAAGGTAGGGTCGCTCAGAACACTGGCGGGGTCGAATTTGGAACCAGAAAGATTTGTTGGCACGCGGTCGTCTTGAATGCCTCTGTCGATAGTCGTTTTGTCCTCGTCGATGGGATGCACTTCGGCTCTGCCCTTGTCCGTAGGAAGTGGCTCCACCCCACCCTTGTCTGCATGGCGTAGCTCATCTCTGCCCACATCACCAGCACCCATCTCCCTTTCCCTCTCAACAGGCACCTCCGGAGTCTCAACATCATCAAACACCGTCTTCTTACGCCTATCCTTTTTAGCCCTCTTAGACGGTTCAGTGAACGTCTGGTCTGACCGGATCTCCTCTGGAGTTGGCAAGTCGGCTTTGCGCTTTCCCGTTGACAAAGTCTCCTCAGCTGGCAGAGGCTTTGATGAGAAGTAGTCGACTTGTGGAGTCTCGGCTGCAGCCACAACAGGAGTCTCCAGAGCCTTCTTTTTGCCCTTTTTGCCTTTCTTCACCGGCGGTTCCCATGCAGATTCGTCGGGTTGAGCAGGCACAGACTCAGTAACAGGCAATGACTCCGTGGGGTGTTGTTCTGGCATGTCCCTGACATTCTTCATAGGCGCCTGGACGGGTTCCGCAACAGGTTCTGCATAAGTCTCTGGGGCAGTCAAGACTTTCTTGCCCTTCTTGCCTTTCTTGGTGGTCGGCATATCCCACACATCCGCATCCGCTTCGGCAGGCGCTGCAGGTGTCGCGACGACGTCCTGAGGGGGTAATTGCTCCGCAGCAACTTCCAGAGCTGGCAACTGCTCTGTCGCGACGATGGGTGCTTGTTCCGCTATAGGCATGACGTCTTTCTGAACAGGCAGGGCATCCTTATCAACGGGCAGCACCTCAGCCGAATGCATCGGCATGCCCTTCTTGCCCTTCTTCTTGCCTTTCTTAGTCGGCGCGCCCCAGTCCTCACCAGGCGTCGGCACGACGTCCTGAGCAGGCAATGGCTCTGCAGCGGCTTGTTCCTTCGGAGGCGGGATATCAGACATCAGAATCTGTCCCTTCTTGCCCTTCTTCTTCCCCTTCTTATTTTCCACACCCCACACCTCCTTACCCGCCTCAACAGGTGTCGTAGCGACATCCCGATCCGGCAACGGCTCATCAACTCCCCGAACAGGCGGAGCATCCAACATACTTACATCGCCCTCCCCAAACGCACGACCCTCCCGATCATCTTCAGCAGTCCTAGACGGGGGAAGGACAGCAGTAGACATCGGCTCGACATCAAACTTCTCCACACATAGCTCTGGTGCGGGCTTAGCGGAGAAGTAATCACCCTCTTCTGGCCACATAGACGTGTCGTGCTGGGGTAACTTGTCGTCATAATCCCGGGCGGGGACAGGATGCTCAGGAACTTCATCACGAGGAGTTTCCTCCTTATGGTGAGAATGTCCCACCGTAACGCTGGCAGCGGCGGCAGCAGCTGCTGCCAAGGGCGCGAGTTCCTCCAGTTCCTTTTTGCCTTTTCGCTTGTTTTTCTTGGATTTCGTCACGGACGCGTCCCTGTCTTGCTCAATGGGCGCCGCTTCGGGGACGGTGTGCTGCGGAAGGGGCTCAATGTCCTTGTCAAGAGGTGTCGGTTCGGGGAGCTCGTTGCTTGGTGGAGCGTGGATATCTGCTGGTGGAGCTACATGCTCTGGTACCTCCCGGTCGTCAGTGGCCGACTCTCCCGCATGCATGGGCCAGAAGTAGTCGCGCGCCTCCACCGAAGCATCGACAGGCTCCGAGGCGGGCATATTTTCGGCGGGTGTCTCCTCCGCAGGCGTAAACGCTTCTGCCAAGCCGCTCCTCTTGCCCTTTTTCTTCTTGCCCTTCTTGCCCACCGTTGCGCCAGAGGGTTCGGTGTCTTGAGGGATCTGCTCAGACGGGGTAGAAACTTCTTTAATGGGTGTCTCAGCTGGGGTGGTGTAGACGCTTTCTTCTGCAGTAGCTCCCTGCTTGCCTTTGCGTTTGTCTTTCTTGGACTTCTTTGTAGGCACCTCCCAAGGGTCTTCGGAAAGGGGAGTGTTGACTTGAGGAGCGGCAGCTGTGACAGGTGGTTCTTTGTCCAGACCAAGGTCGAGAGGTGCATTGGTTTCTTGCACTTCTTTCGTACCAGGCTCGACTGTTGGCTCACCAAGTGACGGAGCATGCTCAACGACTTGCGGCTTGGCTAATGGCGTAGTAACTTCAACAGGTGTAGCCATTCCGCTTCTCTTCCCCTTCTTGTCCTTTTTCGACTTCTTCACCGGAACACCCCACTCTTCTTCACCGATTGTCTCACCGACTGCTTGACTAGGAATGGATCCGGCTTCGAGAGCGGCAGTCGTGTCTAGTGTCTGCTCAGCAGATACGGGCTCGAGTGATTGCCTTGTAGTCTCTACCGTAGGATCAGTGATATGCTTGCCCACAGACAGCTCATGAGTGACAGTCTCATCCAATGGCGGAATTTTAGGAACCTCCTCCGCTTGCATGGCGGCATCCTCGACAAGAGACGCCGATGTGCCGCTCTTCTTGCCTTTCCTCTTGTCTTTCTTTGACTTCTTCCCAGGCACGGTGAACACATCGTCTCCGGCCTCTTGGGATGGTACAGGATCGGCTTCGAGAACAGCTGCCGAATCCAACACCTTGTCTGTAGCAGTGGGCTCGAGTATGGGCTCAGTGGCAGATTCAAGTGCCGGCTCGACGACACGTTCAGTTGTAGGCGGTATCTCCACAGAAGGCTCGCCCACATTGGCAACATCCGGGACAGATTCACCAGCAGGAACCATTTCCTTAGGAGTAGAGATGTCTGTGATGGGTGTAGCCGGTCCGCTTGCCTTTTCCTTCCTTTTATCTTTCTTCGACTTCTTGTTAGTGAAGCCCCATTTCTCATCACCAGCTTCTTGGGCTTGTGCAGGGCCTGCCTCCGAGGTAGGGGCTGGGTCAGGGTCTTCAACTGTAGGCATGGGTTCCAAAGGCTGCTCCGTAATGGGATCGACGACATGCTCGTGCATGAGAGGCACCTCAACAACAGGGGGAATGATAGCAGCAGGTGCCTCCTCGGTCATAGGCGTGGTGATACTGCTCTTCATGCTCTTCTTCTTATCCTTCTTTGACTTTTTACCCGGTATGACGAACTCGTCATCTCCGGCTTCTTGGGGTGCTGCAGGACCGCCTTCAAGAGATGCAGCCATATCCAGTGCCTTTTCAGTAGTAGTGGGCTCAAGGGGATGTTCAGTCACAGAAGAGATCTCACCGACATTATCACTGGTAAGAGGGACATCAGCAGTAGCAGACTCGACAGTGGGCGGCACATTAAGAACCGGTACCTCCGCAGTCATGGGCATAGATAATCCACTCTTCTTGCCTTTCTTGTTCTTCTTTGACTCCTTACTCGGGACACCCAACTCATCATCACCGATTTCCTGGGCGGACAAAGGGCTGGCTTCGAGGGCGGCTGCTGGGTCCAATCTCCTCTCAGTAGTACAAGGCTCCAGCGACTGTTCAGTGGCAGGAGAGACAATAGGCTCGCCCCGAGGCAGCGTCTCAGCAAGGGGCTCGCCCGAGGGCAGTACAATGGCATGCTGGTCGGTGGATGACACGCCAATAACAGGCACGTCCTCTTTGATAGTCGTAGATAGCCCACTCTTCCTACCCTTCTTGCCCTTTTTCGACTTCTTGTCCATGGTCCACTCATCACCTCCAGCTTCTGGAGCCTGAGTTTGAGCAGCGGCTGGCTCCAGGTCTTTAGCTGCAGACATAAGATCTACCGGTTTCTCAGTAGGATCGACGACAGCCTCGTCCGTCAAAGGTGTATTAATCCCACTCTTCCTACCCTTCTTGTTCTTCTTCGACTTTTTGAAAGCCATGGCGAAATCGTCATCACCAGCTTCCTGACCAGAAACGGGACCGGCTTCAGGAGCGGTCGCCCAGTCCAATGCTCTCTCGGCGGACGTAGGCTCAAGGGGCTCTTCAGACACAGGGGGGATGACATGCTCGCCCTCAGGTCTTGACTCGACAAGAGGCTCGTTCAATGGCGGCACAACTGCACGTTCATCTGAAGACGGCATCTCACCACCAGCAGGCAGCACACCAATGACAGGTGTCTCCTCAGTCAAAGGCGTAGCAAACTCTGCGACCGGCGTAGCCAGCCCGCTGGTTTTACCCTTCTTCTTGCCCTTCTTTGGCTTCTTACCGGGCATCGCCCACTCATCCTCACCGGCTTCCTGGCCCAGAGCGGGAGCAGCTTCAGGGGCGGAAGGCGTCCCCAACGCTCTGTCGGTGGTAGTAGGCTCAAGGAACTGCTCCGTAGCAACATGTTCGCCTTGAGACAACTCAGGCTCAACAGAGGGGAGCCCGTCAACAACACGCTCTTCTGCGGACGGCATCTCAGCAGTAGGCGGCACATCAAAAACCGGTCCTTCCTTCTTCATAGGTGTAGCAAGTCCACCCTTCCTACTCTGCTTCTTACCCTTCTTCGTGTCAGCGAAACCCCTTTCCTCATCACCTGTTTCTTGTGGTGCTGCAGGGCCGGTTCCAAGAGTGTCAGCCGTGTCTGATGCCTTGTCTGTGGTAGTGGGCTCAAGCAGCTCCGCAGATGGGGGAACACCACGCTCGGCCTGGGGCAGATTCTCCTCGGTAGACGTCGGCATCTCGCCAGTAGGATTGACATCCACAACGGGCGCCTTTTCCGCAGTTGGCGTGACCACGCCGCTCTGTCTTCCCTTCTTCTTTTTCTTCGACTTCTTGTCAGCAGAGTCCCAAAAATCGTCTCCGGCTTCTTGGGCTGATGCAGGACCGATTTCAGCGGTAGCATTCGTATCCAGACCCTTACCAGAGATAGTAGGCTCGAGTGTTTGCCCAGCAATACCTTCCGACGCGGGTTCAACAAAATGTTCCGCTGCAGGCAGCACATCAGCAATAGGCTCGATCACATGAACAGGTTCACCAGCGGGCACATCCATAGGCGTAGCAACCTCTGCGACTGGTGTAGCCAAGTCGCTATTCTTCCCTTTCTTCTTCCCTTTCTTCGACGTTTTGCCCGGAACACCCCACTCATCTTCCCCGGCTTCTTGCGCAGCAGTTAGGTCCAAGTCTTTAGCTGTAGGCATGAGCTCTAGCGATTGATCGACAAGACGCTCGTCCGTGGGAGGCATGTCGCCAACAGGCGGTACAACAGTGGGCGCCTCCTCGGTCCTAGGCATAGCTGGCCCGCTCGTCTTGCCTTTCTTTTTACCCTTCTTCGACTTTTTGCTTGAGAAATCCCGCCCAGCGTCACCAGTTTCTTGCCCTAAGACGGAACCAGCTTCAGGAGCATCAGCTGTGTCCAGCGGCCTTTCGGTAGTATTGGGTTCAAGCGGCTGCTCCGTAGCAGTGGGAGGCTCAGACGTAGACGGAATCTCAGCAGGCTCGACAAAGGACACCTCAGCCATAGGCGTAGTCAACCCACTCTTCCTTCCCTTCTTGCCTTTCTTCGGCTTTTTGTCAGTGATGTCCCAAATATCATCACCAGCCTCTTGGGCGGGAGCAGGGCCGGCTTCAGAAGCTGCACCATCGTCTACCGTCCTCTCAGCAGTGAGCTCAAGCGGTTGTTCTTCGACAATACGCTCACCCTGGTGCAGCACAGGCTCAACAGCTGTAGCGGCGTTCTCACCAGCTTCAAGCGCAGCTGCCGTATCAAGCACTTTCTCCGTAGAGACAAGTTCGAGCAGAGCTCCAGCTTCCTCCCTCACAAATGGCTCTTTAGGCTGAATTTCACGAGGAGTATCCAATGAAGCGGGCTCATCCATAGGGTCAGAAATCTCTGCAGCAGGAGTAGCGAGAGCACTCGTCCGCCCCTTCTTCTTGTCTTTCTTACCCTTCCTGCCCGGCATGGCCCATTCATCTTCTGCGGGCTCTTGAGCATGGGGTAGTGTTGAAACAGGTTCGACGATTTCAGTGGGCTGCTCTAGAGCTGAGACTTCCGGCTCCGTAACAGCACTAGTCTCCTCAAGAGGTGCAGTGACTTGCTCTATAACTGCCGTAGAGAGACCGCTTTTCTTTTTGTTCTTCCTGTCCTTCCTTGACGGTGTTGAGACGTCCCAAGTGTCTTGACCGGCTTCTTGAGCTGAGATGGGATCGACATCCGACGGAGGTTCTGCAACTCCTGTAACGACGTCAGGTTCGGGGAGAGGCTGGGGAGTGTCTTTCAAAGGTTTAGGAACCTCCCCAATAAGAGTGGAAATGCCGTTCTTTCGACCCTTCTTCTCTCTCTTCGACTTTTTGCCGGGTGTGAAAAAGTCCTCTTCACCGGCCTCTTCGGGTTGAGTGGAAACGACTTCAGGAGTGGCTGTCGGCGGCCCTGATGTATCGATAACAGGCTCGAGGTGAGGTTGTGAATCGGCAGTAGCAGCGTCATCCAGGGGTGCCTTGATCTCCTCCATAGACGTAGACATGTCGCTCTGACGGCCCTTTTTCTTCCCCTTCTTCGAGGGTTTGCCGGTCATAGCCCACTCATCCTCACCAGCATCTGGGGCTTGAGCGGGGCCAGTTTCCAGGAGGGCAGCCGAGTCGAGTGCTCCTTCAGTAGAAACACGCTCAGAGAGCTGCTCTGGCGGATCAACAACAGGCACCACCTCAGCAGCAGACTTCTCCTCCACAGGCGTAGCAAAGCCGCTCTTCTTGTCCTTTCTCCTATCCTTCTTCGACTTCTTGCCAGCCACAGGCCATACCTCCTCATCTGCCTCCGGTGCTCGAGAAGAACTGGTTTCAGGCGCAGTCTCATCGAGTGCCTTCTCAGCCAAGACATGCTCAGAAGACAGCTGAGCCGGGTCCCTTGCAGACTCATCCACGGATGGCACTTTCTCACCCACCTCTGGGGCTTCAGACACAGCCTCAGCAATGGGCTCGTCTATGGAAGCAGAAACCTCGGGATTAGGCTCCTCCACCGGCATCGCAAATCCGCTCTTTCGATCCTTTTGCTTCGACTTCTGCGTTACGGACGACTCCTCATCACCTGCGTCTTGAGGTGGGATAGTAGTATCCAGACCCTTCTCCTGCGGCTGTTCAAGTACAGGCTCCTGCGCAGTGATTGCGGAATCATCTACCGGCTCAATAGTTGTGGGTTCAGCACTCTCCTCCACCAAAACCCTCTCTTCTTCAATCCCCTCCGGCAGCTCAGCTTGCCCCTGAACCGCCTCCTTGATCGGCATCTCCTCAGCAGACACAGGACCCTTCCCCTTCTTCCCTTTCCTCTTCTCCTTCGAAACGGCCAATTCATCTTCGCCAGCTTCAACAGCAGCTTTCTCCGCAGGCTCGGCCTCAACAACAGCCACAGGCTCCGTAAGCCCCTTTTTCTTCTTACCCTTCTTCCCCATTACAGGCCAAGCCTCCTCTGCCTCCTGCGCGGGGGTCTCCACCGGCGTAGAATAGACACTCTCGTCCAGCTTACCCTTCTTCCCCTTCTTCTTATCCTTCTTCGAAAGCGGGAAAATCTCCACAGGAGCTTCCTCCGCAGCAGCCGGAGTCTCCGCAGGCGTAGAATAAACACTCCCCTTCTTCCCCTTCTTCTTCTTCTTCGGGTTAGCAGCCCATTCATCATCCCCTGCCTCGATCGGCGCAGCCGGTTGGGGCTCGACCCAGCTGTCATCGCCACCCTGCTTCTTCTTCTTATCACCCATCGTGCTAAAGTAATCTTCCGGGGTGTGGGAGTCTATCGACACCTCCTCGGGGGCATTAATGTCTGAAGCATGTCGGCCGCGTTCAAAAATTTCAGTGTTTTCAGGCACGTTGAAGTCATTGGCTGCAGCCGTTGCAGACGCCACTGGCGTTGCTATTCTGGGAGAGCCTGCAGTTGGGGTGGCAACTTCCGCAGAGTCAAATGAAACGGTCGCAACGGCTGCGTTTTCAACGGTTGGGGAGCCAAGTTTGCGCGCGTTGTGTTCGTTCTTTTTGGGTTGAGTTGCTGGGAGGGGCTCTCCGACGAGGGTTCCACCTGTGAGGATTGGTTCGCTAGGCTCTTGAGTCGGAGTTTCGGCTGGGGTAGTGTGGATGCCGTCGTCGTTAGATTTGGGTAGAATGGCTGACTTTTTGCCCATTTTGGTCTTTTTCGTGGGGATATTGGTGGATGCAGGGGAAGTGTCGTCTTTAGGAAGTGCTGTGTCGGGCTTAGACTCTTCAGTAGCAATCTGTTCAGAGCTATCTCGTGTGGGTTGAACGGAAACATCGTCGAGTTCGCGACTTGTGCTTTCCACAACAGGATCCTCGAGCGACCTATCAGTAGTAGCAGCAGTGGTAGGCACACCTTCCTCAAAAGGCTCCTTGTCAGTGGCAGCTTCAGGCAAGTCAACAGGTGTAGCGAGTCCACTATTCCTCCCCTTGCGTTTGTCCTTTTTCGACTTTCTTGCCGGTAGCGCCCACTCAGCTGGCTCGACCTCCATAGGTGCTTTTTCAGTAGATATTCCTCCAGTAGATAGCGGGACATCAACCCCCTCAACCGTCACCGGAACGTCAGCAGGGTTCTCCACTGTCAGCGGAGCATCAGCAATACCAGCCCGCTCTTCTGTCGGTGTGGAAACGCCACTCTTCCTCGTCTTCTTCTTGTCCTTTTTCAACCTCTTAGCCAGCCAGGGAAGCTTATCCTTGCGAGTTAGAGTCTGTGAATCATCCGGCTGTGCAGGAGAAACATCGGTTAGAGGCAAGTCACGCACTTCGATCTCAGTAGCACCGCCCGTCTTGCCCTTTTGGTCCTCTGACATCTTCTCGAGATGAGTCCATTCCTCGAGTTCGAGTCCCCTTGGGCTTTCCGGCAGGGGAACCGTAGCCGCTAACTCCGGAGAGAGTAGATCATGGGAAGCCGCCACAGAAGCAGCAGCTGGTCCATCTTCACGAGCAGAGTGTAGGAAGTCCGCAGACTCGCTCGGGACTTCTGCTGGCGGACTGCGAAGACCAGCCGCTGTATCAGTCGCAGGGGCAGCCTCATATGCGGGAATTTTGGCAGTAGACTCGGAGATGCCTTCTTCTACAGTTGTAGCAGTACCGCCCGCCTTGCCCTTGCGCTTTCCCTTTGACTTCTTCCCAATTGCCACAGGCTCTTCTCGGACGAGTTCACGAGGTTCAGGGTCTGTGAGAGGCTCGACTGGGGCAGCCTTCTTGTCCTTACGCTTGTCTTTTTTCGATCGCTTCGCGGGGAGTGACCAGTCTAGAGACGACGGCTCTTGTGTGGGTTCAGCGGTGGATCCTGGCTCATCTAGTTCCCTGGTGTAGGACTCACCAGGTAGAGGAGCATTGACTGCAGAGTCTAGGCCGCTGGGCGGTAGAGTAGATCCGATTTTGACTGATTCATCTAACTCTCTGGTGTTTGACTCTTCTGGAAGTGGAACATTGACTGCTGTGTCGAGGTCACGAGATTCTCCAGAGGTGGGTTGATCAAGGGGCAGATATGCGCTCTCATGCGGTGGAGGTGTCTGCGTTGCGAAGGCCAAGATATCATTCTCGGTAGGCAATGAGCCTGTTCCTACTGCCGTAGATGGGATGTCTTCAGACGCAGTTCCCTCGCGTTCAGCGGGCAAAGGAACCCGGGAAGCTTCCTCCAATGCCCCACCAGAAGGATGACCAGTAGCAGAATGGTCAAGTGGCATAAATGCGCTCTCGTCGCTCTCATCAGGCAGAGGGGTCTGCATTGCGGACGCTAAAATATCATGCTCGCCAGGTACCTGTCCAGTCACTGCTGACGTGGACGGAGTCTCCTCAACTACAATTTCATTGCGTTCAGCAGGCAGAGCAACCCGCGCTGCCTCCTCCAATGCCATGTTCGATAGCCTGTCCGCGGCCTCCTGAGTAAGCTGCAGATCCTTCCCGGACTTCTTCTTCTTCTTGCGCCTTTCCTTCTTCGATAGTTTCTCGGGAACGTCCACTGTAGGCAGTGACTCTGGGATATCAACGTTGCTGGAGGGATCGGTCGAGCGTAGGATTTGTCTTGCCTCCGACTTGTCATAGAGGTCGGTAGGGAGAGTAGATGGTGCATACTCGCGAGGTATACCAGACTCGGCCTCGGCGGGCAAGGGTACGTGTGCAGCAGTGTCCAAGACCTCGTCCTCTGGCAATGGCTTGCGAAGGGGTTCGTTGTCCACTCTCCTTCCATCCTCTTCGGGCAGTGGAACATGAGCAGCGGTATCTGATAGATGGGCCTCCGCCTCAGGCTCGGACGCCAGGGTCACGTACTCGGGTGCTGATAGCGCAACCTCCCGAGTATCTTCTGCCTCGGACTCAAGAGGCAGGGGAGTGTGCATCGCGACATTCAAAGCCTCCCCTTCGGGGTACCCAGACGCAGCTTCACTGCCAAGATTCTCGGACTCGGCAGGCAAGGGAACACGCACAGCAGTATCCAAAACCTCATTTCCTAGTGGCTTGCTAGGGAACTCATCAACCACGCTCTTCCCGTCCTCTTCCGGCAGCGGAGTATGAGCTGCATTATCTAGCAGACAAGCATCTGCCTCAGACTCAACAGACGGGGTCGCATGCTGTAGCGCTGACAACTCGCGAGTAGCTTCACTCTTAGACTCGACAGGCAGAGGAGTGAGAGCGGCAGCATACAAAGCCTCCCTATCAGAATACCCGGACGCAGTTTCTTGGCCAAGCGACTCAGACTCCTCAGGCAGAGGGAGATGCGCAGCAGTATGCAAGATTTCATGCTGAGCAACGGGCTCGGGGGCAGCATACACATCGCGATCAGCCTCACCTAGGCCTTCCGCCTCAGACTCGTCGGGCAGAGGGACATTAACCGCAGCATCGCGAGCAGCTTCCTCTGAGTCGGCTGCGGCATTCAAGCCAACATATTTCGGCGCAGTCTCGCGAAGAATTCCCGTCTCAGACTCGCCAGACAAAGGAACGTGAACCGCAGTCTTCAAGACGTCACCCTTATCCGTGGACAAAGGCTTATCCGAGAGTGTCTCCTCGACCTCAGGCTCAGCAGGCAGCGGCGTCTGCGCAGCGTCATGCAAGACGTCCTCATCCGGCACTGTTCTCGCCTCTTCATGGAGTAAAGCAGCACCGTCGCCATCAGGCTCCGCCCAGAGTTTATCCTGCGGAGCAAAGTCAACCTCATCCGCAAACGAGACTCTTTTCCGCTGCTTGTCCTTTTTCGAGGATCGTCTGAGTATGGAATGTTCAGTAGGCAGAGCTGCTTCGTTACGAACAAGCCCAGTGGGTGTAAGCTTGGCAGGTTCGGTCAGAGGGACTTCTTGCTGCACCGTATCTCGGAGTGACTCAGGCTCATCCGTAGGCAAGGGAAGTTGAGCCGCGGCTTGCAGAACATCTTGATCCAAGGCTGTAGCTGGGGAAACCACACGCTCAGTGGGAAGATCATCATCAGCAGGGAGCGGAGTCTCAGCGGCGAGGGTCTCATAGGAGGGCTCATCGATATTTTTCACAGATGAAGGCGTTGGTGTCTCACTGGTGGAAACATTAGAGGGGAGATCAGACTTGGCAGGAGCCTCCCACTTTTCAGGCACAGGATTGACTTCTTCGACTGTTTGCTGTTCATTAATCAGAGACTGCCGCTCAGGCTCAGAGACATTGAGCTCATCTTTGACCGGTCGACGGAGCGCTCTTAGGGCGTAATTCGCAATTCCACCAAATGCAGCCGCGCCGAAGCCTCTAACGAGGGATTGCTTCTTTGGCGAAGTCTGTAAAGGCACGGTAACTGGAGCTCGTCCCATGCTGTTGTCGGTGGTGGGAGTTTCGGGAGGTTCCTCTTGGTGCGTCACATCAATTGCGGAAGGAGGGTCATTCACAGGTTCATCTAGAGAGATCTGTTTGGATGGTGTGTCTTCGATCTTGACCACTTGTGGCAGATTATCCTGGCTGATTGATTTGGCTGGCACTTCAGGTAGAGTGTCCCTTGTCATTTCTGTGAGTGGAGTCACGATTGGCGTTACTTCAGCCTCTGCCAGCCCGTCCTTCGCCGACGTCTCTTCAAAAACAATCGGCGTTTCCCCAGTCCCTACCGGCATTTCGTGGGATGTAGTAGCCACACCATCATCCACCGACGTCTCCTCCGCAATCGGCATATCCACCATTTCACCAACTTCCGGCGTCTCTTCTGTGACAATCGACGTTGCACCCTCCAAAACTTCGCGCGGACTTTCAGCCTTTAGAGTAGACGCCTCATCAATTACAGCCGGCGTCTCGTCGGTCACAATGGGTATTTCAACGTCCAAACGGTCGCCCAAATCTACCGAATGATCATCAACCAAAATCGGTGTCTCAACCTTCAGAGCATTGTCAGGACTTTCAGCCCTCAGAGTGGACGTTTGATCGATCATGACAGGTGATTTAGCAATCATAATCGGAATGGATGCCTCTTCGAGAAGAACTGGTGTTTCCTCAACCGCAATCGGCGTCTCAGCCCTGAGAGGCTCGCCCACACTGTCTGCTGCCCAAGTAGCCGCCTCATTACTCACAACTGGGGTCTCATCAAGTACAATCGGTGTCTCAGACCTAACTGGAAGTTCAGCCTCCAAAGTTGACGTCTCCGGCGTCTCATCCACCACAGTTAGCGTCCCAAGCTTCAGACCTTCGATCGGACTTTCAGCTTTGGAAGTAGACGCTTCTTCAACAACCGGCGTCTCATCAACCACGTCACCTTCCATACTTTCGCCCGAACGAACAGGGCTTTCAGTCTTCAATTCTTCACGAGTGGCCGTCGTCTCAATTTGAGGCTCCTCAGGCACAACCGGCGTCTCCACCCCTTTCCTGGCCTCTAGCATCTCATCAGAAACACCGGGCGTTTCACCCTCCAAAGATCCACCTGACCTTTCAACCTTCAAAGTAGACATCTCCTCAATGGGCGTTTCCACTGCACTTACCTCCAGGATCTCCTCCACAATCGGCGTTTTCATCTCCATGGCCTCACGCGGCCTCTTAACTTCCACAGCAGGAACCTCATCAACTGACATCCCACCCTCAATGGGACTCCCCACCTTCAAACTCGACATATCATGATCTAAACTCTCCGTCTCCCTCACTTTTACATCAGCGGGGATTTTCTCCTCCCTTCCAACATCCCCAGCCTGCTCATAAGCAGGTAGCCCAATAGCAGACGCTCTCCTCTCCCGATCAATATCCCTATAATAATCCTCCCATGTCCAGTACTCCGGTTCGGATGTTGGGCGGGGGCGGTGAGTTCTCCGTCCATGCTTTGGACCGAGTCGGGAGTCGTCACGGGGGGGATCCTGTGCAGTAGGGGGATCGTTTTCGGGCGGAGGATCCGTATTAGACGAGGTGGGCAAGGGGGTATCTTCACCCCCCAAGTCATTCTGCGGAGCATCGATCGTTGAGGCGTCGAGCCGCGGAACATCAAGCGCAGTATCCAGCGGTGCATCCAGCCCATCATTCAGGGGTGCACCCCCCCTCGGCGAAGCAAGTTCCTCCCTCTCAAAAAAGGTACTCGCCCTCGGCGTTCGATCCTCACTCTCCCCCCTCCCATGCCTCACCGAGGTATCGATCGCGGTTAGCGTAGCCGCTTGTCCGAAGGCAGCCCTCCGCCTTTCAATCGCCTCTTTGATTTTAGCAAAAGCATCATCTGATGCGGTTGGCGAGGGGGAGGATGCAGCGGAGTGCCATTCTTCGGATTCGCTCTCCATGTATCCCTCGATGGTGGGCTCGCTAAAATCCTTGCTCGTGGGTTTAGCATCCCTGACGTTCTCGCTCACAGGCTCGCTAACGCCTCCACTGATTCTTTTGCCGGAGTGGCTGGACCTCGTCGAATCAACGTCCTTGACACCCCCAACGACATCTTCGGGTTCGTTGACATCGTGATGGATAGAAACATCCTCACTCACGCTCCGACTACTCGGCAAACTCGGCAGCCCTTCCCCTTCTGCTTCCCCGCCCCCAAGCGTCCTCTCCACTAAATAAAGCGGCTTCAGCTCCCGTGAGAGAGAATGCGCCCGTCTCACCTTGGGAGGGAGGCCGGGAGATGGGGTTGGGATTCCTGCGGAGGAGCGGGTGGGTGAGCTTGGACCGAAGGGAAAGCGGAGGGGGATGGCTGTGCTTGAGATGTTTCTGGTTTGTCGGGGGAGGGCGGTTGGGGAGTAGGGATCAAGGGGCAGGGCGGTTGGGGAGGAGGGTTGAGATATTGGGAGAGGTGGGAGGGTTGACAGATTGGGGGAGGGAGGGAGGGCGGTTGGGGATTCTGGACGGGAGTCGGGGAGGGACGGGAGAGTTGATAGAATTGGTGTTGGTGGGGGCTTGGGTGGTGAACCTGGGCGAGAGGATGGGAGGATTGGGAGGGTATCCAGATTGGGTGTGGATGGGAGTTTGGTTGATGATTCGGGGAAGGGTGACAGAGTTGGTGGAGAGGATGGGAGGGTTTCCGGAGGTGGTAACATTGGTTGAGTTGGAGATTCCAGAGTGGTGGGCGGGAGTTTTTTGACCAAGTGAGTTGACAATCCCTGGCTGTTTTCTACCTCCAGATCTTCTGGGAGAACAATGGGCGGGTCATCGTCCAGAATCGATGGTGATGTAGGCAATTCCGGCAGCACAGCCGGCGGATCCTCCTCTCGGACGGAGTGCAACCCAGGCGAAGTAGCGGCTGGCGATGCCTGGATGGTAGGACTAACAGCACGCCGTATATCATCCGCCTCGTCCCCAAACTCGTCCCCCAGACGAGGCGACACCCCACCCACCCTAACCGTCATCGGCGACTCCAAGCCAAGGGGGCTCACAGGTAGAGGTGGCAAGTCATCTACCCAGCCTTGGCCTAAAGGGTGGCTCTCATATCTCTCCATCAAATCCGCAATCACCGGACTCGGTCTCCTCTCCGGCGTATTCCGCACCCTCTCCTTGCCTCTCTTAACCTCAGTCTTAACCGGCGTGACAGTCGAAATCCCCTCGGACGCATCCCTCCACTCCGTCTTCAACGGCGAGCTGTTAACAGGTTCACTATCCCTCTTCTTCATCTCCGGCCTCTCTACACGGGCATATCTCACAGGCTGCGAAGCATGCCTACCCGGAACATCCTTCCAACTCCCGGGCATAGCCGCTTTCTCCTTCTGCTGATCCCACTGCCACTCCCCAAACGCAAGTCCCGAGTCCGAATCCGACTCATCAACCCAATCATCGTCCTCTCTCGTCATCCTCACCCTCGGATCCTTCAAATCAACAACCTTCCTCCTCGGCCGTCGTGCAGATTTCAACGCAGCAGCAGTAGCGTTAATTCCCGCGACCGTCTCAGCAATCTTCTCACCCGAGGACTTCCTCACTCTGATGGCAGATTTCTTCTTTCGAAGAGGTCGGATGGGTTCGCCGTAGGCCATGTCGGAGCCTGAGGAGGAGGAGTTGTTGAAGGTGAAGAAACCTCGGGATTTTTTGCGTTGGGTGGGTGATTTGCGGAGGCCAAGGATGGAGGTTAAGCCTGGGCTGCGGGTGGAGGAGGAGGAGGAGGAGGAGCTGTTTCGACGGGTTGTAAGTCTCGGAGAGGACTTTCGACCTGGGGAGGGTTTACGTCTCGGGGGACTCCCATGCCCAGACGACCAGCTCCCCCTCCTCACCACATTGTAAGTTGCTCTCCTCCTATCAATTTTCTCCTCTCGTGAAGAACTCCTATACCTTCCCCTCTTATCCACCCTCAAACTCTCAGAACTACTCCTCCTCAAACTCTCCCTCGACCTCCTCTTGACGTATCGATGCTCCCTCGGCCCGGAGAGAGGCGAACTATGCGGATCGAAGCAGTTCTTGCACACTCCGATATACTCTGTATACTCCTCCATTTTGCGCACCTCGTCGGGGTCGGAGATGAGGTTTAGGAGTCCGGTCTTCCATTTAGAGAGGGAGCTGGGCTTTTGGCGGTAGGGGACCGAGGAGTGGCGACCCGAGGAGGGATAATGGGCTGCGCTCCCGTGATGGCGGTGGCCGGGGCGATAGGGGAGGTAGGCTGGTTGGGGATGCGGTTCGGAGTGGTAGCCTGTTGCGTACGCCGGGAGAGAGAATTGGCGGTCGGGAGGGGGGTGGTATTGCTGTTGGTGGGGGGTGATTGGTGTTGGTTGCTCCGGCGGGAACGCGCCAGGCGGGACGTATTGTCTTGGGGATGGATTCGGATGGCGGTTATCGTGTGGATGCATAGGATATGGTAAAGGAGTTCGAGGTCTCGTTCCCGGGGGGCTAGATCCGCTCCTTGCGTGGTCGTTCGATTGGCGAGGCCGGTAGGGTGGCAAGGAAGGACTCCTCCGTCTCGGCGGATCGACTACTGAGCTCGCATCGTGGTAGGTTGACTCGGGCTGGTCGTCGGACAGGTAGGAGGCCTCGGTCCTTTGCGATACCGGTTGATGGCCAGACGACTGCCATCCATGTCGCTCCCGTTCAACTGTCCGCCTGGATGAGGCCGTCCCGGGACGCGCGGATTCGGGACTGGAGACGTCTTCCCATGCGCCTTCATCCTGCTTGCGACTCTTGGTCGAGCGCTCCTTCTTGCGCCTGCGGTCCGGCGCGTCGCGGCCGTCGCGTCGCGAAAGTGTCGGCTTCCACATTCCGTCCTTGCGCGTGCGGTTCGATTGCTTTGTCGCCAGTCTGTGCGCTTCCCACTTCACTCGCTTTGATGGCGCATGGCCGGATGGTTGCGACCGACGTGTTGATGCCTGACGTTGTCCGGGGTGTGATCGTCCGGATGACGCGCCACGCTAGATGGTGGCTGGGGTACGATCCCTGCATCCAATTGCAGGGGTTGGTTAGCAGGGGTGGGGAGGAGATGAAATGGAAGGTGATAGCAGATGAAACTTGTACCGGCTACGACTACACTGTTGTACACAACGCCCAACGCCCGTTATACCTTCATTAGATCGGAGGAGCTCCGTACATTTGTCTTAGAGTCATCAACTGACCCCGTGTACCTTCGTCTAGAGCGTATATTTGCTCCTTTGTCATTGATAGAATCTGCTGTACGACTGCCAACTGCTTAGGATCGGTAGGCAGCGGCTGAGTTTGGGGCATTTGCGGCGGTACCTGCGGAGGAGCCGCGTAGGCCGGATGCTGCACCGGTGGCGTGGGCGCATAGTGGTGCATCGTCGGAGGAGGGAAACCAGGGTGAGGCGGGTAAAGAGGCCGACTTTGGCCGTATCCGGGTGGCATAATGGGGGCAGGCTGCGGAGGGGGCGCTTGCTGCGTCTGTTGGATGAGAGAAGAAAGGACCGAAGTGTCGACTAGGCCGAGAAGGAGCAATGCCTGGAACGTCGCATATCCAAGCTGTGGCATATTACTAAAAAGCATCGTTGCTTGCTGAGGATTGGAATGGGCGAGGTTCTTGAGCTGGCTGATGGTGTCTAGCAGCTGCTGGACGGGCATATTGGCCAGAGTCTGGCTGATTGCGTCTGGCGCCGAAATGTTGGGCGGCAGCGGAACTCCGGCAGGAAGGGGAGGTAGAGAGGCGCCGTCGGTGGCTGAATTAGACACCATGTCGACGTTGAAATGGGCTGGAGGGGCTGCACGACCGCTGGAAGTGTCGTTATCGCGCGCATTAGACCGCCCGCCGCCATTGTCGTTGCTATAATCAACGCGCAGAGACCGGCCGTTCAGCTCGGTCCCGTTGAGGTTGCGTACAGCCGTGGCGGCAGAGTCGACGTCTGCATATTCCAGGAACCCGAAGCCCTTAGGCTTGCCCGTTTCTTTGTCATAGACGAGGCGGAAACTAAGAACCTGCCCGGCCGACGAGAACAGCTCACAGATTTGCTCTTCGCTGACCCCGTACGGGATGTTGCCGATGAAGACTACGCGGCCGCCTTTTTCGCGGTTCATTTCTATGGAATCGGTTGATTTGCAAAGTGTGATGTGTGTGTGTGTGTGTGTGTGATGGATGTGTGATGTTGTGTGTGACTGTGACTGTGACGGTGATGTGATGTGATGTGACGGTGACGGTGACGGTGATGGTGACGTGATGTGATGTGATGTGATGTTATGTGACTCCAGGTGGTTCGTGCACACAAACTTCACTTGACAATTCCAAGTCAACAGTCGCGGACAGTCAGAGGTGGATTCTGCCTAAAGCTCATTCAATGCTGTAGAACAGTAGCCACAACACAAATACCAACCGCACAACAGCCCAGTAATGTTCACGTTCACCCCCCTTCTGGGATCCCAACCCGCCTCTCGCGCGTCCCAGTCGGTTCTAGAGCTAGATGGCGGTATCAAGATCCTCGTCGATGTTGGTTGGGACGTTGCCTTTGATGCCGAACAGCTGTCCGCGTTGCAGGACCAAGTCCCGGCTCTGTCGCTCATTCTCTTAACCCATGCAACTGTTGATCGGTTGGGTGCCTATGCCCATGCTTGCAAGCACATTCCGCTCTTTTCCCAAGTCCCAGCATACGCTACTACGCCGGTAGTCAATCTAGGTCGTACCATGTTGACCGATTTATACGCGTCAAGTCTGCAGGCAGCATCAGCACTCCCTCCATCCGCCTTGGCTTCCTCTGCTCAAGTCCCGGCGCCCGACAACATCCTCATGCAACCCCCAACACGAGCTGAAATCGCAACGTATTTTTCTCGAATCGTCCCGCTCAAATATTCGCAGCCCCATCAGCCTAGTCCATCGTCATGGTCGCCGTCGGTCGATGGCCTTACAGTAACAGCCTACTGCGCTGGACATACGCTGGGAGGGACAGTTTGGCACATCCAGCACGGAATGGAGAGCATTGTTTATGCCGTGGACTTCAACCTGGCCCGAGAACGAATGACTCCTGCAACCAGCCTCCTCGTCGGCGGAAGCGAGGTTATCGAGCCTCTTCGCAGACCAACTGCCTTGATATGTGGAGCCAAAGGCGTGGAAAGGACCGGCGTGTTGCGAGGTAAAGACAGAGACGCAGCATTGATCAATCTTGTCTACGAGACTATCAGACTTGGAGGAAAGGTGGTCATCCCAAGCGACTCCTCGGCCAGGATCCTCGAACTCGGCTACCTGCTCAATCATCATTGGAGCGAAAAGCCAGACCTCGGCAAGCAGGCTCAACTATACATGGCTACGAGAGATGCCAAAACAACAACTCGTCTCTTGAAGGGAATGCTAGAATGGGTCGATGACTCAGTCCGATCAGATGCAGATGCTTTGTTTGCCGCTAAAATGAAAGACGGCAATGTGCCGCCTAATCCGTTGGAGTGGTCGTATGTTAAAGTAGTCCAGGCTCGGAGTCAGTTGCAAAGGGTGGTGACGGGTAGTAAGCCTTGTGTCATTCTTGCCAGCGATTCGACCTTAGATTGGGGTCTTTCAAGGCAAGCTTTGCAGTCGCTGGCAGACGATCCGAGGAATCTGGTTGTCCTGCCGGAGCCCCTTGGCCATGGCTACGTGGGGGGTGCGCAGAGCTTGGGGAAGATTCTATGGGACATGTGGCAAAAGGGAGCAGCAGGAAGGGCGGGAGTGGCTATTGATGGTAATGGTGCTGCTGTGGAATACTCCGAAGTCGATACTGCCCAGCTGGATGCGGGTGAAACGGAGTTGTTTGACTCTTACCTGGCTCGACAGCAGCAACTGTTTGGCACCAAAGCTGATGATAGACGGATAGACACGGAAGGGGCGGTTGACGTGCAAGATGAATCCGAATCTGATGAAGACGACGATGACGACCAGCAGGGACGCGCTCTCAACGTCTCTTCTCAGTTGAAAGAAGGCAACAAACAGGCAAAGGAGGAGAGCGCACCGGAACGGCTACTGCTCAAGGGTGAAGAACATGACTATGATGTGCGAAATAAAAGGGGACTCGACAGACTGTTCCCGTTCAAGGAAGAGAGGGTGGTGTTCACAGAGTACGGCCAGGCGATCAAAGCTAATGATTATCTCCGAGCCGAAGAGCGTCAGGCGGCGGCCAACGAGGGCGAAAGCGGCAGTTCAGAGGCTGCGGTGGGGAAGAAGCGAAAGTGGGATAGCACTAGAGGTGGTGGCAAGAAGGCTTACGAACCAGACGATATTGATGAGGCCATTGCTCGCGCAACCGGACAGACGCTGCCAGATGGACGCAAGGTCGGAAAGCGCGAGGACGAAATCGACAGCGATGCGGAGACTGAAGATGAAGAGTTCGTGCCGAGTAAACTGCTGCGCAAGACGGGAAAGCTGAACATGAGGATGCGTCTGGCCCACGTGGACTTTACCTCTCTGCACGAAAAGCGAGACATTCAAATGATCGTGTCCATCGTACGACCGAGAAAGCTCATCATAACGGGCGGTGACCTTTCCGAAAGACAAAGCCTCGCGGAATCATGTCGGGAAGCCATTTCCAACACCAGCGGAAACGATACCAGCATCGCTGTCCCCGGCCGTGGCGAAACCGTCGATGCAAGCATGGACATCAACGCCTGGACACTAAAACTCAGCCGGGATCTTCTCAAGCGATTCCGTACCTGGCAGACCATCCGTCCCGGACTCCAAATCATGGCCCTGGCAGGAGAACTAGGCGTCGAAGACGACGACATCCGCGAACCCAAACGCCAAAAACTCGACCCTGACGCACCACCCGAAAAAAAACCCTCCCTCCCTCTCCTAATGCCCCTATCCCAAAACACATTCACCTCTCTCGCCGCCCTATCCAAATCCGCCCAGCCCATCCACGTAGGCGATCTACGAATCCAAGCCCTCCGCTCAACCCTCCAATCGCGAGGTCACACGTGCATATTCTCCGGCGACGGCGGGATTTTAGTAGACAACACCGTTCTCGTCCGGAAATCATCCCACGGGATCGAAATCCAAAGTGCGACACAAGGTCTAGGCCTACCCAGTTGGAACGTAACGGACTCCGAAACCGGGGGGTCGTTCTACTCTGTCCGTAAAGCCGTCTACGAGGGACTGGCAGTTGTGTAATCATAATCATCATCATCATCACCATCATCATCATCATAATTTAGTTACTCCTCCGGAAACCATCCATACACACTCAAATCAACCTTCCTCTCCCCCAACGCAGTGCGAGTTACCTCCACCCCCTCGGCTTCCAGCGCAGAGGCCTGTCTCTCCGCGCCGTTACCGTCCCTACGAAACCGTCAGCGGAGCAAGCAGCCTACCATGTTGATGAAACGAACCTAGGCGAAATAATCCCCCGCGCGCTAACGACCCGCTGCCACGGCACGGTGTTGGAGTTGAAGGTCTGTTCCCCCGATGAAGGGAGGTGTTTGAGCGCTATGCCTACCTGACGCGGCCGTTCAGGCCGTCCAATCATCGCAGCAATGTGTCCGTACGAAGTCACCCTCCCGTGCGGGATAAGCTGGATGGTGGTGTAGACGGAGTGGAACCACGCCTCAGCTTCATCTGAGCGGGGCATTGCTGTTCTTATCGTTGTGGGTGTGGCTGTTCGTAGTGGCTGTGCAGCATGCATGCAAGCTGCCACACACCTCCCGCATCATTCTCCCCCACTTCCACTCCCACCCACTCATGGCAACCACCCGCGCCCTAACAGGTCTAATTCTCGACTCCACAGATACCCTCACCCTCCTCCAACGCCTCCGTGACCAAATCACCTACACCCCGACCTCCCTCAACAGGACGGCGTCAGCCATAACGACCTCCCTCGACCGTCTGGCCACCGTGCGGAGATACCTAAAACTCATCCGCGATGAGGCTAATGAGGGGTTCTTCGTCGCTTCGCGACGCGATTGGGATTTGTTTGTGCCGAGCCTGCAGATGAGTCTTGATGATTTGCTGTCTATTGGGGAGAGGATGAGAGAGGGGGGGTCCGCGAGGGCGCTTTGGGGGTTAATTGCCAGTGGGATGACGGTTGACGAGGGTGTTTCGTTAATTGATAGGTTGGGGGTTTATGTGAGGTTCTTGAGAGGGGAGGTGGGGGTGTTGAGGGGGGAAGAGGGGGAGGGGAAGGACGTGAGCAGGAGGGATTTGGTGGAGTTGGTGGAGAGGCAGAGGGGGAGTTCGCAGAGGGTTGTTGGGAGGGGGGTTGGGGCACTGGGGAGGGGGAGGGGGAGGGGGAGGGAGATTACGGAGGTTTCGGTGCAGAGGTTTAGGTCCAGGTCAATTTCGACACATAAGGAAAGGTTCAGGTCCGGATCGCGGAGGGGTTTGATTCGTAATAGGACACTCTCACCTTCAACGGAAAGGAAAAAACACTGGATAAGTAAAGTCTGGGATTGGAGTCATCCTAGAACTTCCTTTCACGATAAACATACCATGTCAGCAGCCTCCCCTTTACCATCCCTCCTCATTCTAACTATCTGAGCAGAAACGAACCTCCAAAATGCTTCTTCCCGCCCTCTTCCCCCTCCTCTGAACTCGATCTAAGGACGGACGGCTATATCCCCCTGCAAGACATCAAACTTCCCCCCTCTTGCACCGTATCATTCTACTTCCGACCCCCCGACCGCCGCTCTCGCATCCTCCTCACCCTCCCCACGGGCCAGTACTCCACAACAATCGCCTCCCTCCGTCTCCGCCGCCACAAATCAATGCTAAGATTCACAAAACTGAGAAAAGACTCCGAAATCGACGATGTCTGGGCCCAACTCTCCCTGCCTGATTACGAGACGTTAGTCCTCTTCTACTGCTCTTTTGTCGCGTTGAAGAGACAAGAGTTGGATCCAGGGAAGAGTGTCATCCCGCCTGAAGCGGCGATAGCGCTGATGGAGGTGTGCGAGTTGCAGAGTAAGGAACTTGTTCCTGTTAAGGTGAGCGGAGGAGAAAGGGCGGTGATGCCTGGTGTCATGCCAGGTGCGTTCCCTGGTGTGGGAATCACCCTCCCCGCATACAGCTCAGTTCCCCCCCCCACAATCCTCGTTGAAGGCGACCAACTCCTCTACTCCGGCGCAGTGTTAATCAACAATACCTCCTTCGCCCTCCGCCTCTACCACGATTTGTGTAGTGGGGTTGTTAGGCTTGAGGTTTCGGATATTGAGTTGGAGACGCCGCTTTGGAATGCGTTCGTGACGAGGTATGCAGTTCGCAGGGATGAACATTGGGCGGAGTTGGTGCAGGGTAGGGATTCTTCGCGAAGGGTGGTGTCCATTGCCGCGTTGAGGAAGGTTTATGTTTTTGATTGGGATGCGAGAGGCTGTACGCCGCAAGTGGAGAGGGATGGGGGTTGGTGGATTGTGTTTGAGGAGGAGGAGGACGCGAGACAGTTTGTCGAGTGCTGGATTGGGGTGTGTAGGTCTGTAGAGTGAGTAGAGAGGGAGGGATGGGGTCCTGGGAATTGATCGGAAAGGAGCTCACTGTGGATGATGGTATGCGATATGTGTATCTGCTGAATTTGAATGGGCAAGGCTCGATTTGTTGCTACAGTCGAACCTAGCCTCGTCGAATGCTATCGTCTCCACCAGTATGTTGATTCTCTCTCTGCAAAGTCGTCGATTGTCACGGCCTTCGCCCAGAGGGACTGCATGTGCCAGAGTCCGTCTTCGCTCGTGGCAGCAAAGCTGATCACTGGCGCCGCAAATCGAAAGACAGAAAGGTAGTGTTCGGCGACATGCAGCCCATCTGGGTTGTTCACCGTCGGTTTGGCCGTTGAGGTCTTCTGCCCACGGCATTCAATCTGCTGTTGACTAGTAATTCTACATACTCAGAACACGATCAACGATTTGTCTTCAGCTGACGGTGGTCATAGATGCCTGTGTGGGATGACTTTCAGCGCGTTGTTAACATTGACATTGGTCCACTTACCTTCATCCTCGCCCGTATCTTGGACTTGTATGAGCCTGTATTCTGCCGACCCTCGTGCTCAGGCTGAACCTTCCTCCCGTTACAAGCTTCACCTGCTCTTCCCATTCTCAATGCGCCGTGTGAGAGCAGAACGACGAGACTTGTGGCCCTGTCACTTTGGGCCATGAAGCCCTCTAGCTCCAGCACTCTAGGGCCGGAGTGCTTCCAACAATTCCACCGCGCTTGAACCTGGTCATTCGGGGCTGAGTGTTCCACCTATGAATCCGCTGTATATCGATTTTCGATTGTATGGCAAATGTATCTTGAAAGTATGCTTGCTGCTTTTACGTAACATCTCATGCCATGCTTGCGCTTCAGAGTTTCAAACGCGAGCATGGAGCTGTTTGCCCTTTTTCCAATTTCAACTTGAAACTTTCCACTCTCGGCATCTGGCTTGAGGGATTGCCCTCAGTCCTTAGTCTATGATCGACTCGCCTCTCATTTGGTCGGTGATGTCAGCGAATCGGGACGATTTCGTCATAACCGTTCACCACAGAGCCCCGTCTGTGTGAGATGTGTGACAGGTGCGACGTATAACAGTGTCTGGAAGGCCCGGAACGGGCCGAAGGCAGGAGGATAGGAGGGAGGTTCGAGGGAGAGAAGGGGGCATCTTGGTTGTACGTACGTACGTTATCACACCTGGGGGAACAAACGGTCCATTTACATTAAACAATCTCTTCTGCTTTGTGCAGTTTGTCCGACATGGTTAAGTTGCAGCCATTTGGCGAAGCGATGGAGGCTGTGCGGCGCTCGCTTGCTACCTTCATAAAACATCCCCGCAGGGCTGACATCACGCATCGTTAGTGGCATGGCTACCACGGGCTTAACACAAGATCTCACCATGGCCACTGGATTGACCCTTAAAAATTTGATACGAGACGTATTCGCTACTGAAACTTGGCTGAACAACTTACGTCAGCAAGTGTTGCTTTCGCACTACGCCTCAGGCCATACGGAACTGACCATCAATGCCTCGTTGAACTCCATTGCCAATATCCTCATTTTCTTACAAGCAATCTATGACGGCGCGCCAAAATCTTTCTACAATGATGACTGGGATATGCTCATACATAGCCTGCAGATCACTCTTGATGACATTGTTACGGTGCTAGAGCGCAGGACTGACACTACTCCACCAGGCATACTATGTGACCTAATTCTATGTTCAGTGGTGGCGGATCAAGGCATCTCATTGGCGGGGCGACTGGAACTTTATCAGAGATTTCTGCGAGTACAGTTTGAAAGGCTCGCCGGCATCCAGGGACCAAACGAGATTGAACTTCATATCAAGGTAGAGTTAGCTTATCTTTTCGCCGCACAGAAAGCAAGCCCGCAGCGGGTAGTAAATCGCGCAGTAGAGGGGCCATCTGTGGGACAAAATCCTCAGACAGCTTTACCGGATAGCTCCAGAATAAGGTTGGAATCGACGTCCGGGCAGCCAGTATTTCAACCTAGAGAGCTCACACACTGGATAACCGAAGTCTGGAAAGGAGATCAACCAAATACACCCTTTCACCCTGAACATATCCAGTAAGTTCACAAATTCGTGGACAAGGTCGAAAGCTCACATATTCCAGTCAAGAACCAACGACTTGCTTTTTCCCTGCTCATGATCAATACGTAATTCGCGATGACCTTACAAATGATGGGTTCATGCTCTTCCAAGAAATCTCTGACATCTTCGGGGCCGACTGCAGCGCAGCTTTTTACATTCGTCCGCACGACTTCCGGGCCAGATTAACCATCACCATAGAATATTCAGAGCCGTGGTCCGATGTACCCAACATTATCATCACCGGGAGCTATATGCGCTGCACGCTCCTCTCAACCGTCAAAATCACGCGGCATAAATCCTCCTTGAAACTCCTCCGACTCCGCAGGCCAGAACTGAACAAGCCGCCCAACGCAGCCGTGCACGATGACTGGGCGGTCCTCAACTTCCCCACCTACGAGTCCATGGTATTATTTTACTGCACCTTTGTCGCCATGAAACGGCAGTCTCAATTCCGGGACGCCAACGCCCTTCCTGTTGGGCTGCAGGAGAGGGCAGAATTATGCTCCAAGCGCGAGCGTCGACAGGGTCTCGAACATGGCCGCCCCCGTAGTCGCAGTAACATAAACGAAGTTCCCCCTCTCCTCCCCGATGGCGAAGGCGAGGACATCCTCTCCACGGGGGTCATAATCCTCCCTAACAACCGACCATGCACACTGCGCTTATGCAAGGATATTTGCAGCGGCGTTGTGCGTCTTGACGCCGCTGTCGAAGCCCCCGATGGTATCGAAACCCCGCTCTGGACAGCCTTTGTTACAAAATATTATGTCCAGGGCGACGTCGATTGGGCAGAGCTCCTCGAGGCGCGACACGGTCTGAGAAAGACTGTTGGACTCGCTGCCATTCGACCGAAGATCTATCTATTTGCTAGGGGTGATGGGCTGCTGCCAGAAAGTCCAAAAGAGGGGGGGTATCTGATTAAATTCAAAGATGAGATATGTAAGTTGAGAGATGTCCGTATGTTGGGTCGCTAATGTTTGCAGCTGCGAGGGAGTTTGTCGAGGCTTGGACTAGGTTGTGTAATTCCAAGGGGTGAGAATTTGAAGAAGTCGAATAAGGTTTTGTCGTGGAGTGCAATGGGATATTCTAATCATCGCTTTGTGCTGGGACTCGGCACGTTTATAATCTTTTCATATCCCTACTTACCGTAAAACACTCCTCAGGAGCTCTCGATCTCGTCGTGATCAGTAAAAGTCGCACAAAGTGTTATATCGATGACTTGGGGCTCCTCTTTGACGCTGCTTGCCCAACCACAACGCAGAAAATCCCCTCAAACTCGACCCACTAAGTACTTCTCCCAAGCTCCCAATATTTCAAGCACCTCAACCCCCCTCCAAATTTCAATGGAAGACCCTCGCGACCTCTTCCCCTATGAATCCGGTTTCCCCGACAGTGAGTCCATCTACCGCTACATTCCCGGTGAATCCCACCCCGTCCACCTCGACGACAAGCTCCACTCTAACCAGTACCGAATCCTGCACAAGCTCGGCTACGGCAGTTTCTGTAGCGTCTGGGGTGTGCGGGACGAGCAGTAAATTTCCACCTCCCCCCCTTCCCCGCCTAGCCTATTACCCAAAGAAGCTGAATATTTTACAGGGAGCAGAAATACGTAGCGATCAAAGTCCCCATTGCGGATGCCCCGTCCAGTCGTGAGATAGAGACTTTGACGGCGTTGGCAGCGAGTGAGATCACTCACCCCGGGAAGGCCTACCTACCTGTTCTCCTCGACGACCTTGAGCTCGACGGCTCGAACGGGACGCACAGGTGCATTGTGACGGGGGTGTACGGCCTTTCCGTCGGGTTAGTCCTAGAGGTGGAGAACGTATATCTCTACGCCAGCGCGGCGAGGAGATTATAGAAGCAGCTTCTCCAAGCTGTGGAGTGTTTGCATCAGTTAGGAGTAGGGCATGGGTATTTGTATAGTGGGAATGTGGCCTGGAACGTCAGGGGGGTTGAGGAGTTGAGCGAGGGGGAGTATTTGCGGTATTTTCGTCACGCAGTGCTAGGTGAGGTTAAGAAGATGGATGGAGGGATATTGGGGTAAAATGTACCGATATACCTTATAATGCATGACTATCGTCCCCCTGAGGTTTTGGATGAGGATGATATTGTGTATCGACTTTGGGCAGGCTTTTTTGGAGGGAGGCTCTCCCGGAGAGGTTGGAAACGCCGCTGCTTTACCGCACGCCGGAAGTTGTCTTTCACGAGAAAATCGATGAAAAGGTTGATTCGTGGAGTGCGGGGATGTCGGTATATTTGGGAGAGGTTTTCCGACTGTCAGCAGTGTTTCGTTCTCTTGACTATTAACCTTCCGAGTGAGAGGGTTATTTGGAACGGGAATACGCTTGTGGGTGTACTGCCTAAAGCGACGCATCTTAGCCCGCAAGAGAGGTGGAGGGAAGAGTGGGAGGATATTGTTGGACGGGTGACAGCTGCGACAAATTTCGAGTATGAGAATTTGCGGGGGATGATTGTGTCACATCCCGAGAAAGACGCTGAAGAGGAATGGCAGGATCTGCCAGCAGAAGTATTGAGCAGGGCGAGGGAGCTGTTTTAGAAGATGCTAAGATTGGATCCGCGAGAATCTTGGCAAGAATGGCTCTTGAGTTGGACTGGTTCAAGGACCCTCCCACCTTGGTTGAGAATTCTGATTGCAAGGATCGTTGAGGGGATCCAATGATAACACCATGGCAGTTTTTTCGATACTCAGATGTTTGTCCTTGTAAACCGCGCTGCTCATCATACATGAACGGAGGATTCAATCGTCACTACAGTAGCAAGCATCGTTGACTCGAGAAATTGTGGGAGGTGAAGTACTGTGCCTGAGTTTGTGTATGTGAGACTAGCTAGCAAGGGAGGGCCACACGAGAGCAACGTGAGAAGAAAGTATTGTACTTGTTTGTGAGACTTATGCACTGCCAAACTGCCCCACTGCATATGGTTGGGCGAACGTGGACGTTGAAGCGAGTCAAGATCTATGGCGCTAACTCCTTCAGGCAAAGAGCCTGCAGGGTCCTTGACCAACTCTGTGGGGCAGCCCAAACGTCACCCCCAAACCCACCCATGCCGCGCGACTACCTTTCTAGATACCTCACACCCTCCGCGCCCCAGAAAAAGCGAAAGAGATCCAAACCCAGCAGCAGTGGACTAACCATAACCGAAGACGACGCCGAAGTCCTCTTTCGAGCACAACCCGACGACATTGATCCCGACGAAGACGCCGTCGTAGTAGGGGATGTAATTCAAGAAAAGAAAAAAGCGAAATGGCTCAACCTCTCCGACGGAACAGATAAAATCCTCGCGGAGGCGGAGCGGGAACGTAAAAACCAGCAGGACGATGAGGACCCGGTGGTTGTGGAAGAGCCTGCAGCGGGGTTAATGACGGGTAAGGAACATGCTGCTCTCTTGAAGCGGAAGAGAGGTCAGGAAATTGGTATAGATGCTCTGCGGGAGACGGTATATCGGGATGCCTCCGGCAGGATTGTTAATCTTGCGGAGAAGAGGGATGAGATGAGGGAGAAGGCTGCGGAGGAGAAGAGGAGGGAAGTTGAGAGGCAACAGGGTGAGGTGCAGAAGCAACTGAAAGAGGACAGGAGGAGGGAGTTGGAGGAGGTGAAGACTATGGGGGTGGCGAGGTATGCGGATGATAAGAGGATGAATGAGGAGTTGAAGGCGCAGGAGAGGTGGAATGATCCCATGGCTGGGTTAGTGAGACCTAGTGGGAGGAGGGAGAAGAAGGTTTACAAGGGAGCGTTTGAGCCAAATAGGTACGGGATCAAACCTGGGTGGAAGTGGGATGGGGTTGATAGAGGGAATGGGTTCGAGAGGAAGTGGTTTGCTGCAAGGAATGGGGTCAAGGAGAGGAAGGAGAGGATGTTTAACTCGTTGATGGATGATTAGGATATGGCACCTTCGGTGCGGAGGGTTGAAATTTCTTCCTCGGACATGGACAGAAGGGTGGTCAATATTGAATAGGTGTGCTCGCCAAGTGTGGGTGGTGGAGAGCGGACAGATGGCTGGGTGTGCGAGAACTTCACGGGAGGACTGACGAGTTTCATTGGCCCGCAGGCTGGATGGTCGACTTCGGTTACCATCTTCCTGGCTTGGGCTGGACGCTCCGTTAGTTGTTGCAGTGTGACATGGTAAGGAGACCTAACTGTGTTCATGATCGAGTGTGGTTTCCACATCATTGATGGCGGAATATGGCATACCGCTGCCTTCGAAAATATCCAACCATTCACTCGTCGTCCTCGTCTCGGTGACGCCCTCAATCATATTCTCCAACTCATCTCGATTCTTCACCCGGTCCGCATTCGTGACAAATTTCGGATCTCGACTCCACTCTTCTTTGCCCAATCTTGAACACATGATTCCAAACAATCTATCGTTTCCTCCACCAAGCATGATATCCCCGTCTTTAGTCTTGAACCCTCTATACGGCACAATAGACGGATGAGCCGTCCCCCAGCGTCCGGAATCCGGCTTTCCGCTGATGAGACACGAGCTTGCGATATTGCTCAACATGGAAATCTGACAGTCCGCAAGGGCTACATCAATATGTTGGCCTTGACCCGTTCTCGCTCGACCAATCAAAGCTGCCATGATGGTGCTAGCCGTGTAAAGACCAGTAGTCAAGTCAGTGATCGCCACGCCGACTTTGGCAGGTGGTCCATCTCGATGACCAGTTATGTGCATTAGACCCATTCCGCTGCTCGGGTTAACTTAGGTAGCAGAGAAGGACGGAGAGCTCACGCTTCAACCATAACGTCGTAACCTGCTCTATTGCTATACGGCCCCGTCTGGCCGTAGCCGGTGACACTTGCATATATCAACCCAGGGTTGATCTTGGAAACCGTCTCATAATCCAAGTCGTATTTCTTCAGTGTTCCTGGGAGGTAGTTTTCCACCAGAACGTCGCACTTTTCGACTAGTCTGTGGAGAATTTCCACGCCTGGGCGGTGCTGGAAGGAAAGACCGAGTGACTTTTTGTTGCGGTTTGCCTGGCCGGTGTTAGTACGTTTGGTGGGACGGTGTGACAACATACGGCCAAGAAATATGCACTCTCTCCGGGACCCGTCTTCCCACTGCCTCTTTTATATTCGGCATATGGGGGACCCCAGGCACGCGTGTCATCTCCCCGAACGGGATGTTCGACTTTGATGACTTCTGCACTAACGTTGTTAGATGTGGGGATCGTTTATGAATGTGATCGAACCCAAGATCGCCCAGCATTTGAGTGCAAAATGGCTGTGATTTATGAGCTTGGGTTGTGTATAATAGCTAGGAACATACGGCGGCTAGCACTCTGGACATATCCAGGACTCGGATCCCGGTCAGTGGAAGCTGTGCTTCCGTTTGGGTTGCTACATTGCGAGTTTGTTGGAAGACAATATGGCGGGGCAGGATACGCAAGATGGATGTGGCTTGAGACATATTACGGATATCAGTTCTGTGTATTGACTGAGGTGCGTCCTCAGATGGTCGGCAATGCGCGACGGGCCGATGGAACGGTCCGTTTGCAGCAGGGTCGACTCTGTGATCTGTGGATGGCTGAGATATACCATGAGTTGTGGAACTAGACTAAGGTCCAGTGTTTATACTTGCTTAGTTACAACGCCGACGCAAGGACATTGATAGCAGGTTTAAGCATCCAAATGATTGATCCAAGGCAGGGTGGAAGAGGTGGGGTAGAGCGGAACACTTCCGCCATGGCAACGGCGTTGTTTACCCCAGACTCCATGCAGATCGCGAAGAATCGCATTGATTAACTGCGACACCACAGTCATGGAATCGCCAAAAGACATGCACAGCTACGAAAACGACGATGCTGTTAATGTAGATGGGTCTTCCAGCTCACCCTACTCCAAAAGCGTCACAGTGCACAGCAGGAGCTCAAGCCAACTGATGGCCGCCGACATCAATACTCCTACCAAACAAGGCTTCTCTAAAGGCGCAATGTTAGAGGATAAAGAAAATTTTACGTCTGAACCCACGGCGACTCTAAACAAGCTGTTTGCAATGACTCCTCCGCCGGCTTCAAGCCCGCGGGGATCCGTAGCCGAACGCAGAGCCAGTGAGGATGTGAAGATGGCGCATTCCCCGTCGCCAAAGTATCAGACAACACCACGGAGGTCGCCTTTGAAGATTGTGCAAGATCAAGAATCAACGCCGCGCCCACAGACCAGTGGAGGCGTTCAGGACGCCAGTGCATTCCAAGCTGGACTGGATCTTCGAAATGCGCAAGTGACAGAAAACGATATCACCTACGTGGATGACACCTGCATCAGCACCTTTTCGGTTATCCCGGACACGACTCTTTTCGCCAAACTTGGCCAAAGCCCTACCAGGCCCACGGATTTGCGTCCCAATCCGGGCGAACCCAGCATTGCTGGGACCCCGTATACCGCCCGCAAGCGCTCCTCGCTTTCCCGCTCACCGTCTCCAACAGCACGTCGGCAAAAGACCCCGTCTGCTGATGGAACGGCGAGCTTTTTGATCGACTTTACTCAGCCATTGGATGGTACTAAACGCACCACTTCACCCGGCAAAGCTGCTACGGAGCCCAATTTACTGAGGCATCTCAATAACCAACGCTCCCCGAATAAATCGGCCAGACAGAGTTATGCATCCCCGACCAAGCAGAACAACATTCTCAGTCTTTTGGATATCGAGCTTCCGCCTCCACCGACACCGCGTTCGGTACCCACCATCACCGTACGTGAGATGGAATCCCTCAAGTCGTCTTACCTCAGCCAGATATCTTCACTGAGAGCTACTTTAAGTGGTCGCGAGGCAGAAGTTGAGAGCCTGAAGCGAGCAGTGGGGGATGCTGAGCGACGTGCGGGCGAAGCACAAGAGGCTCTGCGGGAAGAGAAATGCCGGCGAGAGCATGTTGAAGAGGAGAAAGCAGGCTGGGAGCGTCGAGGCCATGAGGTTGAGTCTGTTCTCAAAAGCGTCAAGGAAGAGGTTCTAAAGTCGGAAGCTGAGCGCGAAGATTTAATTCGAAAGCTTGACGATACGGAGCGTCGCCTTGACATCACCGAGGCTCGGGCTGTCAAGGCGGAAGAGCGGTTTGCAGAGGCTTTAGCTGCACGAGCCGCAGGAGATGCACCATCAGATGCCAACGCCGTGGAAGAGAGGGCCCAGAAGCTGTTTGAGGCTCAAATTGATGCCAAGATGGAGCAGGTCAGCCGTGAACTACACGCGGTGTACAAGGAGAAGCACGAGAGGAAAGTGGCTACTTTGAAGAAGTCCTACGAAGCACGTAGCGAAAAGAAGGCGGCAGAGCTTCAAAGTCGGATTGTTGAGCTTGAAGAGCATAACAAAGAGCTCTTGGCTGGCAAGTCAGCACCTGTTCCAACTCGGTCCGGTGCAGAGTCTTCCGCGTTGAAGGCGGAGCTGGAAGAACACAAAGCTCTACTCTCACGGCTTGAAAACGAAATTCAGACATCCCGGCAGCAACAGGAACAGCTCATGAGCGAATTACAGCAGGAGCGTATTGAGAAAGGCGATCTCGTTGCTGCTGTCGATGAGATGTTGGCGCTTCAAGCGGAAACCGGTAGTGCTCAGGGGGCTGTAGAAGTTGTGGAAGACTTCCGCAAGAGCATCAGCCGCCCCAGCGGTCTCAAAACTCCGGGGGGATATCAAGGTAGAATGCCACCTCCAGGGACTACAAGCGGGGGCAATAAGAGTCGAATGCTGGCGAACATTGAGAGGATGGGACGTAAAAACGGTGGACAGGAGCAATGATGGTTGGATTGGGATTGAAGTTGCAAGATGGTCTGTCCTTGTTAAACCTATTTCCACATACCTGTTTGTCACCACCGTTGTCTGTGCTCAACGCCACGCGTACGTGTTCGCCTGAGCCCCACCATGACGTCTCCGGCACATGGAAGACTAATGACGTAACGCGGGGTGACAGAGGCAAGGGCCATCAAATTCTTCATAAAAGCTTCGTGTCCAGGCAACTTGGCATTCTCTCTTGACATCCACCTCTTCCACTCAACCTCTTCCACCAAAATAATAACCGAAATCATGTCGAGCACCGTCCAAGTTAGCGGCATCAGCTCGCAGACGAGCGAGAAGGAGATCCGTGACTTCTTTAGCTTCTGGTACGTCTGACATGCCCGTTATGATGCACGTCTTAACATGATCCAGTGGCAAGATTCAGTCTCTGTCGGTCAAGCCCGAGTCTGGAGATGGCACCGGCACCCAGACGGCCACGGTGACGTTTGAGAAGGAGGCTGCGGCCAAGACGGCTCAGCTCTTGGATAACACCCAGCTCGGCCCGTCGCAGGTCCACGTCACTTCTAGCGCGCCGACCGGCGAGCAGACAGGCGTCAGTGAGAAGGGTGCTGCTGACTCTGCCTCCCCGGACATGCCGGATATTCCCCAGGAAGAGAAGCCGCGCGCCCGCATCGTGGCTGAGTATCTCGCCCAGGGCTATGTCTTGAGCGACCAGGTGTTGCAGCGTGCCCTTCAGATGGATCAACAGCATGGAATCTCCCAGAAGTTCACGGCGGCTTTGAGGGACTTTGACAACAAGTATCACGCCACTTCTCGCGCCCAGGTTCTGGACAACAAGTACGGCATCACTGCTCGTGCCAACGAAGGCTGGCGTGGACTCACCTCGTACTTTGAAAAGGCGAGTAACACTCCTACGGGTCAGCGTCTGCGTGCATTCTACAACCAGGGGCAGAAGCAGGTTCTGGACGTGCACAATGAGGCTAAGCACTTGGCGTCGCTGAAGAAGTCGGGCGAAGGCCAGTCGTGCAACTGTGGCGGGGACTCCACCAAGTGCACATGCGTGGGTGGACAGTGCAAGTGCAATACGTGCGGCAAGAATACGACTTGTGACTGTGGAGGAGACGCCAGCAAGTGCAAGTGTCAAACCCAGGAAGGGAAGAAGTGCTTGTGCAAGGACTGCCCGAAGAGCACAGCATGAATGATGAAGTATGGCGTCTAGGCGAACAGATTAGGTAGACTGTAAACATTCCACGTGAAGCCGAGGCTTAACGGTCTCCATTCCTCCACATATAGGCCACGGCTTTCGCTGACGCGTCGTGAGATGAGATGGGCAGAGACAAAATTGATCCCATTACGCGCGCTGCCCTTCGCTATACCATTAGTCCGAGCGAGTATGAAGCGCTGCACAAATACATCATCTCGCGCGCTCCGTCGCGCGTGCAGAAATGCGCCCCGCAGCCGCCACGGTATGAGAAGATGACCAAAGGCAACAGCGAGGGCGGGGACTACACGGCCGCAGCGCTGAGGGCGGCGTTGAGGGTGTTTGGCACGACTTATCTCGGCCTTAAGGCGTGGGATAGTCTTATACAAGCCGTCAGCAAGCGACCACCCAAGAAGAGCCAAGGCAACGCGCGAACTTCACTTTCCTTTGCGGCTATTTTATTCTTCTACCGTCTGTTTGACAGGTTCTTCAGACGTCTTCGGCTGTCGCTATTAGACGAGAAAGCCATTCCTTTTCGGAAGCGAAATCCTTTAATCGCACGGTTACTTACATCGGTCTATACCCCAGCCGTTGGGGCCTCACTCTCGGGCTTCTTTCTTCTATTGAGTCCAGCAAAACGTTTGCGAAGTACATTGGCCATCTACTCCCTCACGAGATCTCTTGAGTTCGTATACAACGCCCTCGAGAATGGGGAAATCATCTGGCCCAACGGCAGACCATGGTGGTTTGGCAGCTGGATGTTGATGCCCTTTGCAACTGCCCAACTCCTCCACTGTCTCGTCTTCAACCGGGATTGCTTCCCCTCAAGCTATGGCCGACTTCTCCACTCCAACGGACCCGAATACGTCTTCCGCAAAGGCCACTCGCTCTCGTCCTTTGACGTCGTCGACGCACTTGCGTCCATGTCTACCCTGGGCTGGCCCAACTATATATCTCCCATTCTCTTTCCCAACAAACCCACCAATCTCCCCCCAACCCTGACCAAAATCCGCGCAATCACAGATTCCGCCCACCCAGGAATCACCAACTCCTCCTGCGCCCTCCTCCACCCAAAGGACCCAAGCTGTTCTCGGGTTTACTTAACCACTATCCTCTCAACCTACCCGGGCATCGTTAAAGTCTTCACAATAATCTACACGGCGCTCGCCCTCCTCTCTTATAGAAAATACAAAACCAAAGGCCTAAGCGAAACCCTCAACACCCTCGCGGCTAGGATCCTCAAAGCTGCCCTCCTCGCAACAGGAAGTACCGCAACATGCTGGGGCTCAGCCTGTCTCTTCGCAAACTACCTCCCTCGCAGAGCCCTTCCCACGAAGAGGTGGTACCTTTCAGGCTTCTTAGCCGGAATGTGGGCCGTCGTTGCTCCAAAGGAGAGGGCGATGTTCACCTACTCGGCACGAGTCGCCCTCCAAAGCGCCCTCGACGTTGCACGCAAGAAAGGCTACCTCAAACGCCAGCGCGGTCTGGAGGTTATGCTCTTTACCGTCGCGTTAGCATGCACTGGTTGTGTCGTCGAAACAGACTCGAAGTCTTTACGGAGCAATCTCCTAGTCAAAACCTGGGAGACAGGATTAAAGGGTATGTAATAGTCATTAATACATTATTTTCCTAACCGGTGAACCTTCAATGTTCATATTCCAATGCTGCTGTTGCTGCGGGAGATCATATCTCTGCTGATTCTGCTGCGGCGGTGGGGGGTAGTAGGGAGGCGGGGCATAAGCCATGGCCTCCGAACGTCGGAAACTTACGAATGCTAGATTCGAAAGCGTAAACGCAGCGACTACGATTGCGAATGTGAACCCTGCTGCTTTCCATGAGATGGGCTCGACAAAGGAGTTGTAGATTTCCGCAAAGGTGCGTGCACCGACGTGTGCCCTCCCCACGAGTTTTGAGGGGTCTTGGTTCATGCATCGCTCCCAGTTTGCGCAGACGGCCTCCATTGCGGGCAAGGAGACTTTGTCACAGTCGTTATTTTTGTATTGTTTCGCGCATGCGGCCATTTCGATCATAATCTCCGCCATTGCTTCGTGGGATTTTTTGTCTACATCGCCTTGGACGGCGCTCCAAAAGCAATAGAGTAGGTAGGCAATTGCGGTGAGGAGGAAGATGTTGAATGCTAGTTGGGCGTAGTAGCTTAGGATATGAGGGACTGTGGGGTGGCGACCGATAAAGGTGAAGGTGCTTGAGAGCCAATTTTCGTTTTGGTGGGAGCCTTGGCGGCGGGGGCGGCGGAGGACCCCGTCCTCGCCGTCGGCGTCCGAAGATGAGGTTGAGGCGCTGCCGCGACGACGTTTGCGCCGGCTTAGTTTCCGGTCGACTTCGCGTCTGCGGCGCTTGGTGATTCGTTTTTCCGTCCCTTCGGTTGGGTCTACGCGTGGGATTTCGCCCCTCCCGGGGCTGTTAAGCTTGCTTTTGAGCCGGTAGATCCAGCTGTCGCGACGGCCGTTGGAGCGGAATAGGGGTTTCTGCTCCGGTGTTGCGTCGCTGACGTCGTCTTGCGCCTCGGGAGACTTGGGTGTCTCTCCTGCGGAGGAGTCGTCCATTTCGTTGGTTACCTTGCGCGGTGTGGTGAAGAGACTGTTAAATGCGGGCAGTTGGTGCTTGCCGGGAGTCGTAGTAGTTGGGTGGAACGGGCGCTTCTCTGGTGAGTCGAAGTTGAATGACACTGGATCCTGTCAGTGACTCCTTCTGGTTGCGCAACCTGTCAACTTACTCTTGTTACTGCTGCCGGGAGGGAAACGCTGGCCCAGTCGCGCAAACGGAGACTGCGTATCTATCGGCCCCGTACCGTTTTGGAATTCAAAGTCCATTGGACTCTCGTGAGAGAAGCGTTGCGCCATGGTTTGTGGTGTCCGTCGTCATCGGGCAGGTGTTGTGCTCATGTTGCCCCCCCGGTTGGCATGACAGCGCGGGGTCGATTACATCACCGATTTATCAGATCAAACATGAACCATGTATTCACTCGCCATTTCTCTACTGGCTGTCGTGTGTCAGGCAATGTCTCATAAGCTGTGTCATGCTGCAAATGGCGCTACATCTCCTTCAGAGGACCCGTTCACCTTGACAGCTTATCCAAAGACTGACGTTTGGCGTCCGAGCGATGACAGTGATGTCTTCAATGCTCCGTATGTCTTTGCCAAGCTTGACCCAAATAAGTTTACAAACATGTCTGTCACCGTCTCGGCGGATTGGAAGACTTTGTATGATCAAGGTGGGCTAATCTTAGCCTATGGAGAGCAGAATCCCCGCCAGTGGATCAAGGCTGGTATCGAATTCTTCGAGGGGCACCCCATGATTGGCGTTGTGGGAACAGACCGCTATTCGGACTGGTCTCTTACTCCTAACCCTGGTAAAGACCACAACAAGGCTACACTGGAGTTTGTCCGTGAAGGCACAGAGCTTTGGATCTATCTGGTCGGTGAGAACCAGAAAAGACAGGCAGTCAGAGAGGTCAGATGGGCTTTTATCTCGCCCAAATCGCCCCTCGAAGTTGGTTGTTATGCTGCTAAACCCACCCCAGATTCTGATAATGCCACTGCCGGGGTCAAGGTCACCTTTGAAGGGTTTTTGCTAAAATAGTTGGTTATAAGATGATCTGATATCTGGGTCAGGTGGGCATCGGTGGCAGGTGGGGCCCTGTCGTTGATACTTAAGCCGTTCACTCTTCTTCCCAACTTCTTTAAACTCTGCAACATTAAAAGATGTCTTCCACTGCTGCTGTTCCCAAGACCTGCTGTGGCCGTGACGGCGGCTGCCAATGCGCGAAGGAGGCCACTTGCTCCTGTGGCAAGAAGCCTGCCATGCACTGCAACTGCGAAAAGGCGCAGACTGAGAATGCCGCCGGCGGTGCCCGTTGCTCGTGCAGTATGTTTTATTACCAGCTTCTCGGTGAAAGCTCTGCTAATACCTTGTAGATCAACGTCCCGCTGGCGCCTGCACCTGCTCCCGCAGTGCTGAAGAGAATGCCAAGCCTACGGGTTCTACTTGCGCCTGTGGTAAGCGCTCATCGGGTGCGTCTCAATCTAACTCGTTGCTTGCCATTATTGGCCGCTGCTGACCATTACAGACTCGTGCAACTGTGGCGGCTCAATCGGAAGTTATTCCAATCTCGAGACCGACTTCACCAAGTCCTCTGGGGCTTAGATAGTGCTATAGGGTGTAACAGGCGTCGTGCTCGTACCTTCCCATTTTGTTTCACGCGGCGGGCCGTGCCGGCGCTAGTCGAACATCGTTTAATGTGCAATACGTTAATAGGTACGCGGACATACAAAAGAATCCGCATGTCGCCATGGCCTCGGCAGCCGCCGCCATGTTCAACCGGAGCATGGGCGGCCCAAGCAAGGACAATTCTATGCGCGGGTTGGTATCTTTTATCTCCGATCTTCGCAACGCGCGCGCAAGAGAGTTGGAGGAGAAGCGAATAAACAAGGAGTTGGCCAACATCCGGCAAAAATTCAAGCAGGGGAATCTCAGCGGCTATGACAAAAAGAAATATGTCTGCAAGCTATTGTACATCTACATTTTGGGGTGGAACGTCGACTTTGGTCATCTGGAAGCCGTCAATCTGATATCAGCGACAAAGTTTTCGGAAAAGCAGATCGGCTACCTTGCTGTTACCTTGTTCCTGCACGAAAAGGACGAACTGCTACATCTGGTAGTCAACAGTCTGCGAAAGGACTTGGTGGATCATAATGAACTCAACAATTGCTTGGCGTTACATGCTATTGCCAACGTCGGGAGCAAGGATATGGCTGATGCGCTTGGCGCTGATGTCCACCGTCTTCTTATTGCCCCGACATCAAAGTCATTTGTAAAGAAGAAGGCAGCCCTTACTCTGCTGAGGCTGTATCGTAAGGTTCCAAGTACTGTGCAGCCTGAATGGGGCGAGCGTATCATTGCCATCATGGATGATGATGACATGGGCGTGGCCCTGTCAGTAACTTCTCTTGTAATGGCGTTGGCACAGGATGACCCGAGTACATACAAAGGCAGCTATATCAAAGCCGCTCAGCGCCTCCATCGTATCGTCATCGATCACGAGTATTCCGAGGATTACGTCTACTACAAAGTGCCTTGTCCATGGTTACAGGTGAAGCTGTTGCGTCTACTACAATACTTTCCTCCATCAGAGGATAAGCATGTGCGGCAACTCATGCGGGAGTCGCTGCAAGCGATCATGGACAACGCCATGGGAACGCCTAAGAATGTGCAGCAAAACAATGCGCAGAATGCGGTCTTGTTCGAGGCTATCAACCTCGTCATCCATCTAGATACGGAAAAGGACCTCATGGTGCAGATATCGACCAAACTGGGCAAGTTCATTGGTTCTAAAGAGACCAATGTCCGCTACTTGGGTCTTGAAGCCATGACACATTTGGCTGTATCGGCTGAAACACTTGATCCGATCAAGAAACATCAGGATCTCATCCTTGGCTCGCTGCGGGATCGAGATATTACGGTGAGGCGCCAAGGCTTGGATCTACTTTACAGCATGTGCGATAGTTCCAATGCACGGCAAATCGTGCATGAACTACTACGCTATCTCCAAAATGCTGACTATGCCATCCGCGAGGAAATGGTGCTCAAACTCGCCATTTTAACTGAGAAGTACGCCACAGACGTGAAATGGTACGTGGACATTTCCATGCGGTTGATTGCCATAGCGGGAGACCACGTCAGCGACGAGGTCTGGCATCGAATCATCCAGATTGTTACCAACAATGATGAGCTGCAGACGTACGCTGCTCAGAATATATTAAAATACTGCCAAAACGACCACTGCCACGAGACTTTGGTCAAGATTGGCAGCTATATCCTAGGTGAGTTCGGCCATCTAATAGTCGACAATCGCAACTGCAGCCCAATTGAGCAGTTCATGGCGCTGCAGAACAAATTCAACGGCGTTTCACCAAGTACACGAGCCATGATCCTCTCAGCATTTGTCAAATTCGTCAACCTCTTCCCCGAAATCAAACCCCAACTTCTACGTGCCTTCAGAACCTACAGCCACACCACCGACTCTGAACTTCAGCAGCGCGCCTGCGAGTATCTCCAGCTGGCGACCCTTCCCACCGACGACGTATTACGCACTGTGTGCGATGAAATGCCACCCTTCCCGGAGAGAGACTCCGCACTCCTTGCCCGTCTCGACAAAAAAGGCTCTGTGGGCGACAAACGTACCTGGACCGTAGCCGGCAAAGACGCCGCACTCAAGCGTAATTTCACATCCGCCACAACACAATCCTCACTCTCCAACGACCTAGCAGGTCTCGACCTCCGCACCCCTAATTTCACTCCCGGCTGGGAATCCGGTTACAACACCCTCCTCCTCCGTCCCGAAGGAATTCTCTACACATCACCCCAACTCGACATCGGAATCCGCTCCGAATACCGCTCTGAAATCGGCTGCTTAATCATCTACTTCTCCAACCGCTCCTCCGCACCCCTACAAAGTGTCACCACAACCTTCTCCTCCGCGTCAGCAGACCTACACATCGAAGCTAAATCCTTCCCCGAACCAACCCTCCATTCGTCCTCTCAGACGGCACAAACAGTCACATTCGAAGCACAGGGATTCTTCTCCGACCCACCAACGCTGCGAGTAAGCTACATCGCCGGCGCGCACCAAACAATCAACCTCCCCCTCCCCGTGCTTTTACACAAATTCTTCGCCCCACCCGCACCGCTAAGCGCGGAGGAATTCTTCAAACGCTGGGGACAGATTGGGACTGCGAGGGAAGCGCAAAGGGTGTTCACCCTTCCCGCCGAGCGGAGCGATATTCGCGGCGTTGTGAGGGAGATGAAATGGACGATTTTAGATGGTGTGGATCCTGATCCTGCGCATGTTGTTGCTGCTTCGGTGCTTGCGACGGGGAAGGGGAAGTTTGGGTGTCTTTTGAGGGTGGAACCTAATTTTGAACTTAAGGTTTGTGGTTTGTTTTTGACTTTTTGTGGGGAGGCTGACTTTTTAGATGTGTAGGGTTACGGTTCGGGCGACGGATGAGGCGCTTCCGGGGGTCTTGCTTCAGGGAGTTGTTGAGAGGTTGGGGAGTAGAACGGGATAGGCTTGGGGGAATGAGGAGTTGATAAGGTGATAGGTGATGGAACTATGGGAATATAATCCTGCAATATTTAATCCTTCGCATGCACACTTCTTGGCGCACCTCTATGAGGCTGGCGAGTTGGGGCCTAAATGAGCGTGAGCGGTTCCTAGCCTAGCACGCGGATGTGCCCTTTTGGAGGATGCTGCCGCATGTTCACGGGCGCGCGTGAGATATTTTAGTAAACTCAATTTAAATTTTTGTCAAGCTTCACGCTTAGTTCTCCGCTTCGGGAGCCCTATACATTGAAAATAGATCCTTGCCCAAACGACGCAGATTGCCGCACCCGAAGCAAAGGGATCCTTCTCCAAGGTGCTGGCACCGAGAGTTGGTTGCATCACGAGTGCGCATCGAACTATCAGCCTCCACCTTCCAACCTTGCTGCAATAAGTTTTCGTGCCTCCTTCCATTCCGCCAGGCGCAAAAGAAGTTCTCAAGAGCTGGAATCAGGTAAGCCTTGCCAGACGTTTCCCACTCCAATTGCGGAGGGACGTAAGTGGCTTTGTGAGGGAGATGGACGGCGTTGTTCTCGTGTACGATTTCAATCATAATCATAAAGCCCATCAGTGGAGCTGGATGTTTCCATACGTACATGTAGTTTACCATTGTTCAACAACAGTACATGCTCATCTCATAACAACCTGACCCTCGCACAGATGGCTTTTCGTTCATCTGTCCTCTGTTGAAGAATCTCCATTTGACTGGCTTACTTCTGGAGGGCCTTCTTCCTCTGAATAGGTCGTTTCTGAAGGACCCTCCTCAGCGTCACTATCGTCGTCCCGGAGTGGCCGAAATGGAGGGTCCTCAATCCATCTTTCCGCACAGTAACAATATTGCTGAAGCTCTCTTACTTTGGCAAGCCACTCGCTTTTGAACCTTATGACGGTCAATTTGTCCACATCAACCCCGAATACTATGCTATCCTCCCAGAAGGCATGGTATAGTAGTACGGGGTATGAGCTGGGGAACACGTCACAACCCCCGTAAGAAGCCCAGTTTTTCCGAATATTCCAGGGAGGGAAGGTTGTGCAAAAATTCGGCTTATAGACTGGAAATTCAGGGTAATGTGCTTCGAACCACTGCCCTACGGAAGGTTCTACGTTCTGGCCGTCCTCCACGTGATTTTCGGAGAATGGCGCACGAACAACAGCCTGGCCATTTGGCCAGTAAAGATCAAAATCAAGCGTTTCGATCTTCGCTCTCCACCTCCATGCAGTTCTCGTCCATTGCCCTGCTACTACGACTTTTCCTGCCGGTGAAAAGCTAACAGCAGGGGGGAACATCAGTCCCAGGATGATGGACTTTAAGTCACCAGTGCGGGCATCCCAGACCCGAACGGCATGGTTCTGATCTGAGCCAGAGCTTAAAGTTGCAACACTGCATCCATCCTCTGAAAAGACGTTTTTGTCAACCCGTGTAAAGGGGTCCTCGTCAAAGTTAACATCCTCGTTGCATGTTGCAATTGCATCGTCTCGTGTAGAGCTTGATATATGATTGCCATCTTTTGCACTCCAAAGCCTCGCACTGCCATCTTTATCACCAGATGCAACCGTTGATCCATTCGGTGAAAACGTGACGGTTCTCAGCGCTGCAAGGTGCTCAGTGAATATGGACTCTTGATTTCCCGTTCTTGCATTCCAGACCCGCACGGTGCGATCGTCCGACCCTGACGCTATTCTGTCACCGTCTGGAGAGAATGCTAGAGCAGTTACCCACGAAGAGTGGCCCACCATCACCGACACTTGCACTGCTTGGTCTGTATCCCAAAGACGCACAGATTTATCATCAGAGCCCGTGGCCAGCTTTCGTCCATCAGGCGAAAGCTTCATGACGGTCACATAATCAGTGTGGCCCTCGAGCACCCTTCCTTGATGGGGTACCTTCTCGATGTCAAGCAATTGCAGCGACACTCCCTTCATTCCGATAGCGATAGTATGGCCGTCGGCTAAAGCCGTCATGGCGGTTATCTCTGAAAGAAATGCCTGGGACTGAAGGCGAGTCAATTCATCGCTCAAGTCGTGTATTACCAATTGGCCATCATACTGTCCGATCACCATCTTGTTACTGCCTGACGAGGATGCAATAGCACTAATCGTACGGCGCACATCACAGTTAAACCATTCACTCTCGCCCATGGCCAACAGGTCATAACCAGTTTCCTTCACAAATGATACGACCAAACCCTCTCCCCTTGGTGTGAACGCCAGTTGTGAAGGACTTCCGCGGAGCTCACGCATTTCAGTTTGTGACCAAGTGTTTGTATCCCATACGCGTACTGTGCCATCTTCGTCCCCGGAGGCTAGACGGCTTCCGTCCGGTGAAAAAGCAAGACATTGTACATGGCTCGAACCGCCTGGTAGTACAGACATCTCCTCTCTCGATTGTGTAGACCAGACTCTCACCGAATAATCGGACGATGTAAAGGCCAGCATCCCACCATCGGGCGAAAAGATGACTGGAGAGTGCTGCCCGACATTTTGACTAATCCGAAAGCTCTCCTCGTTGGTCTTCACGTCATGGAGTACAATATGGTCTTCTGACTCCAAGGCAACAAGTTGTAGATTCTGCGTGATACCAACGATCGAGTCTGGATGGGTTCTCTTCCCAAACAGGACTTGTTCAGACTTTGTCTTGACGTTTATCATTCGTACACAGTCGGAGGAGATCGATACCAACTCGTCTCCACTCGGCGTGAAGAATAGTTTTTGAATGTGGTCTTCATCTTCGTCGACACAGTATAGGTCTTCAGAGGTATCGAGGTCAACGTCCCACAGGCAAACGTAGCCATTGTCCAAGCTTGCTGCGACTGTGTTCCCTGCTTCCGATATAGCCACGCTGGAGATACCAGCGATAAATGGTGGCGACAGAGCGAGAACATTCCAGCCCTCATTGGGTGTGACGCAAATGTCCGTAGAACGTTCAATTACGTGTTTGAAACGGGCTCTCAAGACGCTATTGGATGGTGAGCCGATCAATGCATACAAGTATGTTTGAAGCGGTAAGATGTTAATGGCGTTTGCAAAAGCCCGGATCCACTGCTTGGCATCGTCCAAGAAAACTTTCAAGTCATGGGTTTGGTGTTTCTGTTTAAACATCAGCTCTCCTGTACGCTAAAGCATGTGCAGAGCTTAACATACCGAGAAAGCGTGTGTCAGAACCTGGTTTAAGATGCCACATACTTCGTGCACTTCACCCAGCCAGCTCATGGTCTCAATCCAATGCAGGAAATGCGTCATCAGGAAGCCATCCAAGTTCTCAAGCTCTTTAGAGCCTGGGTTTGATTGAATTAGATGGCTGGGCCAGTAGCGCGCTGCATACTCGACTGCTTCCGATATGTGCTCTCTGATCGTTTCCCGGCTGATGCGGCATCGCAAAGTTCCGGGACACATTGGACCACACATACCGCCCTCAATGGCGCCCCCGGACATTCCGCGATCAGTAAAGATACCGCGAAGGAGGTCCAGGCACTTGTCGAGCAGCAGCCGGTGGGTTTCTTCTTCATCGATCCCAAATTGGGCCCGGGCCTCGCCGTCCAGATCTACCAGAAATTCCCGAAACGACAGATGGTAGGGAATGATGG